>JARGCV010000988.1:2835000-3362500 GCA_034064705.1 Bothrops alternatus
TCAGGCGGTCGTTCAGCAGCACCGTTGTAACTTGGAGTGGTCACTGATGAGTGGTCATAATTCGAAGACTATAGAAACGTTCTAATCTTCATGGGGGGGCAGGGGGTCTTGTATTTGTTGCCCACCCTTGACCCTCTTAAATTTGAAAGCACATCCACACCTAGTCTCTGAGAAGTAACTTCTTCGCTGCCGTTCCACGTCATTTTCAGAGTTGGAGAAAAGGGTTCAAGGGCCCATCCTCCCCTCTTAACGCTGGAAGCGTTAAGACAGAGACCACCTTTCTCCTCCCTAGCTCAAACACACATACGCACACCGAATTTAGGAAACCCATTTTCTGACATTTTCCCCCCAAAAAATAAAAGCAGAGAAACCTTGTGCATGCATGTAGAAAATTGTAAAATGTAAATTTTTTTAATATATAAAATTTTGTTTTTACCGTTTGCAGTGGTACTAAGCATTACAATAATGTTAGTCGAGGGTTTTTTTCATAAATAATAGGAAGTAAAATTGTACATTTTTTTCTAAAAAAAAATTAAATAAACATCTTTTGGAGCTTTGGGTATTTCTGTTCTGCCTGGCCTGGTGATGTTTTCAGGGAGGGAGGGGCCGGGGGCGCTTGTGGGGGCTGGTCCAGCTGGGGAATCGTCCCTGGTTTTTATTAGAATTGAGAGCATCCCTGGCCACAGAGGAGAGGCCCACCAAATTTGGACAACCATTTGTCTGGGATGGCATAGGCCAGGGGTAGGCAACTTTGGCTCTTTTATGACACCTGGACTTCAACTCCCAGAATTCCTGAGCCAGCCATGCTGAGGGGAAAGGCAGAGGTTTCCAAGTTGAGCCATGCTGGCTCAGGAATTCTGGGAGTTGAAGTCCACGAGTCATAAAAGATCCAAGGTTGCCTACCCCTGGTCTAGGTTTATGCTAACCATACAGCCCAGCTCCCTCTAGGACAGGTAGGCAACTTTGGCTCTTTTATGACACCTGGACTTCAACTCCCAGAATTCCTGAGCCAGCCACGCTGAGGGGAAAGGGAGGTTTCCAAGCTGAGCCATGCTGGCTCAGGAATTCTGGGAGTTGAAGTCCACCAGTCATAAAAGGGCCAAGGTTGCCTACCTCTGGCATGGGGTCTCCTGCCTGAGTAGGGGGTTGGACTAGAAGACCTCCAAGGTCCCTTCCAACTTTCTTATTCTGTTAAATGGGTTTCTTTTGCCAAGAAGAGGGAGCCCAGGTGACAGGTCTGGTAAGACCTGACTGAACTGGGGCAAGGAAAAGTTCACCTCCTAAGTCATCGAATCTGCTCTTGGTGGCCTTGGTCTTCTCCTCCTCCTCCTCCTCCTCCTCCTCCTCCTGCCACTTCAGGTGTCGGGGGACATACAGAGTTCTGTTTCTTGCACATCTGCTCTTGGTGGAACTGGCGTTTTGAGCTCCCCTAGCACTGAGCTGTAGGACAGACGCAAGGACCTTGGATCCAGCTTTTCGTGGATTCTTCCCCCTTTTTGGTGAAGTCTGGTGTGGCCCCTTCAGAGGAGACTTCTCTCCAGAAACCCCAGCTGCTCTTAAGAAACCGTAGTTGACCCTTCCTGCTTTCGGTCTAGTGTGGTGTTTCCCAACCTTGACAATCCCCTCTCGGATAGGGCCTATTTAACTAGCTAGTGTAAAATAAATGTAAAGTTTTATATATATATACATATGTATATGTATATGTATATGTATATGTATATGTATATATATATATATATATGTTTTTAAAATTGTTAACAAAGAAATAAGGGATTTCTGAGATAGCTATTTCGAGTTATTTAACTCTCTTCAGTCAGAACTCACCCTTTCCGGGATTCGAACCTGGGCAGTCTGCATGCTAGGCAGAAGCTTTAGTCTCAAGCCACAGGCTCTCTCCCGCTTTGTTAATATTCAGGGAGTGAATATGTGTGTCAAGTGGTTATTTTTTAGATTGCACCCTGTAAACCCAAATATGGGAGGAAGAAATCATTCTTTCCTTTGCTTGTTTCAGCTCAACCCAGAGCCATCTGCAAGCACAAATATATATATGTTTTTAAAATTGTTAACAAAGAAATAAGGGATTTCTGAGATAGCTATTTCGAGTTATTTAACTCTCTTCAGTCAGAACTCACCCTTTCCGGGATTCGAACCTGGGCAGTCTGCATGCTAGGCAGAAGCTTTAGTCTCAAGCCACAGGCTCTCTCCCGCTTTGTTAATATTCAGGGAGTGAATATGTGTGTCAAGTGGTTATTTTTTAGATTGCACCCTGTGCAATCTTCCTCCCATATTTGGGTTTACAGGGTGCAATCTAAAAAATAACCACTTGACACACACACATATATATATATATATACACCATACATGTATCCAGAGGAAGCCCTAAAGAGCCAGGAGACCCATTCCTTCCAACCAGCGAGAAGAGCCTTTGGGGATGTTTGACTTAAGTCCCTCAGTGAAGAAAGGTCAGATACAGGCTGGCTGCTCTGTAACATCTGGAGATCTTCTGGAATGGTGGAAATGCTTTTGCTATTTGACAGGATGCTAGTAGGATGGTTGAGCTAGTGGCAGTCACAGGAGAATTAAAAATATTCAGAAAGGTCAAAAGTATGAAAGATTGGGTCAAACAGCCAAACATACTGTCATGGTTCTGACAGATGAAACTCTTCAAAGAACTTTGAGACATTGTTTACCTTAAAGAATCTTTATTGGAGTAGCATAGCTTGGGCACTAACATAGTTGAAGCCAAAAACTGGATTCCCCTCCCCTTAGCACATATTATCAAGCACAATTCCCTCCTCCAATTAACAGTCATAAATCACATTCTCCAATTAGTTTGAAATGCAGGCTCTCCCTCCTGTTCTCCAACCTGCCAATTCTTGTCATCTCTTATTTCAAGCTCTGAAGTCACACACTAGTACAATATTGTTGCGTCTAACTAATTCCCATCACATTTCTCCTCCTCCCCCAGCATCATCTAATTCTAAGAGTAAAGCATAAGAAAGAAAAAAAGGCTGCATCTTCATATGTTGTCAAAGCAAGAACATCCAATGCTAGCAGGCTTGACACATTAAGTTAAATCACCAGCACCATAGATTATATAAAAAGACTTTCAACTAGTATAACTTGGTGGTTCATTCATAAAAAAAGTCTTGAAATTAAAAAAGCAAAGCACATATATCTTCAAGAAACCCATTAAAAAACACTGTTAAATCTAGGATGCAAAAGATTTGGTCAAAAACACAAGGCCTTGGGCAGGCAGGAACGTGGAATGGAATAGCCCTATCCGTATCTCAGAAATGTATCTTGAACCTTCTGGGAAAATTGCTAGAAGCAGGGGTTCTCAACCTTGGCAACTTTAAGACTTGTGGACTTCAACTCAAAGCCGGCTTTGCTGGCTGAGGAATTCTGGGAATTGAAGTCCACAAGTCTTAAAGTTGCCAAGGTTGAGAACCCCTGTGCTAGAGGAATTCGGAACATTTATAATATTATGAAGGAAAGAAAATGGCACCAGTTTCAATTCAGTTTCTGAATGATCAAGTGACATTTTGCAAATATTTTTTTTCCAATAGCCTCTTGGACATTGTAGAGAGAGGTGTAAATGGGGTTTCCCCTCTGAAGTTACCACAGCAAACTTCCCCCAAAATATTCAAGATTGCCTGTCACCATTTTCCTTCTCAGAGATACGGAGACATAAAGGTCCTTCTTCAAAGGAATGTTGTTGTAGTTAGGCGTCCTGGATTTGCAGTTCACAGTTAACTAAATTTAAAGATGTGAAAGTCGCACCTCTTGCTTGCTTGGGGGGGGATCATAATCCCGTAAGTGTTAAGATTACACCAAGGGATCGTTTAAGCCTGGAGGGCGAAGACTTAATGGCTTACCTTCGCTCAAGAGGAGGTTAAACTGAAGGATTAACACAATTCAAAGAACATCTAAACCAATTTAACTCCTGGTGTTTCTTTATTTACAATAAGGGATTCATTACAGGATCAATAGCTGGATCATCGGCAATGACAGGAACAAGAAAAAAATTGCTACTTCTGTTTGGGATGGCAAATCGTAAGGAGGAAATAATAATAGATTAAATATTACTCCAGATTATATAACAAATTGATATTAAACTTGGAACAATAGAAGAGCGTATCTAGCTCAGGGCTGAGCAGAGGGGGGTCCTTGATGCTCTCTGGTGGTTTTCCTGCAGACGTTTCAGGACCCAACTAGGTAACATCGTCCATGCCAGAAGGAAGTGGGGTGTGCAGAGGAGGAGGTTACAAAAGGAGGACAACTTTGGGGTGCTTGGTACTTTTTGAGCTTAGTTGTTTTGTTACAGACATTTTATTATCCAGCTAGGTAACATAATCAGTGCTAACCGAAGCTTAATCATTGAAATTCCTCAACATGGATCCCAACATTCAAACATTTGAGGCTGGTGATGTTACCAAGTTAGGTAATGAAATGTCTGCAAGAGAACAACCGAGCTCACAGAGCACCGAGGACCCCCAAACGTGGAACAGGTTGACAAGTATCTATATACAGTATCAGCCCCCCCTCCCCAGGTGTGTCTGCCATTGATCCCAGGTGAGCTTTGTTTCCCCCCTGCCCCTTTGACCCATCCCTTCCCCCAGCAGTGGACATTTTCTTGGCAGCTCCTAGTCAGAATTTGTCTGCTCCTAACCGAGGGAGCCCCTGCAGATCAGGAGTTGGTTTTTACCCCCTGGTGGGCTTTGGGCCCCTGAAAGACGGGCATCATTTGCTTGGCAAGAAGACTGGCAGTTGGTCCCAAGGGTGGGAATCTGGGGAAAAGACGTATCATGAGATGCTACTCACATTTTGAGGATACCGTGGGGGTTTTTGGCTTCTCCAAAGAAGAAACGTGCCACTTCATGCCCTTCTCCGTAAGGATCGTGCAAGTTTCTGGAAGCCAGGGGTTAGGGAGGGCACAGCTCTTTCTCGCTCCCCCCATATTGTAATGCTGAAATATTATACAGTAGTTCATTTTATAATAGTTGCAAATCTACATGCTCTTGTTTTGTCCCCCCCCCATCTTGCAATTATTCATTCCATTTTGTAGCCTCTTTCTTGCCAAGTCTGACTCATCCAGACCATGACAATCTTCAGAGACCCAGTCAGGGTTTCCACTGTGAGCACCAGTCAAACCAGGATAGGTGCAGATAAGTGGGTATCACCTACAGACTGATGATACAGCATCCTGAATTGGTGGATGACTCCTTCCAGTAGTTTCACAGATGATCAGTATGATAGGGAGAGGAATAAGACCTCAGACACCCAGAAAGGCAATCCTCATTTGACCTCCCACTCAAAAGAGGAGAACATTATAATAAGGTGCATTCAACTTAGATCACAGAATAATAGGGTTAAAGGGGACTTTGGAGGTCTTCTAGTCCAGCCCTCTGTCCAGCCAGGACATCCTACACCATTCTGAACAAATGGTTTTCCAGCTTATTTTTGAAAACCTCCAGTGATGGAGCACCCACAACCTCTGGACGGAATCCCTTCCACTGGTTAACTGTTCTCATTGTCAGGAAGTTTCTCCTTAGTTCCAGGTTGCTTCTCTCCTTATTAGTTTCCATCTGTTGCTTCTTATCCTGCCTTTTGGTGTTTTGGAGAATAGGTCAAACCTCCTCTTCTTTGGGGCAGCCCCTCAAATGCTGGAACATTGCTATCATGTCACCCCTAATCCTTCTCGTTAGAAGAGACATTCCTAGTTCACTCAGTTGTTCATCGTATGGTTTAACCTCCAGAGCTTTATCATCTTTATTGCTCTTCCTGCACTCTTTCTAGGGTCTCAGCATCTTTTTTGTACTGTGTTGATCAGAACTGGGTACAGCATTCTAAGTGTGGTCTCTTCCACTTCCAATTTTTGGAGGTGGTCCAAAAGGAGAGTCTTGTCAAAAGTGTCAAAACTTATGGTCCTGCTCCTATGGTGCTGGTTTTGCCACCAGGGAAGTTGGAGATGCCAGTCTTGGAAGCCAGGGGCTGCCTTCTCTCTCTCCCCCCCCTCTCTCTGTGTGTGGCATTCCAGAGCTTCTCACCTGGGGTGGCCAGCCCTCTTTCCCCACCACACAAATTCCTTAAAATGGGGAGAAGGCAGTGACCCAGAATCTGAAGCAAAAATCATGCTTGAGTTGGAAGTTGCTTCCGTGTATCGGAGGCGTTTTCCTGGTTGCTGATGGTCGATTCTGCTCCTGCGATGGACGTGTTGTCCTGAGAGAGAGGTTTAATGCCCTGCAAGGAAGAGCAAAACCTTTTATTTGTCCAAATTAATATTGTAGCTTTAAAGCAGATATTTTTCAACCTTGACCACTTTAAGATCTGTAGACTTCAACTCCCAGAATTCCCCAGCCAAATGCTGCTAAATAGCAAAAGGGAGGCAGAATTTGACCCTGCTAATATTCTTGCACTTGCAATAAAACATAAAGTTAGCCCCCACGAAAATGAGATGTTTGGGGAAAGCTGCTGGAGTGACTAGAAGAAAGAAAACCAGAAACGAGACTATAAGAGAAAGAATTGGCACAGAACCAATCTGAAACTACACACAACAACAGCAAATAGAATTATTTGCTCCTCTGGAGAGGATAGACCATATGGATAGACCATATATGCCAGACATATGCAAAAAGAGGAGCGGGTCAAAGAACACGAGGCAGGCCCAGAAGAAGATGGGGAGACAGTCCCAGAGACACAATACAACAGCATCAGGTGACAATGGTTGAGGGTGCCAGAAGAGCAAGAGCCAGATCTTTGTGAAGGAGGGGGAGCAGGAGGAACAGTGAGAAGGGAGGAGGAGGAGGAGGAGGAAGGGAGAAGAAGGAGGAGAAGAGAAGAAGAGGGAGAAGAGAAGGAGAGGAAGGGAAGGAAGAGAAGAGGGAGAGGAGGAGGAGGAAAAGAGGGAAAAGGGAGAAGAAGGAGGAGAAGAGAAGGAGGAGAGGAAGAGAAGAGGGAGAAGGAGAGAAGAGAAGGAGGAAGAGGGAGGAGGAGGAGGAGGAGGAGAGGAAGAGAAGGAAGAAGGAGGAAGAGAAGAGGGAGGAGGGAGAAGGAGGAGAAGAGACAGGAGGAAGAGGGAGAAGGAGGAGAGGAAGAAGAGGGAGAAGGGAGAAGGAGGAGAGGGAAGAAGGAGAGGAGGGAGAAGGAGAAAGAGAAGGAGAAAGAGAAGGGAAAAGAAGGAGGAGAGGAAGAAAAGAAGAGGGAGAAGAAAGAAAGAGAAGAAGAGAAGGAGGAGAAGAGAAGGTGAAGAATTAGTAGAATTATTCTTGCAGCTCCTGATTCCTGGTGGCAGCAGACACTTAGGAAAGGCTCACCCCGGTCAAGGTGAGCAGGTGAGGGACTCCTGTCCATCCCTCTGGCAAGAAGCCATTTCTCCTCTGAAGAGGAGCCATCGACATAGGACCGCAGTGGAGCCTGCTTATTAAGGTTGCGTGTCATGAGGGCCAAAACAATGAGTCAGTCACGTGAACAGCCAGTTTTTGCCACTCTTTTGTGGTGGTCCATTAAGCAAATGCAGTGCGTGTAAAGCGATCACAGTGGTTGTTAAGAGAACCAATGATTCACCATGGGCACGGTTTTGTTAAAGTGCCATTTTTTTGGAAAAAACCACCATAAAACGTGGTCACGTGACTGCAGGATGCTGCAAACAGCCTTAAATGTGACCGCGTTACGGAGTGGGTGAGCTTCGGCCAGGTGATTGTAGAGAGGGCCCGACCGTCGGAAATGGATTGTAACCAGCCCCAAGGTAGGTCTGTTGCAACCTGAATGGTCTGTTAAGCAACTGGTTGTTAAGCTGAGTACTCTTTCTATTTCTCACACCATGCAGAAGACCAGGCAAAGGTGGGAGAGGAAATGGGGCTCCCGTTCCCCTCCCCACACGGCATAACCGATTACCTCAGGAAGGAAGCTGACCTCTGCCATAGGTTCCACCGAAGGAGGCACCTCATTGTCGGAGTCTGAAATGAGAATTCGCCCTGTTCATGCTCAGGATGGGGAATGGGTGCTCCACCTCCAAACCTGTTAGAACCACAACACCCAGCACCCCCCACCATTGAATGTGCTATCTGGGGCTGCTGGGAGTTGAAAGTTGGCAAGGTTGGGTTCCCCCCTCCCCCGCTCCGATTTACAACCCCGATGTAGGAGATGACCAGGCTGTGTCCAAGGGAGGGAGGGAAGGGCCAAGCGGGTCATCAGCCATGAGTCCCTTCGCGCCCACAAGAGAGCTAAGTCCAGCCCACTCGAGTTCTGTTGACTCTTACTTGCCGCCATTTTGCTTTGACCGTTAGTTGGCCAGATTCTTGTAGTGAGCATGAGCTTGCAGTCAACATTTAGGTTCATTTGAACTGCATGGACTTCCTGATTTATTGAGCATGACACCCTGTTTACTGCTACATGAAAGTACAAACCCCCAATTCGCAGCACCCCAGAGCGGGCACTCAAGAATGTAAATGTGGCCTGGCTGTGGCTCTTGATGAGGGCCATGGTTACAAAGAGGATGTACCTGAAGATTCATTGATGGACTCCATGCTGCTGTGGATTTCTGTCAGATGGGAAAGAAAAGAGACATGAATTCTTTGGAAGATCTGCTGCTTGCATGCTTGCTGGGCTGCTGCAGGCATTATGTGGGGTACCCCACCCCCCTGCCCAGCATCTTGCCCATGGGCAGGACTGGTGGTTGATTCATTGGCTAGTCCTGCCAGCCTTGGACTGGGATGTAAGGGTTGTGAAACGTCAATCAAGATCCTTCCCAGAGATCTGAAGTCATGGAGAATTAATCTGCCAGCAAGTAAACTTTGACCAAGCTACTATCTCTTCAGTGGTAGCCCAGGGAGTCCTCACTTAAGGAGCAGAACTGGGTCCAGCTACTTGGTCATTAAGTGAAATGGTTGGCAAGTGAAACCACAATTGTGCTTACAATCTGACTTCAGCTTTTCTTTGCTTTACAGACTGCAAAGATTGTCAGAGTTACTTGGTTGCAAAGTAACTTTTTCATCACCGTTGTAACTGTGAATGATGGCTTTATGAGGGAGTCACTAATCTGTAGTAATCTGGCAGGAGGCTCCAAGTAGGACATAAAAGGGACTGAGACATAACCTGTTGGCCACCTGCTTGCTAAGTTTCCATTTTAAGGCAGGGGGGTTGGACTAGATGACCTACAAAGTCCCTTCCAACTCTTGTTATTCTATTCTATTCTATTCTATTCTATTCTATTCTATTCTATTCTATTCTATTCTATTCTATTCTATTCTATTCTATTCTATTCTCCAGGACTTGTTTAGGTAAGGCAGCCTCCCCTAATCAGATTGTCATGTTGCACAAAGTTTACCTGGTTATCCATGCAGGACATTTTTTTGGCAGAGGTGAGATTTTATTCCAAGCCATTGTCATTCCTGGTCAAATCTACACTGTGGTTTTTTTTAGCCTTACAGAATCCAGAATAACAGAGTTGGGAGGGACTCAGAGGTCTTCTGGCCCAACCCCCTGCTCAAGCAGGAGCCCCTGTGCCATTTCAGACAAATGACTGTGCAGTCTCTTTTGGAAGACCACAACTTCTGGAGGGAAGCCATTCCACTGATCGATTGCTCTCACTGTCAGGAAATTTCTCTCTAATTCTAGGTTGGATTCTCTCTCTCTCTCTATCCAAATGCACCCTTCTCCAGTAAATGGGAGGGGTGGGGGCGGAGAGGATTTGCCCTGCTGTTGAGGGTACTTTGCTTGATCAAGAGCACCTGGGGTCAGAGGTGCTCAAATTTGGGGAAGGGGAGCAGTTGCAGGTAATTTTGGCTCGGCTTTGCCCAGCCCTTCTGGCCTAAAGCCCCTCTCGCCGAAGGAGTTTGCAAGATTGTCTGCCATCTAACAGGCAAGTGCCCAGCAGTGATCAATGTGGCTCTCCTCTTTTCTCTTTAAGTTGTATGGATTTCGGGCAAATGAGCTAGTGCCTGCACAAGGGGGTTCCCGGAGATTCAGCGGAAAAAGATTAATTTCTCAAAAGATAAGCATCAGATGTGGCTGCAGCAGGAAGGATGTTGTCAACCATGGCAAATTTAGAGCAGCGTTTTTTTACACTTGCAAACTTTAAGATGGCTGAATTCTGAGAGCTGAAGTCTGCACACTTTAAGCAACAGGCGTCCAACTTGAAGATTTGTGGGCTTCAATTCCCAGAATTCCCCAGACAGCATAACTGGGAGTTGAAGTCCACAAGTCTTCAAGTTTCCAAGGTTGGACACTCCAATCCTGAAGCATGCTGGCTGGGGAATTCTGGGAGTTGAAAACAACCCATCTTCAGGTCATCAAGTTTGAAGACACCGATTTAGAAGAAAGGAAGACAGTGTTTCTAAAACCTGGAATGAAATCTAGGGAACAAAGGAATAACACAATTGGGACCTTGGAGGTCTTCTAGTCCACCCCCCTGCCCAAGTAGGAGATCTTATAACGTTCCGAAGAAATGGCTGTCCAATCTCTTCTGGAAAACCTCCAGGGATAAAGCACCCACCATTTCTGGAGAAAAACCATTCCACCGGTTAATCATCCTCACTGTCAGGAAATTTCTCCTTAGTTCTAGGTTGCTTCTCTCCTTGATGAGTTTCCATCCGTTGCTTCTTGTCCGGCCTTCAGGCGCTTCGGAGAAGAGCTTGACCCCCCCCTCTTCTTTGTGGCAGCCCCTCAAATATTGGAAGACTCCTGTCATGTCACCCCTGATCCTTCTTTTCTCTAGACACATCCAACTCCTACAACCATTTGTCATGTGTTTTGATAATTATTATTCATTAGTTTTGCAAATAAGTGTTCCTGCTTAAAGAACAAAAAGTGAATTCTCACCTCTTCCTCTTTTTCGTCTGTACATTAAGAAGAGGACCAGCAAGAACACAAGAACGATCAAAAGCGGGACGATATATTTAGCATAAAAAGATGCCGAGAGGTATTTGCTGGGGATAGATGGATCTATAGGAACCCAAAATAAAAGCAAAGTCAGTTAGATCCTTCCCCAAACCATATTTTTTTCTAGCAACATTGCAGAGTGATTTAAGCATTTTTATGAAATATGATTTATGACAAGTCTCCCCAAAAATGACCCACCAGGCTGGTAACCCCAACCTAAATGATAGGCACCAGGTCGGGGAAAGTTGGGGTACGGATTTAACTCTCATCAACCCCAATCAGTACACCCAGTGGGAGGAGCTGCGAGCCCCAAATACATAACTCTGGTATTATGGTGTATTTATTTAATCAAAGAATAATGGATTGGAACGGTCTCTGTATATCATCTAGTGTAGCCCAGGGACTCACTCCTACAGTAGGCAAGGATGCTCTTGAGGTTCATCTCTGGTGACTATGCGCAACACACTGGCAGTTGTCTTCAACTTCCTGAGAGTACAAAAGCCATCATCAGCCAGAGGAACAGGCTGCCACTGGGAGTGGTGAGGTTTTTCAACAGAGGCTGGATGGTCGTTGGTCACAAAATCCTTGTCAATCCTGCACTGGACAGAAGTTGGATTGACAGAGGAGAATATTTGTAGCTCAGGGATGAAATGAGGGGTCCTTGGTGCTCTCTGAGCTTGGTTGTTTTCTCGCAGACGTTTCATTACCCAAACTAGGTAACATCATCAGTGCATGGTGGCTTCTAAATTCCCTCCAATTCCATGATAAGATTGACAAGAAGTTGCGCCATCAACATTAACCCAAACTCTGCGTCTGGAAATTGAAGAGCTTGGCCTCCTTAACCGTAGCATTAACCTCTGTTAAATATTCTGTGTTATCTACAAGTTAGGCTCAAACTCAAACTCTGGACATTCCGCTCTGCCACCTGCGGGTTATACATTTTCCTGGGTGAGTCACACCCCATGAATTTTCTCCCTCTGCCCTCCTGCGCCAGGGCCCCCCAGGACTGCAAACACCTTTTGCCACTCTTGGGTTAGACAAGGAAGACGGCCATGCCTTAAAGGCCACCCTGGATGCCTGCCAGGTGCTCCGTGTCTCCCGCTTTTGTTAACAAACACAATTTTAATTAAACAGAAATAGAAACAGAAAAACTGTAGATCCCTTGGTGCTCTCTGAGCGTGGTTGTTTTCTTGCAGCCATTTCATTACCAAACTAGGTAACATCATCGGTGTTGGTGAGTGTGGGGTTTTCTCCCTATTTATATATAGTATTTTGCTCTGCCAGTAGTGGGGTGTGGTTTTCTCCTTGGTAGTTCCTTAATTAGGTTATTGTTTTTCTGTCTGATTGTTTGTCTGGTGTTAATCCCTGCTTACCTGGGCGTTGGTTACTGGAAAGGATATGTTCTGATCTTTATGGTTCCTTCTTAGTTTTATTAATTGTCTTTTTGCAACGGCATGTAAATGTAGTTTATCCCTATGGGTCTGTTGGGTCTGTTGATGACTGATTTATCAGAAGGCCAGACTTCTAGGAATCCCTTATTTTTTGGTTTAGGATAATTTCCCAGTTGAAATTATGGTTAAGATTCTTCATCTGTTGTGAGATTAAAGAGTTTTCATTGTGTCTTTTGGCTGCTAATAAGCATTCATAGATGTGCTCTGCTAGTCTTCCATCTGTTTGTCCTACATAGTGGCTGTTACAGTCCTTTCACTGTAGATTGTGGATGATTTTGCTCTAATTGCTTGGGCTATTGGGTGTTTTGGTCTACTTAAGATGCTGTGGAGGGCTTTAGTTGGTTTCTGTTGGCAGTTTTATCTGCAGAGTTCTTTGAGGATGAACAAGGATGAATAAGGAGGATCTAGGAGCATTTAACCTAGAATCATTTTGGGTACTGAGATGAGTGATATATAAATGTAATAAATAAATATTTATAAATATCATAACTATAATCGTAACTATAAATATAATTTATAAATATCATAAATCTCCATCTTCTTCTAAATGGATTTTTTTGACTGGCACGGCTACTGCAGTAGCCATGTTGTGTGTGTGCCAGCCTTTGCCCTCACAACTTCAAATGTACCCGTTGGACAACCCCGAAATGTTGCTGTACCCCTGGGTGAAGCCCTCTGTTGTATTAACATCACCCGCTTTTGTACCAGAATCTGCGCTCACCCTGGCAATGCTCCTTCAGCGAAACCACGCTGGAACTTTCGCCCGCCTGGTTGCGAATGGTGCAGATATAGTCTGGGACGCCCTGCTGAGGCATCTGGGTGATGTGCAGTGTCTGCGCCATGGAGAGAACCCCGCTGCCGTTGACCTGGAGCCAGGTGAAATTCAGGGGGCCGGCTTCCTCTTCTGGCCCGGCACAGCTCAGGAGGACCCGGCAGGTCCCGTTCTGGGCCTGGATGGTGATGGTGGGGGCTGCCAGCCTCTCTGAAGGAGCCAGGAGGGGGGAGTTAGTCACTGGGTGCAAGTCACTGTGATGTGGGGACGTTTGGGGGAGAAAGGAGGCCTCCATTTTAAAACTATAAACTTTTCTTTGAAAATATTTCCAAAATCAATAAATTCTAATACATCTTTTTTCTTTCTTTTTTTTTTTACTTCCTTTCAACATTCGGCATCTGGATTTTGTGCTTCTGATGGAAAATAATGAAACTTTGATTTTGACTTGGCTGATTTTATCTAATTGCTTATTGTGATAGAAATGGTTCTCAACTTGCTACAGTTCATGTAGTGACCATTTGAAGTTACAGCGCCACTGAAAAAAGTGACTTAGGACCGTTTTTCACAGGACCGCTGCGGCACCCCCCCCATCGTCACGTGATCAAAATTTGGACGTTTGGCCACTGGTTCGTATTTATGACGGTCGCAGCGTCCCGGAGCCACGTGATCCCCTTCTGCGACCTTCTGACGGCAAGTCAGCGGGGAAGCCAGATTCACATAACAACTGTGTTACTGCCCTAACCGTGATTCGTTTAAAAACGGTGGCAAGAAAGGTCGTAAAATGGGACAAAACTCGCTTAGCAACAGAAGCTTTGAGCTGAATTGTGGTTGTAAGTTGAGGACCAGCTCTATTATTGCATAAAAGGGACAAGTTGAGGCAGAAATGTTCCCATCTGCGGTTGTGCTAAAAGGAGTCAGAAGTCAATGCCTTTTTTTTGTCTTTTCCCCCTTCTACTCCACACTTTCTCCTCTTCCCTTTTCCCTCCCCTCGATTCCAATTATTTTCATTTTCTATGTATTTTATATTCTGATAAACTAATAAAATTTCAATCACGGAGCCCGAGGTTGGACTAGAAGACCTCCAAGGTCCCTTCCCACTCTCCTGTTATTCTGTGGTCAGGGAAACTGTGTGGCAGCCTTGAAGAGGGCAAGGCTCTGGGATTTGTATTCCCTCCTTTGGAAGCTTACTGGCTTTGTAGTCAGGGCTGCTTTGCCCGGTCAGGAGAAGGCCGCTTGTGCTGACCGCCCAGGCTGACCTCCGAGGGGCGCTCGTCTCATTCTCTGGCACCGTTTTGTTGCTCCTGGTGAGCCCCTCTCGAAATTCTTGCCGAGACCCCTTTGAGCCCTCTTTGGAGTCGTGATCCACCCCTTGGAGGGCTGGGGGAAAAAATGACATTGCAAGGCATCACTGCAAGGTCTTCAGCAAATAGAACATCTCCCCTCTACTTTAAATCAGTCTATTTTCAATCTTTTTTCAGAGGTCTTGATAGTGTTTCAAGGCTGTAAACGTGATCCTGCTGAAATCGCCCACATCCAGACGAACTAGGCTGCTAAAACAGGCTGCTATTTAGCCAATATTTGATAAATCAGTCAGAACTGAATGTGCAGCCAACCCTGGCTGATAAACCATGTCATCTGTTCCTAACCAGGATCTGCTACATGCCCCAAATGTTGCATGTTTTCAACAGATGCTGCTCCCTCCTCCATCTCAAGGTAGGGTATTTTTCTCCCAAGTACCACAATTAATAATAAAATAGAATACTGAATTAAATAAAATAAATTAAATTAAAAATTAAATTAAAAATTAAATTAAAAATTAAATTAAAAATTAAATTAAAAATTAAATTAAAAATTAAATTAAAAATTAAATTAAAAATTAAATTAAAAATTAAATTAAAAATTAAATTAAATTAAATTAAATTAAATTATTAGGGAGAGGACCTTGCAGGTGCCAGGCAAAATACCCATAAAAATACTGATGCCCCCAGTCCTGTTTATCTCCAGGAGGGACCCCTCCTCTGCGACCGGACCTTGCCGAGGCCAGGGGATGGAGGTGCTGGGTGTCTCCGGACTGATGCTGCAATTACCACACCCAGTGGGAGTGTGACACACAAACAGGGCCACTTCATAGTTGTGAAAAAATGCCACCCTACCATTCTGAAGAGGATAGGGCCTGTGTAGTTTGAGTGCGTGGCATTTGGAACTCAGAATGCAGCCTCCGATTATTACAGGTGATTATAGATAGACCTCGATTTACGACTATGATTGAGCCTGGAATTATAGTCATAAATCATGCCAGTTGTTAACAGAGTCACCACTTGACTGCACCAGATTTTACAACCTTTTTTGCGGTCGTTAAGCAGATGCCATAGCCATTAAGTGGATCATTTTAGCCAATGTTTTTTGTTGGAAATCCGAAGTAAACACTAGTTGCCAGCGGAAAAACAAAAAACCATCATAAATGGGCCGTGCTGTGTTCAGACAACTCATTAATCTGAGTTAACAAACTGACCCATTTTCTGAGCTTTCAATCCTTTGAACCATAATCTAAGTAAACAGGATTTGCACAGCTGGCTTGACTCCCCCCAAAAGGGCAGAGACCACCTTTCATTTTAACCAAACTTAGCATGTGAGGGAAATGAAGCTGCTGGCTCTTCACAACACAAATGGAGCCTGTT
This sequence comes from Bothrops alternatus, assembly GCA_034064705.1. Lineage (NCBI taxonomy): Eukaryota > Metazoa > Chordata > Lepidosauria > Squamata > Viperidae > Bothrops > Bothrops alternatus. Next base: position 2,850,783 of record JARGCV010000988.1, read on the forward strand.
GTATGCATTCGGCTGTTACATTTCTTTTCTGGGTCTTTCTCTGCTTTTCTCGTTTTTAAGCTCTTTTGTGAGCTGATTCAAACAGGGAAATTTGGGGGGAGCGAACGAAAGAGCGAGCGGGCAGGGTTAGTTCCGTGTTCCATTCTCTCTGTTTCAAAAGGGCTCCCAAGAACTTCTTTAGACACCCTAAAAAAGCGCGGCTTGCTCCACCTATGAAGCTCAACTTCAGCTTTGGGGAAATGGCTCACCGTCCTGTCCCACTCTGTGCTTTCCCGGGGGGGGGTTTCTTTCGCTTTTGCGTCTGCTGTTGGGGACAGGCCTCCCCCCTCCTCCCCCCGGGCCCCTGCCTGCCTGTCTCGGGGCTCCTCCCGGGCAGAGGACGTGGAGCCGAGAGGAGTCCCGAGCTCTCCGGCTGCCCACCTCGCCCGGCGCGCTTCTCCTGTTCCTGCCTCTTCCCTGCCCGCAAATCTGCCTTGACTCGAGCGCTCACCTGCGAGGGGAAAGAGGGCCACGACCCAAAGCGGCCACATGCCGCCTCTGTTTTCTCGGGACCGGGGTCTCAGGTGGGACGGGAGGGAGCAGGAGGGTTCTTCCTCTTTCAGGGTAGCTTCGCTTCCTCTTCGCAGGAGGAAGTCGAGAAGATCTGAAGAAATCTCAGGATGAGTAAGACGAAGTTGTGCGTGCCTCTTCTTGCCCTCTTCTGCTTAAGAGTCGGCTCGGGCGCCTGGCCGCGTCCAGGCTGAGCTTCCAGCGCTGAACCTGGGAGCTCCTCCTCTGACTGTCCCGAGAGCCTCCTCAGCTCGCCCGGCTGAGGTTCTCCCCATCCTCTAAACCAGGGGTCTCCAACCTTGGACTTCAACTCCCAGAATTCCTCTGCCAGCCATGCTGAGTTGAAGTTGAATTCTGGGTATTGAAGTCCACAAGTCATGAAGTTGTCAAGGTTGGAGACCCCTGTTCTAAACCACCTCAGGTTTTCTGCTGAAAATCCCTCCCCTGCTGTCAGCTGCTTTGTGGAGAAGAACATGGAGGTCCAAAGTCCATAACGTGGGACCCCTCGCCTCCTCCTCCTCCTCCTCCTCCTCCTCCTGCAGCCTGCTGCCCTCAGGGGAAGGAGGAACATGAAAGAGGAAAGGCAACACACATGCAAATACAGAGGAAGGGAAAGCTGTGCAGATAGGTGAGTGGCTTTCTATCTTTGGATGGAGGCAGCTGGATAAGAAGAGAAGCTGACCCACTTGGTAAAGCCGGTCAGACACCCAGCTCACATCCCCCCCCCTGGCCTGGCCACAAACAGCAGATTTGGGCACCAAGAGCCAAAAACTGACTCCCTGCAACTCAGGGGACAGTTTTGGAACAGGTTTTCGCAAACTCCGCAAGTTTTAAATTTGTGTACTTCAATTCCCAGAATTCCCCAGCCAGCATACTTAACCCTAACCCAGTGGTGGGATTCAGTCAGTTTGCACCACTTCAGCAGAACTGGTAGCTAATTTTTTGTTGCCTAAGCCCAGAATGGACTTCCAGAAGCGGCATCCAGAGAACCGGTTGTTCACATATTTGAATCCCACCACTGCCCTAACCCCAACTAAAGACTAGAATAGAGCTGGAAGGGACCTTGGAGGTCTTCTAGTCCAGCCCCCCCACTCAAGCAGGAGAACCTATACCATTTCAGGTAAGTGACTGTCTAGTCTCTTCTTAAAAACCTCCAGTAATGGAACACTCACGATTTCTGGAGGCCAGCTGTTCCACTGGTGAATTGTCTTCACTGATAGGAAGTTTCTCCTTAATTCCAGGTTGCTTCTCTCTCTGGTCAGTTTCCAACCATTGTTTCTTGCCTTTCCTTCTGATGCTTTGGTGAATAACGTGACCCACTCTTCTTTGTGACAGCCCTTCAAATACTGGAAGACTGCTATCATGTCTCTCCTATTTCTTCTTTTCCTTAGACTAGCCAAACCCAAATCCAGCAGCCGTTCTTCATATGTTTTGGTCTCCAGGTCTTTGATCATCTTAGTTGATCTTCTCTGAATTTTTTCAAAACTCTCAACATCTTTTTTGTGATATGGTGACCAAAATTGGCTGCAGTATTCCAGGTGTGGTCTCACTAGGGTTTTATAAAGCGGTACTAATACTTCATGTGATCTTGATTCTATGCCTCTGTTTATGCAACTCCGGATTGTATTAGCTTTTTTGGTTGCTGCTGCATACTGCTGGCTCATGGTCAAGTGATCGTCCACTAGGACTCCAAGGTCCCTCTCACAGTTGCTGTTTTTGAGCCAGGTCTCATGTAATCCGTACTTATATCTTTGATTTTTCCTGCCTAAATGAAAAACTTTGCTTTTCTCCACATTAAAACTCATTTTTTGTTGGATAGGTCCCATTGTTCCAGTTTGTCAAGATCTTTTTGAATCCTGACCTTGTCTTCTGGGGAGTTGGCTATTCCTGCCAGTTTAGTGTCAAATCTGCAAATTTGATGAGTTCCCCTTCTAGTCATCGATGAGGATATTGAAGAGTCCTAGGCCTAAGACGAGCCTTGTGGAACCCCACTGCTTACTTCTCTCCATGTGGATGTAGTACCATTGAAGACTACTCATTGAGTACGGTTTGTCAGCCAGCTACAGATCCATCTGGTGGTGATGTTGTCTATTCAACCTTTTTCTAGCTCTTCTCAATCCCACCACAATTCCATCCAATGCCCCATCCCACAGAACAAGACATCCTCCCATCCAATCTATCTACCTAGCCCAGCCTACAACCCTCTCCCCCAAATGTTCATAGAGCCATAGAATTGGGAGGGATTTTGGAGATTTTCTAGTCCAGCCCCCTGCCCAGGGCAGAGTGCAGACTATTCTAGACAAATGGCTGTTCAATTGTTTGTTGAACATTTCCTGGGATGGATCCTCCCAAACTTCAGGGAATTCTGGGAGTTGAAGTCCACACCTCCTAAAGTTGCTAAGGTTGACACACACTGTCCTAGAGGAATAGCTGAGGTAGGAGAACAGAGATCCCAAAAAATCTGAGATTTCTTAAAAAAAGATCAGAGGCTTTTCTAGGGTTTCCTGAAGGGATTTAAAAGGGATTTCTGGTGGACTACATTGGACGAAAAACAGTGTCTTGATGCTGCATGAGCCAAAGGCCGAACATGGCAATTTCTCTTTAGTTCTGCTCTCCAAAGCATGACATTTTCAGGCCAAGTGTTATTTTGGTCAACTGGTGGCCCATTTTTGTATTCATGCAGGATCACAGGAGGATGGATGACCTCTTCAATCAACATTTCTCAATATTGGATGCTCCCATTTTCTTGTTTCTCAGAATATTGTGACTTGAGGTTTTTTTTCCAGTTGTGCACATAGAATCATCTGGCTGGAAGGGATCTTGGAGGTCTTCTAGTCCAATCTTCTGCTCAAGCAGGAGGCCCTATGTCATTCCGGACAAATGGCTGTCCAATTTCTTCTTAAAAACCTCCAGTGATGGAGCACCCACAACTTCTGGAAGCAAGTTATTCCACTGATTCATTGTTCTCATTGTTAGGAAATTTCTCCTTATCGGTAGTTCCAGGTTGCTTCTCTCCTTGATTAGTTTCCATCCGTTGCTTCTTGTCCTGCTTTTAGGTGATTTGGAGAATAGATTGACCTCCTTCTCTCTGTGATAGCGCCTAAAGTTCTGTAAGACCGCTATCGTGTCTTCTCCCCATCCTTCTTTCAATTAGACTAGATGGAACTAGTTCCCTCAACTGTTCATCATATGATTTAGCCTCCAGACCCCTGTTTAATCTATTCTTAATCATTTTACTTTTTGTATATTGATGTTTTTTAATAATTGGGCTGTACACCGCCCCGAGTCCTTTGGGAGAGGGGTGGTATAGAAATCGCAAAAATAAATAAATAAATAAATAAATAAACAAATAAATAAATAAATAAATAAATAAATAAATAAATAAATCAGGACTGGTCTGCATTTATTGCCATTTGCAGCCTCCAGACCCCCAGTCATCTTTGTTGCTCTTCTCTGCATTCTTTCCAGGGTCTCAGCATCTGTTTTGTATTGTGGTGACCAAAACTGGATGCAATATTCTTTATGTGGTCTGACAAGTGCAGTATAAAGCACTATTAACACTTTATGTGATCTTGATTCTATCCCTCTGTTAATGCAGCCTAGAACTGCGTTGGTTTTTTTGGCTGCTGCTGCACACGGCTGGCTCATATTTCAGTGATGGCCAACTAAGACACATAAGATCATACATGAAGGTGTCCATTTATTCCTCTAACTTGATGTTAAAAAACCCAAACACTTCACACCATATATAAATATTGGGCTTCCCATTTTTCTACAAAAAAAAGCACTTTTTTACACATCTACCAAATGTTTACCAAGTCAAGCTTCCCTCCTATAATGCTTCTATAAATTATTTCACAGATCTGTGCATTTTATAGGGAGTCTTCAACTTATGACTGTAATGGAGCCTGCCTATCACAGTTGTGACAGTTTTAAAATAGGCCACCCATGTGACTGACCCGATCTTATGTCCTTTTTCACAGCAGTCACTTTTTTCACAGCAGTCATTAAGTGAATCAGTGGTTCGCTATCAGATGAAATCCAGAAGTTAATGCTGGGGTTTGGCAAAGATGTCATAAAACCCAGTCGTGTGACCATTGTAAGCTGCAAACGGCAACAAGTGCAGGCTGGTTGTTAAGTACTGGACATACGGTCACATGACCTTGCAGGGGGCAGCCGTAGGGACTTTGGAACTGCATCCTAAGTACCCCTGGGGAGGACCTTCATAACCTAGAATAACCTGATCTGAGGGATCGGTCGTAAATCGAGGACTGGCTGTACAGAGATTTTCCCACTTAATCCTTTTTTTAAACACTGGTGAAACAATTCTGCAAAGGTCAAAGAACTTCAGAGCGGAACGGTTGAGGTTCCATTTGTGTATCGATTAAAAATAAGAAACGAAAGGAAGGAAATTATTTTCTCTCCCCCCTCCCTGCGGGGTCTAGGACAGCTCACCACGGCCAACTCGCTGTGGTCACTCGCCACGACCAAGCCAACGTGGGTCAACTCGCCACCGGACAGTTCAAGACTATATTCATTTTTTCATTCAGTTACTTTTATTATTGGCGACCATGTTTTCATTGAAATGATTGTAGTCCTTGTATTTCTGGATTTTATTATTATTGGCCATGGTTCCACCAACATTGATTTAATTTTGTATTTGTTGTACTACCCTGTGGCGAGTTGTCTTGCACAAGTCGGCCATGGCGAATTGTCCCACCCCGGTCCCTGAGTCAGAAGGATGAGCTGCTCGTGCAGGTGCAGGTGCAGGACCGAAGGTTGGTGCCAATCGTGGAAGGAGCCCGCGCTTGTCTTGTCCGCTTGTCTCTCTTGTGCTTGGGATCCTCTGCAGGTGCTCCAGGCTGCCTTTCGAAGAAGGAACTCAGGGACTCTCCCAGCTCTGGGGGGGGGCATCCCGTGCTGGCTCTGGAGGGGGGGTGTTGAACAAAGGCTACGAGGCCAGATGTTTTGACGGGTGGGGTTTTTGCACCGTTTCATAGATGGTCTTGATATTTGGGTCTTCACTCTGCCAAGGAGAAGACAGGGACACAGTTATTTGGAGAGCTGAGACCTACCTGGAAAAAGAGGGATTATGGGGGGAGGGGAGCTTTTAGTTTCCTCCTGCAATGAAGGTGAGAATGGACAGGAATACAGAATAACGGAGTTGGAAGGAACCATGGAGGTCTTCTAGTCTAACCATCTGCTCAGGGTAAGAGACCCTATATCAGAGGGGCTGAATGTGCTAAGGCCTCCACTTCCTAGCTTTGTTATTAACTGGCCAAGTGCCTCAGCTGTTAGGAATATTTGTTTTGGATAAATATTTTTATTTAGTTTTTTAAAAATTGTTTTAAAATGTTTTTATTGATTTAATTGTATATTATACTACTAGCTGTAGTATGTTGTGTGAATGCAGCACAATTGACTGTTTTCAATTCAGGATCCCAGTAATTAGCTTTGTTTAGGTGAAATGTATACTGGAATATTGAGGTGGCAGAAGCAGAAGCAAGAAAGCCACCTGCCTCCTGAGACTTGGTGATCTCCGAATAAATCGTTTTATCTCCTTGGTTCTGATGGCTGCGCCGTCCCTTTTGTATCTTCTCATCATCTGTTTGTAAAGGATTCTGCAAAAGAGAAATTGTTAGCCCAATGTTTCTCAGCCATATCAACTTTAAGATGTGTGGACTTCAACTCCCAGAATCCCCCAGCCAGCCATGAAGTTGACGTCCACACATCTTAAAGCTGCCAAGTATGAAAAACGCAGTATTAGACTAAGTCTGGAGAATCTGAGCCTTTGCCTTCCCAAAAAATATCTTTAGGAAAGACCACCACAGGTAGCCCTTTTACCTACGACCATAATGGAGCCTTGCAAGTCATTCAGCAAGATCTCGGAGATTGACTTGGGGAAGGAATGCCAGCTGATCCATCCCTCGGTTGCCCTATTCCAGTGAGGGTGAACCTTTTAGAGACCGAGTGCCCAAACTGCAACCCCAAACCCACTTATTTATCGCAAAGTGCCAGTAGTGGTGCCCTCGGGGGGTGTGTGTGGTGGCGTGGCCCACTGGGTGGGCATGGCTGCAGTGGTCATGGCAGACCATGGCAGCGGGGGCCAGTCCCTTGCCATCTCCGGGGCATCCCTGGGGGCCAACGCCGCTTGCTCATTCACTTCCTGCTGTCTTGCTTCCAAACACCACGTGCTCGCTACTCTGGCGAACTCTGTTGGGGCAACGGCGTGCATGCCCACAGAGGGGGTCTGAATGCCGCCTCTGGCACGCGTGCCATAGGTTTGCCACCACTGCCCTATACTGTACGGTGGCCAAATGGCACCATCTTGAATTCATTCAATTCTTTGCAATTGCTCCCAAAATGGAACTTTGGAACAGTGCCAGATGGCCTCTGTGTAGGAAGGTAGTGTGGAGCAATGGCTATATCCTGAAGGAGATTTATGGAAAAGGTAAGTGGACCAAGTTGTGACAGGAGGTAGGGAGGAAGAAGTGGGGACACAGGAGGAAGGGATGAAGGGTTGATGTGGGGTGTCATGGTTGGCTCACTATGTGAACCCAGCTCACAACCAGACATCAGAAACAGGAGGAGGAAGGGGGGTATCGGGGAGGGTAAAGGAATGCAAGTGTGCCAACTTGAAGCCTGGGACAGATCCAGCACCCCAAGGACGTCGGCTGGGAAAGCCCGAGGCGGAGAAACCATTCCCCAAACAACACGAGTGTAACCGATTGGCTAGACAAATGGACAGTGGGAGGACAAATGGACAGGGTTTTCCCATGCTGTTTGCACGCGAACATGTTAGAATTGGCTTTTCCACTTCTGTGCCCACATGGAATATTCAGTAAAGTTATACTTGGTAAACGATGTCCCAGGAGTCTCCTCAACCAGTGTGACGGTTGACACAGGGGCCACTGCCGTGTCCCTGAAGGTGGTTGTAAGGGACTAAATTTTGTTCATGTGACCCCAGAAATGCCACAGCAGTTGTAACTTTGGGCAAGGGTCTTAAGTCTCTTTGTTCAGTGCTACCATAATTTCAAATGGTTGTTGAACAAATAATCGTAAGTCAAGGACTACCTGTGTGAATTTCTGGACACTGTAAACCTTTTAAGTATTCCAGTTTCCCAGAGTAGCTTTGCAAAACAGTTAGCAAATGTACCATTTCCTCTGAAGAAGAAATATATGATCATATACACAGCTTTGTCTTTTTTTGAAAAACATAAAATTTGAATTATTTATTTTTAGCATGATGGCAGGAAATTGGACTCTGCTTTAGAATTTGCACAATCCTTTTCGAAACCGGAAGCAATTAGGGCAGTGTTTCTCAACCTTGACAATTTTAAGGCATATGGACTTCAACTCCCAGAATTCCACAGCCAGCAATGCTGGCTGTGGAATTCTGGGAGTTGAAGTCCACATGCCTTAAAATTGTCAAGGTTGAGAAACACTGAATTAGGGGAAGACAGGATGGTCATAAGCAGCAAATCCAAATATCTAAAAGATTAAAAAACCAAGGACAAACAGCACGAGCCATTTGCACTCTCTTTTCTCCATTCTATTTAAATTCATAGTAGAAAAAAAAGATTTCAACGCACATTTCCAAGCCTTCCCCCCCCCCCCAGTTGTAATCTTTTAGCTCAGGGGTCTCCAAACTTGGCAACTTTCAGACTTGTGCACTTGGCTGGCTGGGGAATTCTGGGAGTTGAAGTCCACAAGTCTTAAAGCTGCCAGGTTTAGAGGCCCTTGTTTTAGCTGAATCACAATTTATTCCTTGTGGCCTCTAGAAGTGAGTGTGTGTGTTTTACCAACACGGCCTCTTCCAACTTGGTGCCCCTCTGGCTGCTTTGAACCACCAGACCCATATGGCTGGGATTCCAAGACCAGTGTTCAAAAAGGCTGCTGTAAATGGAAAGAGTAAAGGTCCACCTCTCCCCTATTGCACTCACCTGGCCCAACATGATGGGATATCAGGTCATGTTACGGGTCCCATCAGTTAGGAATGTACATCTGGTAGGGCCACCAAAAAAAGCCTTCTCAGTGTTGGCGTCTATGGAACATCATTCTCCTATAGCTACAGTTGCCCCCCATCCCGTCGCTTTTTCAGAAAGGGTCTCAAAATATAGTGCTGTTGGTGATCTCTTGGGGACCCTGAATGGAGACGGAGCTGATCAAGTGACTGATCTGTTGCTGCTACTGCCGAGATGGGATGCGAGAGTGTGGGATTTATGTGTTTGTATGTTATAATTTTTAACATTGTAAGCCACCCGGAGTGTGAATTGGACAGCTATATAAATTTAATTAATAAATAATCAATAAACATTTCCTACCTGCTTGGGATGCTGCACAGCTATATAAATGGTGTGGGGCATCTCCTGGTTGTTCTTTGGTGTTCTTCTAGCTAGCTGATTTGTCTTTCTCTTGGTTTGCTAGGTGTTAAAAAAAAAGAGAGAAAAAGTGAAATACTGTATTTACTGTCACCTGCCAGGTTTACAGCAATTCTGAACTGAAATGGGTTGATGCTGTGGAGAGAGAGAGAGTCCCCTGCTTCTTCTGACTCTGGTTTCAATGGGGGGGAGGTTATTTTCACTTTCACTCTACTTTTTGCTACCTTTATTTTACTGTCATTTTGTACTCTAGTTTTTACTATACTCTTTGCCTTTACTTTTTATCCTACCTTTATTTTTACTTTCACTTTCTATTTGTTACTGTACTCGCTTTACCTCACTTTACTTTTATTTTACCTTTATTTTTTACTTTTACTTTTACTTTCACTTTCACTTTCTATTCATTACTATAATCACATTACCCCACTTTACTTTTTTACTTTACCCTGACCTTTATTTTTTACTTTCACTTTCACTTTCTACTCTACTCCAGAGGTCCCCAACCTTTTGGGCACCAGGGACTAGTTCCGTGGAGAGAGGTTTTTCCACTGATTGGAGACTGCGTGGTTTTGTGTTCTGCCTGCATCCCGCAGATGGGGCTTTGCTTGTTTCTGCAGACCGGTTGCTGGCATGCTGTGGCCCGATACCGGTCCATGGACCGGGGGTTGGGGGCCCCTGCTCTACTCTACTTATTTTTATTTTATGTTTTGCTTGGCTTTACTCTTTCCTTTATTTTTCAAAGTCACCCCCTTGACTTTGGTTGGCTACTGTCACCCTCTGACCCTTTGGCTGGCTACTGTGTCATTCCCAAAGGCCTCTTCTATGGCAGAAGGGCCACCAATGATTGGGGAGCAGTGATACACTTCAATGCCAGACCAACAAGCAGTTTCTCTTCAAAGTTCATTGACCCTGAGTGTCCCTCTGGAAAATTTAAAATGAAGAAGCTATGAGTAATTTTAGTGAGATTTATTTTTAATTATACACTTGCTGTAAGATCGAAAGCTAACACATTTTTTTCCTCTTAAAGAAGGAAAAGTGTCATTTCCTACCTGATTATCTGAAAGTTATCAATTGTTTCTTTTCTCTTTAAAAAATTTACCGTAGGATATGCGTCACAAAATTGAATACAACTCAAACTTACAAAAGAAGAAAAAAAATACAATTTTAAAGCCACAGCACCTCAAGTAACACCCACAACATTCCAATGCACAGCAAGTGGGTGCCCGTCACCAAGTTTGATTCCCCCACCCCTTTTCTGACTTGAGCTCTTTAAAGGAGCCTTGTGAAGACCTCAAATCAGGAAAAGAAAGAAGAGAAATCTGGACAGCCCCATAACATGCAACTCCATTTTATTCTGTTGAGAAGAACACCCTTCCCCACATATGGACAACTTTTGGAAGTGTGGATTTCAGTTTCCAGAATTCCCCACACACAAAACCGTGGTTGAGAATCCTGGATGTTAGATCACCTGGCTTAACAAAGACTTGGTTTTGAAAACCTGATAGCCTTTTCAGATTTCATCTCAAGGATCTTCCTTCCCCTTATGGAGGACACAGGATTGAGTTGGTGGTACTTCAAGAAGAACCAGAGCAGAAGTCAAAATTGGCCCATAGTAGCTGAGCAAAGATCGGGAGGTGAATTCAAGGGGGTGACTTGGACTTCAATGGACTAGTGCAGGGGTCTCCAACTTTTGGAACCTTAAGACTTGTGGATTTCAGCTCCCAGAATTCCCCAGCCAGCAAGGATTAGGGTTAGTGTTAGAGTTGGCTAGCAATGCTGGCTGGGGAATTCCAGTCAACGCCCAGAATTTAAGAACACAAGTCTTAAAGTTGCCAAGTTTGGAGACCCATGGACTGGTAGATCATCTTGGTTCATTCAAGGAGCTTTGGAAGACCTTTGTTGAGGACCTTGGGCAGGGGGTTGGACTAGAAGACCTCCAAGGCCCCTTCCAGCGCTGTGATTCTATGTTTCAGGTTCTTATGAACTTACCTTGGGCTGGTCTCCTATTAAGGTGGAATCACTCCTAGGTGGGTTTTCAATCTCTGCAAAGAAAAATTGTGACTGTTATCCAGACAGGCCCTGGTGGAACTCAAGGGCTGGTTGTGACCATTTGGGTTGACAACTCCCAATCCTTTTCAGGGTAAGATAAAGAAATAAAATTAAGCAGTCAAAATATAATTTCCTTTCCTTTCCTCTGGCCTGGCCTTTTATTTCTCTGTTGCTAAAGGGTGTCTCCCCCTCCCAAACGAGGCTGAATAGAACCGACATTAATTATTGTGTTGATATTCACTGAAGCAGGCAATTAATTTAATTAAAGGGCTCAGTTTAAACATCAAAACAGAAGCGGAGGAAGGTGCATTTAATAAGCATTAATTATTGCGTGCAAACCTCATTAAGTGGGCCACAAGTCAGTCAGTTAGTCATGCAAGTTGAATCAAGTAGATGTTTTATTTCATGTTAGCACAAGCAAAACAGCCCCCCCCACAGAAGACATTTACAACAAAAGTAAAAATACTTCATTTAGTAACAAAGAACAAACCATATTTTGTGTAAAACAACTCAGCCAAACAAAACAATCCATACATTGTAAATCCTGTCTGATTCCTTGGATTGGAAATAAAGTGAAACATTTCCCTGTACACATTGAGACTCTCACAAAGTCTAAAACAGGTCAGATCATCTTAAAAAAAAAGAGATTTTTTTTTCTTATTTTAAATCCATTGGTATTTCTTGTTTAGGAACAAGAGAAACAAAATTTACACATGTAGCATGTTCCAACTAGAAATGTAGCGGTAGCTTTCTGGTCAAGCAGAAATGTTTTGCAACCAGGTAAAAAAAAGGCACCATTTTTGGGGCTTTATTAAGGGAGAAAAAATATATTTAGATTTTACATATATGGCTATATAATTATAAGTTATTAGTAGAAGAAGAAATAATTAAGATTGATGACAAAAAGAGGGTTGAGAGAGGGCAAGAGTTTGAATATACATAGAAGAGATATTTGAAATGTTAATCTGTTGATACAAAATAATATTTGACTGGTAATTGAAATTGACAAAGTTTTAAAATAGGTTTAGTAGTAAAAGAAATTTATGATAGAAATGGAATACATTAAATTTATATGTTTTTTTTTGAGGGAAATAGAAAGATGAAAGTGAATGCACTAAGTTGAGCTGTTTATGTGTGTTTTTATTTTGGAATCTTTGTTTACCCAATCACCACGGTGTGCTTTAAGTACTTATTGTTAAAATTATAAAACCAATAAAATATTTTTTAAAAAACACCATTTTTTTCCTCCTATCTTTTTGACAGTAAATGTGTTTTCTTAGGAGGCCATTTTCTCCTCCATTCCATCATGCCTCTGTCTGCTCCAAGTTAATTTCCACATCTTTTCTTTCTTTTTTTTTTTAAGTAACATTTTTTATTAGTTTTTTAAATTTTTACAAAAAAGACACATAATAATAACTCAACCGAAAATTAACATATACTACATTTTCCAAACAATTAATATAACTGCTCGGCACCCCCACCACCACATCCCCCTATCCCTAACCACCTCCTTCCTCTTACTATCTACTTACTTTCCTCTCACTCCTCCTCTACTTCTCCACCCACCATCTCTACCCTCACTCTTACCTCCTCTTACCAACTTCCTACTTACCTCTACCTTCACTCCTCTTTCACTCCTCCTCTTACCCTCCGGATGTGGTGCCAAGAGGCCACCCGAGCAACCCCTTAATATATATTCTTACATATTCGTACAAATCGCCAACCCCAATTACAGTTGAGAAAACATAATATATAAATTATGAATACCCTCCCACCCACCCTCCCCGACTTCCCATCCGGTTATGATGGAATTAATGACTGGTCAGTTGCCTAGAAGATCTTGGAGAATCAACGAAAATTTGTTTAAATATGATATAAATGTGGAGGAATGTAAAAAGGCCATGAAGGAATTTTTTATGTTAAATATGAACAGGGAAACGACAATAGAAATGGTGTGGGATTCTAGTAAAGCTTATATGCGTGGGATCTTAATTGATATGAATAAAAGGTTTAGACGTAAACAAGAGGAAAAAAGAAAAGAGTTAGAAGAGGAAATAAGGAAAAAAGAGTTATTATTAATAAAGAAACCAGATGATAGAAATATTAAAGAAGGGATAAAGATTTTACGGAAACAATTTGATTTGTTGATGACGGATCAAGTTGCCAGGAATTTACAATATGCTAAACACAATACATTTTTTAATTCTAATAAACCTGGCAGATGGTTGGCTTATACATTAAGGAAAAAACAAAAATCTCGTATAATTGAGAAAATAGAATATAAAGGGAAAGAAGTGTTTCAACAAGAAATTATTAAAAAAGCTTTTCTAGAATTCTACTCCAAGTTGTATTCCGAAGAGAAAGTACAACAGAATGAGATAGATGCCTTTTTACAAAATGAAAATGTTTTGAAAATTACTAAGGAACAAAGAGATAGATTAAATGCTTTGATCACATCAGAAGAAATTATTGCAGTGATTAATCAATTGAAAATGGGAAAATCTCCTGGGACTGATGGTTTAACAGCGATTTATTATAAGTACCGGTATCTCCAAGAAGAAATGGTGGAACCTCTTAGAGAGTTATTTGTAAATATACAAGAGGGTGGTCGGGTACCACCTTCATGGAAAACGGCTTATGTTTCTTTGATCCCTAAAGAGGGAAGAGATAATGTTCAAGTAGAAAATTTCAGACCTATTTCATTGTTAAATACGGATTATAAGATTTTTGCAAAAATTTTGGCTAATAGATTAATGGCAGTTTTAATACAAATAATTCATTCCGACCAAACTGGTTTTTTACAAGGGAGACAGATGAAAACTAATGTTAGACAACTTATTAACATATTGGAATATTTGGATAAGCATATCCAAGTGCCTGCAGTTCTTATGTTTTTGGATGCGGAGAAAGCTTTTGATAGACTGAATTGGTTATTTTTGAAAAGATTAATTGTTAAGATGGGAATGGGGGATCAGTTTATTAATTCTATACTAGCAGTTTACCAGAAACAAAAAGGTCAGATTATTGTGAATGGGCAACTAACAGATTTATTTAATATAGAGAAAGGTACTAGGCAGGGTTGTCCTTTATCCCCTTTATTGTTTGTTTTAACCTTAGAGGTTTTATTGAATAGGATTAGAGTTTCAGATGAACTAAAAGGTATACAGATTAGACAACAGGATTATAGATTATGTGCTTTTGCTGATGATTTACTTGTGACATTGACTCAACCAATACAGTCAGCTCAGAGCTTGATGGAGATTATTCAAAACTATGGAAGGGTATCAGGCTTTAAATTAAATATATCTAAGACAAAGATGTTGGTTAAAAATTTAGATGACAAATTAAAACAAGATTTGGAAAGAATAACGGGTTGTGAAATAGTTAAGAAAGTTAAATATCTAAGAATTTATATAGAAGCTTCTAATGGGAAACTATATAAGAATAACTATGAATCTTTATGGAACAAGATACAAATAGAATTGGAGAAATGGAAAAAATTACAATTATCTATGTTGGGTAGGATAGCTGCAATCAAAATGAATGTATTGCCGAAATTTTTATTCTTATTTCAAATGTTACCAATACTTAAAAAGGATGCGAACCTAGAGGAGTGGCAGAAAGGTATCAATAGATTTATTTGGAATGGCAAGAAACCAAGGGTTAAATTAAAAATTATTCAAGATACAAGGGAGAGAGGTGGTTTGAAAATGCCCAATTTTAAGTTATATTATTATGCTGCAGTTTTAGTAGCAATAAGTGACTGGATTAATTTAACTAAGGATAGGATATTGAATATAGAAGGGTACGGGTTATTGTATGGGCTGCATGCATATTTAGTTTATGATAAAAAAGTTTTAAACAATAGTTTAAACAATAAATGCTCTGTTGCGTGTCTGGAAAAAGTTTTATTACAAGTTAAATGGAAAGATTCCACTTTGGACTGTTCCCAGGCATGCAATAGAGAGTATAAATAGACAACAAATTCAAGATGTGGTGTCTTACGAGAAACTCTTAATTAAAGAAGGGAATTTTTTATTATTGAAACCATTAAATAGGTTAAGGGAAGAAGGAATAGCTCATAATTGGTACTCATATGTACAATTACAGTCTAGATGGCAAAAAGATTTGAAGATGGGTTTCTCTTCAAAGGACGATAATTTAATTAAACAAGTTAGAGATCAAAGACCTATGCATATTAAAAGATTATATAATGCATTAATTGAAATTGATTCTGAAACTGAATTAGTTAAGGATTGCATGATTAAGTGGGAACATAATTTTGGACAATCAATTACGATGGAAAACATGGGAGAAGATATGGGTGAAAAATGTAAAATTTACGCAAGCAGAACATTTAAGAGAAAATTTTTATAAAATGTTTTATAGATGGCATTTAGACACGAAAAAACTATCATTTATGTACCCAGATGTGCAACCCAAGTGTTGGAGATATGAATCTATGGATGCTACTTATTTTCATGTTTGGTGGACTTGTAAAAAAATCAAGGCTTTTTGGATAAAAATATGGTGGATTCTTCAAAATATATTGAAAAAGCGTGTTGAATTTTCACCACAGTTGTTTTTGCTTGGTATCATAAAAGACTGTACCACCATAGAGACTAAGTTGATTTTGAACTTGATTACTGCAGCAAGATTACTGGTGGGACAATATTGGAAGACGTCTGAATTACCATCTATTGAAGAGTGGACATTAAAAGTTATAAATATGGCAGAAATGGCCAAGATATCCGCATATCTGAAGGATCACTCAAATGAAAAATTTATGATGGATTGGAAAAAATGGATAGATTATATACAAGGGAAATATCAATTGAAGAAATTATATTTAGGATATAGTTAAATATTTATATGTTGGATTTATATAATAAGTAGTTTAGTGGGTTTTCTTGTGTTTTTACCCTGTATTCACAATTTCCACATCTTTTCTGATGGCAGGACGTTTCCCCCCTCCTTCCCAATGGCCACCCTTCACCAGCCAGGTTGTGCTTGTGGGTTGTGCTTCTGGAGAGGATGTTGTGTGTGTCTATCTGCCCTCTGAATTCGTTTTTTCCAAAGCACAACTCTCAAAAACAAAATATATGCAAACTTTCTAAAGAAGCATCCAAGGACTGTGTGAGGACAACCTCAGAAGGGAACGGAGAAGGCCTCCAGCAGGCCCTCACAACATGGACCACAAGTCACAAGCCAGATTCTGAACATTTGACTTGGCCGTCGCATCAGACCAGATGATATTGGATTGTACAGCATGCAGCATCATAAGCTAATCAAACAACTCACTAAGACACATATACACAAACCCATCCCAACATTTTAATACTGTTGGCCGCCCCGCTTCACATCCCTTTGTTTTATCAGTTTTTTATTTCACAGTAGTTCACCTACTCTCCTCTTTCTTCAGAAATAGAGAGAGAGAGAGAGAGAGAGAGAGAGAGAGAGAGAAGGAGAAAGGAAGGAATGAAGGAGGGAAGGAGAGAGGGAGGGCAGAAAAGGGAGGGAGGGAAGGAAGAAAGGACTATGTGGTTAGTGGGAATAAACTTCTACTGAATGATCCAAGCTCTGCGTGAAAGGAGCAGAACAAAAGCAATTATTAGTTTGAGTAGTTCTTGTTGTTATTTGCTCTGGGGTCACCAGATACTTCTCCCGTCTCCAGTCCTGGGGAAAACAGGAAGGGAGGAAGAAGGAGTGGTATGAAGGAAGTCCCTCTTGTCCCATTCAGGAACCTCTAGCACCATCTGCCAAATAATTGGGAGAAAAAAAACCCCAACAGCCTGTGATTAAAACTTTGACATTAGTGACAATTATTCTCTGTGAGACCCCCCCCCCCAAATATTGGAAGGCTGCTATCATGTCACCCCTGGTCCTTTTCATTAGGCTGGACCTACCCAATTCCTGCAACCGTTCTTCGTATGTTTTAGCCTCCAGTCCCCTAATCATCTTTGTTGCTCTTGTCTGCACTCTTTCTGGGGTCTCACTTGATCAGTGTTCACCCGATCAATGCTGCCAGCCCCCTCTGAGCATGCGCTTAACATCATTAATGTGCACTAGCCTCCAAAACCTGGGGAGGCTCTGAAATTTAGCAATGTGTGTATCGTTACAGCAACTGATCTCCTGGACATCTCCTCCGAGGTGTTCAAATTAATTCTCTCTCGCCCTTTGCGATGATGGTTTCATTTCCCCCTCCTTTTTTAATTGTCTTTCTGTGTGTGTGGGCGTGCGTGTGCAACCCTCCCTGTCTTATGTGGCAGATGTTTGCTGTCTCTTGGGGGGAGGGGTCTTGTTACCTGGGTGCGTTGTAAAATGTTGATTCCTCTTGGTCGCTGTGGAAGGAAAATAAACCAAATGAAACACAGGAAGTGGGTGGGTTGTGAGCCACAATTGCTCTGTGTTGAAAATATGTTGTGGCTAATCTTGGTGAAGCCCATGAAAAGCGTTGGTGGGCGGAAAGGGGCAGAGTCTAAGGTAGATTTTCCAGAAAAGTTTTGGGGTGTCCAGTTCTTTCTGAGGGGGGGTTCTCCTACCAGAACTCTCTTACCAGTTTGCAATGGGACGTCTGCTGGGCAGAGGTTCTGTAGAAACCAAAAATGGCACTTTGCCCAGCCCATCAGTTGGCAGCTGTCCAAATGATGGTGGTGGACCAGAGGATGCGAGGAAATTTCTCTTGGCCAGGTAGAGAGAGACAATTCTTGAGGTTGCTGATATCTCCCACCAGATGCAGAAGTTGCTCTGTGAAGCTGGGAGATAAGATGGGCCTCCTGGGACCCTTTCTCTTTGCCAACCCCCCCAGGGAAGCCGTGGGTGCCTGAGACCTCCTGGGAGATTCTCTTTGCCCATAACTTTCTTTATAGCACCATAAGGAGTCAAAAAAATCAAGATGGTGGAAACAGCCATGGGGTCCAAGTCCTGCCCTTTTCATTGTGTGTTGGCTGAGCTCTCTTTCCAAGACCAGCCTGGGAAGGGGATGGCTTGGAGGCCTGAAGGATGCCAGGAAGAGCCCAGATTAAAATGATTGGGCCTTCCTACCTCTGGAACATCCATGGTGAAGTAAAAGGTCCCCTGGGATGGGAAGGAGGGCGCGCCCACCTGGTGGCCCACAGACGCCTGGGTGACGTTCTGGTTAAGCTTTTTTCTCTTTTTGGATGGAGGCAGAAGGAAAGAAAACGGGAGCGGGGAACTCAGTCAGTGGAAGGGGTGCTTTGTAAGGGGGGCACGCAGCTGAGAAAAATCTTGTACCTTTCTTCCTCCACACACAAACGGCAACAACTGTGACAAGCAGAATGAGGCAAACAACTGCAATCCCGCCTGCGATCAATGCACCGCTTGCATGCTGCCCATTTTCTGCAAAAAAGAACAGTGGTTGGATCAACCCTGGTCAAACATGAGAAATCCTGCAGAGGTCTCTTCCCTATACAGGTAGTCCTTATTTAGTGACCATTTGCAGTTATGACAGTGATGAAAAAATAACCAATCCTCTCTTTGACGACCTTCGCAGGTCTGTAAAGTGAAGAAAAACTGAGGTCAGATCATCAGCACATTTATGTGGTTTCAATTTAGAAACTGCTTTGTTTAATGACCAAGTTGCCAGTTCCAATTGTGGTTGCTAAATGAGGTCTCCCTGCATGGGGTAATTTTTCTTTACCCACAATTCCCTGCAACTTACAGAGCTGACCTGGCAACAGCAGAAAGATATCATCTACAAAAATCACCAGAATAACGCAGCCTTCCCTCTCCCTTCCTTCCTTGTCAGGATCATGCTCTCCTCTCATAGAACGTAGAATAATAGGCTTGGAAGGGACCCTGGAGGTCTTCTAGTCCAACCCTCTGCCCATGGAAGGAGATCCTATACCTCCATACCTGGATCATGAGCTGAAGAAACGTGACTGTGAAACTTTTATTAACTTTCCAATTTGGTTGATGCAGGAATATTGTCCCTATCGCTGAAAAACCCCTTTTAAGTATCTTTTCCAGTAACAGGTGTTTCTGCCCAGAAAATCTGCTTCCTATTGGATAGATGTTGAGAAAACCCTGAGCCGTTGAGAGACTCCGGGTAGCAGTTAAATATCTTTCAGCCTTTTATTTACAGCTCCTGGATAATGTAATTTCCCTTCTTCTTGTGCTCTGCCACAACACAAGAGTTCTGCAGAGGTTTCAGCCATTTATTTATTTATTTGAGATTTTGTTAATCTGCCCTATAACAACATATTTAACCTGCCTCACTCCTCCTATTTTCCCCACAACTCCCACCCTTTGAGGTGGGATGGGCTCAGAGAGATGGACTGGCTCAAAGTCACCCAGCCAGCTTTCATGCCTAAGGCGGGACTAGAACTCTCAGTCTCCTGGTGATTGGCCAAAGTCACCTAGCCAAATTACAAGCCTAAACCGGGACTAGACCTCTCAGTTTCCTAGTGATTGGCCCAAAGTCACCTGGCTGGCTTTCATGCCAGGGTAGAACTAGAACTCAGGATTTCCTGCTTTCTAGTCTGACTAGCTAGACCAGACTGGCTGAACAGAACTAAATGGAACTATCGGGAAATGGAAGACATGAATTGTAAGAGAGGGGTGTGTAACTTTAACAAAAGAAGACTTGAGATCTGAATGGCTATCCTAAGCCAAGAATTAGATTTCCTGATATAACTCATTAACAGTAATAGTTTCATATGATTTCAACCATTTACTTGATTGTTAGTTGCCTAGAGTTATGCAGTGGAGGCTTTCAAAAAGAAAATGGACTGCCTTTGTCTGGAATGGACTCCTGCTTGAGTAGAGGGTTGGACTAGAGCAGGCGCACGCCGGAAAAAAAAAATTCACACTCTGCTTTCTGTTGTGCTGACTGAGGAGGGAGGAGGCTCCAGGAGTCCTCTCCCCTTTTCCCACCCGCCCTCAAAGGCTGCAACTTGGGCAGGGTGTACTCACCACACCCGTCTGAGAGATTGGCCTTGGGCACACTTGTCTATGTATAAACTCTGCTCTATAAACAGGACTGGGACAAAAATTATTAATTTTTTTCCATTGAATTAATAAGGCCTGCTTAAAATTAATTACCTATAAACAAGTTTCAGTTATACATTTTAATTGTCTCCCTAAAAGAGCGGCATACAAACCCAAATAAAATAAAATAAAATAAATAATTACTATACCCCCACCCCACAAGGATGTGAATCTTGGCAGGCACTCTGGTATTTGTGGTGGGAACAGGGAAAAAAAATAAAGGAAAAACCAGGTTGGAGAGACATGGAAATATCGAACAGAAAAAAATAAGAAAAGAAAGGAAATGCTGCCTTGTTTGGGTCTTGCAAAAAGCAATTAAAATTTGCAAGGCAAAAGTGCTAAAATCCGGGAAGGGACAAAATGATCGGCATGGAAGGGTGGGGGGAATCCAGGGGATTGCCACTGTGCAAGAAGGAGGACTAGGGGTGACAGGATAGCGGTCTTTGAGGGGCTGCCACAAAGAAGAGGGGGCCAACTTATTTTCCAGAACAGGACAAGAAACAATGGATAGAAATATGTCAAGCAGAGATCCAACCTAGAATTAAGAAAAAAAATTCCTGACAGTGAGAACCATTAGCCAGTGGAACAACTTGCCCCCAGAAGTTGTGGATGCTCCATCACTGGAAATTTTCAAGAAGAGACTGGACAACCATTTATCCAGAATGGTATAGCATGTCCTGCTTGAGCAGGGGGTCCCCTCCAACTGTTATTCTGTTATTCTGATTAATGGGGTGGTAGCTCCCAGCAGTATCACTTTCAATAGTTCAGCTTTTAGGACTGGTTTATCCCAGGGTTTTGTTATCCCATCTTCCAGGATTCATGAACTGTGTGAATACAGCCTAAAATTCATTCTTGCATTAATCGGGATAAGTCAAGTCTAAATATTTCTTTTTTTATTAGTTTGTTAGATTCATGTCTTGCTTTTCCTTCAGGCATTCTGACTCTCTGCCCTGGAAGACTTGGGGGGTTGGAGGAATTTTCATGGGTGTCCTGAGCAGTGTGTGCACAGAGTGTGCTACAAGTTGTATGGGAGCCAGATTCTGGTTAGTAGAGAGAAAAGATAAAGCAGCAAACTTAAAGTGCAACTGAAAGATAAAGAAATAAACTCAAGCCAGACATGATTGGCTTAAATAGTGTACCTCAATAACAATATGCTATCCACTTTTTATTGTTCTTTGGAGTTTTGTTTGACAGACTCACTGTGTTATGTACAACATATAAAAACACATCGGCTTTATTAATCTACAACATACATAAAAACATCAGCTTTATTAATCTGCAACATACAAAACACATCGGCATTTTTAATCTGCAACATACCAAAACACATCAGCTTTATTAATCTGCAACATACAAAAACACATCAGCTTGATTAATCTACAAGGGCTCTTAACTAGCTTTAAGCATTATGGCATGATGACACATGATAGGCGGACTGTTAGCATGTGACTGACCTGGGCCTGTTGACCTGGGTCTGGGGAGGACGGACAAGGGCCAGGCGATGGAAATGTATTTAAACTGCTCTGTTACCAGAGTATAGTCTCTTACTAGCAGCATTGAGGTCCACCAGCCTTTGCAAATGCTTTGTAAATAAAAACTTTGTTGTTTCCAACAATTTAAGTGTGAGCCTTGTTTCTCGTAGATGGTTTTTGATGTTCTTTGTCTAATCGTTGATTGATGTTTTGTGCTAGCACTGATGAAGCCACCTAGTTTGGGTCATGAAACGTCTGCCAGGAGACCCCCCAGCTCAGAGAGCACCCAGGACCCCACAGTCCAACCCTGTGGGGTTGCAGATATTCGCCTCTATTTATACACTTTCTAGAAAGGGGCTGCAATTGCAGGTAGTCCTGGCACTTACGACCACCACTGAGCCCAAAGTTTCTGTTGGTAAGCAAGACAGTTTTAAAGTGAGTTTTGCCCCACTTCATGACCTTTCTTGCCACAGTTGTTAAGTGAATTGCTGCAGTTATTAAGTCAGGTTGTTAAGTGAATCTGGCTTCCCCCATTTGATTTTGCTTGTCAGAAGGCCACAAAAGGGGACCACGTGACCCGGGGACTCTGCGACTGTCATAAGGATGAAGCAATTGCCAAGTGGCTGAATTCTGATCACGTGACCCTGGGGAGGCTGCAAGGGCCGTAAGTGTGAAAAACGGTCCTAAATCGCTCTTTTCAGTGCCGTTGTAACTTTGAATGGTCAATAAGTGAACTGTTATAAGTGGAGGACTACCTGTATAGGAGTTTCCTTAGTTTTAGTTCATCCTCCCCCCCTTCAAGGATGGATCTATTAGGTACGCTTGGGGGGGGGAACCCCTTGGAAAACTATCAAGAGGGAGGGGCAAGGAAGGGTGGAAGCTGTAAGGATGGGGTAGAGCTCACCGTTCTCTTGGGGGGCCTCCGTCTCAGGTCTCCTCTCTGGGGTTCAACGTGATGGGCAGAATGCAAGTGCGAGAGAGCAGATCGAAAGGAAACAGAGATCAGGCAGTGAGCAATCATGCATCTCTGGCTTGGTTTAGCCATCGCATTAACAGTTACCAGACCCGCTTAACCCTCTCTGAAGCATATTGTCAGGCCTAGTTAATTTTACAACCATTTTCTCAGGCCAAAGCATCTTTCTCTATTCTTTACTACAAACACAAAACTATTGCAAAGGAAAACAGGAGTAATAAAAGCAAAAGTGAGGCAGGAAATGCATATGCAATGAGACCATTATCACATCTCTGAGTCAAGGCTTGCAAAATGAAGGGAGTAACTGCAATCATCTAATGCCACTGAGCAGCCTGAAGTGTTAATACCCCTCTTCTTTTAAACACAAGATGTATGTATCATTAGCTAGCTTAAGGTAAAACCATTTTCTCTACCAAACTGCAAAATATATTTCTGTCCAATGGCTTTGCCAATTCAGGAGGTAGATTTAACTAGGTAAAATATATTCTCAATAACTGGCATGTCTGTGCAGTGTCATCATCACCTCGCCATCTAGAGATCTGTCTAGCAAGGAACCAAACAAGGAATTTTGACTCCTTGTTTGAGGATCCTTCCAGGTTCCTAATTCCCCTGATTTAATGTCCCTGTTGGAGAGCAACTCTCCCTGTTGGGAGGAGGGCTCAGGTGGGGAATTAGCCTAGACATGCTACTTTCAGAAGATAAAATCTGAAAGCCTTATCTGGTCTTTCCCAGGTGAAAGCTGCCTATCTGGACAAATTCCTGTATTATAGTCAGAGAACAATAAAGTAGCCAATTTGAACTCTACAAGTGTGGGTCTGGTTGTTCACGCCTGACAATTCGTGGATCCTACAGTTAGGGTAAACCAAGGCAATTTGGCTGCCTTCTCCCAAATTAACTGATCAGTTTTGCCAATAGCCAGTTCTGCATTTCATTGTCTGTAAGCCCAGTTTCTTTTCTTGGAGATGATGTATATGGGATTTGCTAACAGAGTGATCCAAATGAAATGTTGCTGGTGTTATTATTCGCAAGGGAAAGATGCACACAAGGTGCCTCAGTGGTCAATCTCAGGAAATGCTGAGATGCTTAGTAGCTTCAGAACTGAAGAGACTCCTCAATCAGCTGCTTTCGGGTTCTTAATGCCACATATGTAATCCAATGGAAATGGAAAACTAAAAGGCTAAATAGGATTTCCAATTCCAGTTAGAGATGCCTTTCCCTCAACTTGATCAAAAGAGGAAAAATAAATTAAAGGTGATGGTAGGAAGTAGTGCTTAATAACTTTAATCCATATGCTTGCACAGACTTCTTTGTGGATTGTTGGTGTAGCCCAATCCCTTTTGAAATTCCATGGTTCTTCTACAGAACCTTCTCCAGGACCTTTTGTCTCCCTGCTAAATGTAACAGTAACAGTATAACAGAGTTGGAAGATCTTTTACATCTTCTTGGGAGTCTTCTAGTCCAGCCCCATGCTCAAGCAGGAGACCTTATATTCCAGAGAATTTCATATTCACCTCTGGTTTCACGACCTCTTTTAAGAAGATAAAAACTTACCCGCACAAACTTGTTTTAAGGAGACCATCCTGGATGCCTTGCTAACAGGGTTTTCTGCTGTGCATGTTGCATTGAGATCTTGGGAAACAAACTGGATCACAGAACTCCCAGGGCTGGGATCCGTGCTCTTAGCAGCTGAAGTCCAGCTGATATTCGCCCTGTCTTCCCAGGTCTCTGTAGAGCAATTCAGCTGCCAAGTTCCATTTCCAGCCCCATCAGAAGTGCAAGTCACTTTCAGCTGAGAGTCCAGCAACTCTCCTAAGCAGGAGATGGAGAGACATGAAAGACCAGAAAATCACAGGAAGGCCAACGAGGAAGGAAAAGCAGCAACAGCATGGATCAGCCAGTGGTTTTGTTTATGTAAGGACCCACCTCAATTCCTCTCCCAAGAAAGCAGAACTCCTGGAACAGCATCTTTCCAAAAGGAACTTTTATTGGGAGAAGTTGACAATAGGCACAGAAGGCAGGATCTAAAAGTTTCCCATGGGAAATAATAGTTTTTAAAAGAGTCATTCACAAACCCCATCCCAACTGTCTGTTCGGATGGTTCAAGCTGGCCAATCCACAGGCGTGAAGTGGTGGTGGGAAACAGGACCATAAGGCGTAGCTTTCAAGGCTGTTACTTTGTGCCTTGACCGTCCATGGCTTCCGTGGCCAGAGGGAAAACAAATGGCCCAAGGCACATTCCTTTCTCACCCCAAGGAACATCAAAGGGATAGAGTAAGGCACAGGCATGAGAAAGAAAGCAGAGAGTGATATAATGTAGCAGTCCAGCGTCCCGCCCCTCCCGCCGCGCTAATGGCGGAACCTGAAAATAAGACCCCAAATGAAAGAAACGGGTTTTGACAGTTTAGATTAGAGGAGAAAAAATATGCATCACCCATTTGTGTCACAAATAACAATCCCAAAATCTTCTCCAGTCACACCTGTGACACTCATAGGTGAGGCCCACCAGGGAGAAGACAATAGGACCCTTCATCCTCTGCCCTCCACCAAACCCTTCTTATACCAAACCATGAACTGAGCTCTGGTGCAGGCTGTGCCACATGGAGGGGGAAGCCTGGAGAAGGCTGGGCTGCCCCCCCTCAGGCCTCCTTCCAAGGGGAGGGGTTCAAGGGAGACCACCTGAGCTCCACTTCTAGCCCATCATAGAAATGCAAATCCTCAACTGTGCCAAAGCTCCTGGCATGGAAGATGGTCAGCAGGATGGAACAGACAGGGAAATGTTGGCCTATGAGTGGAGCAAATATATGCTAGGTTAGGCCTGAGGAGAACATCGAGCCAATTTGCATTGTATAAATGGACCAAACTCTGCCCAAACATCTGACAGGCAGAGCATGCTGGAACAAAAGGCAAAAAGGAAAGCAGCAGGTAAGCAGTTCTGGGCTCCATCCAGAAAGTGTGTCTCTTCAGAAACTGAACACCCAAAGCTCCCCCAGCAGAAAAGCCCCACCTTTCCACATGATCCTGGGCAAAGGAGGGAGGCCAGGAGTTTGCTGCCATGGCTGGGATACTTACTAAAAACCCGTAGATCAAAGGACTCAAGCACTATCTCTCCAGTTTGAACAACAATTTGTGCAGTGTATTGTCCTGCATCCTCTTTCTTCACATGACTGAGAAGGAATCCTCTGCAGTCCTTTGAAACATTCACTCTGTTTTCAAAAGCTGGTAGGAGGACCAGAAGGGCACATGGCTCCCCAAAGGTCACCAAAGCAATATTTATATTTCCGATGTCAGCAATTTTATTCCAGGATATTGATTTATAGGGTCCAGTGTTCTTCACTTGGAATGTGACAGTTTCCCCCAGAACCCTGTTCAGTTCTTCTGCTCCAGAAGCGTCTGCATGGTCAGAGAGAAGAGAGAGAAGAAGCCTTCAAGGTTGGATCACAAGAGACCCTCCAAGCATCCCATGTCTGGCCCTCAGATTTCAGGGAAAACTTTTCTAAGAAAGGGCAAAATGGCTCCCGGATAGAGGACATGGTGGTGTCTCCCTGGACAAAGGCTTTTTCTTCTTAGAGAAGCCAGAGGGGTTCAAATGTCCTACGTGGGAGCTCAGTCCTTCCCTTTGGGGTTCAAAAGGAGGGTCTGCCCAATCAGGGAGACCCAAAGCTCCACCAGGCCCCAGGCACACTTTGGTCCTTCCTCGGGCTGCCGCCGCCAGCAGCTCACACAGGTCCATTAGGCTGCCACCACTGCCTGGAGCACCTGCCCTGCCCAGCACAAAGGCAAAAAGGCCAGCTAGCAAGCTTGAGCAATGATGGTAGAGCACACCCAAGCCCAACAAGCCAAAGTCCACACCAAATGGGGAAAGCCGGATCCCCATCGGCACCATGGCCCTCCAGTTTCAGCTAGGATTGCATGCCTCCCCCCATCTCTGCTGGGCCTGGGCGGCCATGATGTTAATGGGGATCCGGCTTTCCCCACTTGAGGTGGCCTTTTGCCTGCTGGGCCTGGGCGTGCTCTATCATCTCTAAGTGGGGCTTCCTAGCCGACCGCTTTGCCTCCTTCATGCTGGGTGGGCCTGCAGCTGTGGGCTACAGCCTAATGGACCTGTGCGAGAGGCTGGCAGCCACGGTAGGCAGTGAGGTGTGCGAAGGGAATGCGCTCCACCCGCGGGCCAAGGGCAAGACCCTCGGGGCTCAGGAGATGGCCAGTGGTGACCAGCTCTCCAACCAAAGAGATGGGATGGAGTAGGTGTGTCCGGCGGTCCACATCATGTGCTCCCTCAACTTGTGCTGCCGGTGCCGCCATAGCACTGCTGCTGGAGGGCGCAGGACCAGTATTCATAGCAGACTACACAGCCCCTGCTGTCTGATGCTGTCGGTCCCCATGCGCTCACCGCCTCCTGTGCATGCGCTTTGGGGGCTGCTGGGTGGGGCTGAGCGGGGCTTGGGCCAGGGCGGTGGGGGCCAGTCCCTCATCATCTCTGGAGCATCCCGGGGGTGGCAACGCTGCTTGCTCATTCACTTCTTGCCCCGTCGCTTCCAAACGTCACGTGCTCGCTACTCTGATGAACTGTGCTGGGGTGACGGCACACGTGCCCACAAAGAGGACTCTGAGTGCTGCCTCTGGCACACGTGCCATAGGTTCACCACCACTGTACTAGGGAAACTGACTCTCCCTGGGGTATCTCTGCTGTCATTTTATTAAGGAGCTCCTGTAAACTTGTAAGAGATTTGGGTATTATCTCATTTAGTATGTATGCTTAATGCTCTGCTTTTAAATCTATTTAATTGAGCTAATAAAGTCTAAATCCCTTTATTTATTGGGGTGTTCATTATCTCTGGATCCAAAAGAACCAATTGCCCATGCACCTAATCACTGTCCTAACATTTCACAAAATGGTTAGTATTAACCATGCATTTTGCTATGTTATGAACTCGATCTCTCTCAAGAAGATCCATGTTCCACTGATGGTGCATAGATGTGCAGCAGAATCCAGAGGATTAACTATTCCTCTCCCCTCAGCTGCATTTTTCTTCTAGGACACAATCATCCATTCACTGAGATCCTTAGGAGGATCTTACAGTAAACATAATGAACATGGGGGGGGGGAGACTATGACATGGCCATGGTCTCTTCTGGCCCATCTGGCACCTTTTTATAAACCCAAATTTGAGCCCTTTCCTTGTGACCTATATTAAATCAAATTCAAGCTCTTTATCCCCATTGTTTTTTGGTTAAAAGACAGTTCAGTTTTTCCTCTTCAGAATCTCATGAACCTTTCAAGGCCGAATTCCAAACTTCATTTTGTGATTTTATAATGAGTGATGGTCAGCAAGAGTTATTCAGGTTCATACTCATTTATGTAGCCTTCTGAGAATGATCACACAAGGAGCCTGAAGTCTAGCCATTACAGGGCTGAAACCTAAATATTCTGTTGTTTTCATTTTTAGTAATATAAAGTGAACTAATTAATGTTCTGTCACATACAGAGTTTTAGAATGCACAGAAGGATCCACATAACACACAGTCTCTGTCTTGCTAATCTTTCACCCCAGGATCTCCTGTCTGAGTGGGATAACTCCCTCTGCCTGATGGATGCTTAGGAAGGCTCTGACTGTTTTCAGGCCTTTCAACTACTCTAATCATAGAATCCTAGAACCATAGGGCTGGAAGGGTCCTTGAAGGTCTTCTAGTCCAACCCCCTGCTCAAGGCAGGAGACCCTATACCATTCCAGACAAATGGTTGTCCAGTCTCTTCTTGAGAGCCTCCAATGATGGAATGCCCACGAAGAAGGCTGTTCTTTGCTAAGCGCTTCTCAGTGGTCAAAGGATCCTCAAGTTGCATTTCATGGGATCAACCACTAATAGCTTTTTAAAAATGACTTCAAAAGAAATGTGTTGCTACTCTTATGGTCTTCGTCTCTGCTCTCTCCCACGTTAACAGCTTCCCTTGTGATGTTCCTTCCCCATTTTTGTGTTGTTGTTGTAGACACAAAACCAAACAAGCTCTCAAAATATTATTGCAGATGACTTCTCTTGAAAAACCCCTTTCACCACATGACCTTGGGGTAACTGATGCTCAGCACCTGGGAGCATCCCATTATCTGGCAAGTCCCCTGTTTAGATGCAACTTCACACCCTTATAGTTTTCAGGGTCTCACTGACTGAAGTAGGGCATCCTCAGAGTTCCCTTGAATAGAGTTCCTTCAAGTGCCTGAACCAACTGAGATGAGATTGCTCTGCCAACTTTGCCAACGCTTAGGGTGGCTCATCTTTTTTTTCAGAACTATCACATTTTTTCCCCAAAATAGTTGGCAAGGGCATGAGTCTTGCTTGGGAAAGTCTTGGATCTGATTCCAATCAAAAGTGAAAAAATGGCAGGGTGGAGGATTAGAAGGATGAGCCTTACCTGCCTTTTCCAAGTACTCACTGAACCCCTGAAAGAACCTGTTCATACACCTTGGACCAGGGCTTCCCAACCTTGGGCCTTTAAGACACGTGGAAAAAATTCCCAGAAATCCCTAGCCAGATGGCTGGGGAATACTGGAAGTTGAAGTCCATGCATCTTAAAGGGGCCAAGGTTAGGAAACTGCCTTAGACACACCCTTATGGAGCTATCCTTGGAGAAGCACTCTCTGGACCTCAGATGAGATGGAGAGTACCAGGTTCTCCTCTCTCAACCATGTTCACTGACTTGTGCCTCCTTCAGATGGGTCTCGGATGATCTCCTTCCTCCCATTAGGCACAAACACTGAGCTGGAAAAGGTCCTCAGGATAGTGAGAGAACAAGCATCTTGATGTGGCCAATATTATGGCTGGTCATCCTGATTTTACCCAGCCAAATCTTAGACTAGATGCTTAAATTCATGGCATTGAACCAGGATACCTACGGGACCGTCTTCTGCCACATACTTCCCTTCGACTGGTGAGAGCGCACAGGGTCGGCCTCCTCCGGGTCCCGTCAGCGAAACAATGCCGTCTGGCGGGTCCTAGGGGGAGGGCCTTCTCTGTTGTGGCGCCCACCCTCTGGAACCAACTGCCCCTTGAAGTCCGTGCTTCCCCCACTCTCCCGGCCTTCCGGAGGAATCTTAAGACCTATCTTTGCCAGCAGGCCTGGGGTTGACTGTGGAATGTTGAGTGAATGATGAATGTGTCTGGGGTTGTATTTTTAATGATTTTTAGATTTGGACTTAGTTTTGAAGTACTGTTTTGTTTATGTTGTAAGCCGCTCCGAGTCTTCGGAGAGGAGCGGCATATAAGTCTGAAAAATTAAATTAAATTAAATTAAATTAAATACTCCACCAAAGGGAAAGCCTGGCTTTTTCCTCTTGTAAAATGGAGGGATGTTGCTAAAGAGATGAGTAACTAAGAATTAGGCAAGTGGGAAGTTGTCTGATGGTTTTGAAAGAGTCACATTTGATCATAAAGAGGAAACTTCCAAAAATATTGAAACAGAGTCAGAAAGGTGAAGTCAAAAAAGTCAAATTTCTCCAGACTTAAAACATAGAATATAGCATGATGGAGTTGGAATGGACCTTGGAGGTCCAACTTCCCGCTCAAGCAGGAGATTCTATACCATTCTGGATAAACGGCTGTCCGCTCTCTTCTTGGAAACCTCTAAGATGGAGCACCCACAACTTCTGGAGGCAAGATCAACCTTGGTGTAAATAGAGCTGAGGAGGGAGAGGAGCTGTGGTCCTCATGAGTTAGGGATAGAGAATATTTGGAGACTGGGGATCAAACCTGAAGGCTGAACAAGAAGCAACGGATGGAAACTCATCAAGGAGGAATTTCTTGACAGGGAGAACAATTGACCAGTGGAACAGCTGGAGGCTTTTAAGAAGAGATTGGACTTTGTCTGAAATGGTGTAAGATCTCCTGCTTGAGCAGGGGGTTGGACTAGAAGATCTCCAAGGTCCCTTCCTACTCTGTTCTTCTGTGAAATGCCATCTTCAGGAGTACAATGGTGGGAGATGGGTCGATCATCCCAAGCATCTCAGAGGCATCAGGGGAGCCATCCAGAGGCTAAATACTGGATAGGATGGACTTTTGGCCCAACTCAACTGAAGCATTCTTATAGAAATTCCGGAGGAACTTGATTAATTCCCGTGATCTGTGACTGGCAGAGAACAGTTTTAAAGTTTGCATCAAGTCATTGAAAAAGTTATATATAAATAAAAGGAAGTACTGCTAAATATAGCACGTGTGATTTCTGAGTAAGATGCTTATGACTGCAATATAAATGGGACTATGAATATAATATGTCCGTTGATGAACTTCCCCCCAGTAGATGCTGACACGAGCTTGTGCGGAAGGCTGGGAGGGGAATACATTCTGGCAAATCCCTGTCGCCATCTGCTCACTCCAGCTGAAGGGAGCATTCGCAACTCAGGGTTGAACTGGGGGCTCCTGGGGGCTCTCTGAGCTGGGTGGTTTCCTTGCAGATGTTTCATTGCCCAGATAGATAACATCCTCAGTGCTAGAGGGGAGAGGGGGTTTTCTATCAGCTTATACAGGTAGTGCTCCTTACAACTACAGTTGGGACCAGAAATTCTGTTTCTAAGCCACAGACTCTTGGAACTGGATCTAAAGCCACCCACAATCATTGGGTACAAGATGGTTGGCAAATAAATATCCTAAATAAATAAATAAAATAAATAAATAAATAAAGCATGGCCCCGCCCTATTCTGGGTCCCCTGTGCCTCATCTCTATCCTTAGTTTAATCCTCTGCCAGGGACGTCCACAGACACATTCAAAGCCCCTCAGAGCTGCCATCTTGACTTTTTTGACCAGTCCCGAGGAGACTCTTGTCCTCTGCAGTGGTTGACAGGACAATGATGATCGCTGTTTCTAAGTGGTTCCCTGACCACATTTTGCTGCTCAGAGGACTTTCAAAGCCACTAAAAACAAAAACAAAACTTACTAAAACTGTAATAACAGATGGGTTGTTTTGTGATTTCCTTCAAGAGGCCCTCTTTCCCCCAAGCAGGGCTGGCTGTCATCACAATAATTTGGGTTGGGGTTGATTGCTGTTAGAATACAGGAGAACACTGATCATTAGCATTTAAGCTGCTCTCTCTGGGCAGTTTACAGTGCTGACACATTCTTTGCACCTTGCCCCCAACAATCTGGCCTTCTGGAGACCCTCGGTCCCCCAGCTCACGGTTGTCCCAAAGGTGCTTTTCCAAAAGGCAGCTGAACTTTCTTGGTTTTTTCCTTGAAGACATTTTGCTTCTCACCTGAGAAGCTTCTTTGGTTCTTCTACTTCAGCTCCACTTCAGAAGTCAAGAATCCTCTTGGATGAGAAGGAAAAAGTCTTCAAGGAAAAGTCCAGTTGCCTTTTGAAAAAGCACCTTTGGGGGACAATCTGGGTCTTCCTTTTATCAACCTCGGAAGGATAGAAAGCTGAGTCAATCTTGAGCCCCATCAGGATCAAACTCCTGGCTGTGGGCAGAGTTAGCCTGCAGTACTGCTCTTTAATCACTGCGCCACTAGGCAGCTATTATTATTTTATATTAATGTTTTATATATATGTATGTATGTATATGTATGTGTGTGTGTGTATATGTATATGTTTTCTGAGGTTTTCGCGGGTGTTTGTATGTAGGTCTTTGGTTCTTCGGGTTTTCTCCCACGTAGAATTTGAAGTGTCTTGGCAACGTTTCAACGAAGTCTCATTCGTCATCTTCAGGCTGGTGCTTTCGGCTTCGTGCTTCTAGGAGCAATATGTATATGTATATAAAAAGGAAGAAACAGCTACGATCACACATTGCTCCTAGAAGCACGAAGCCAAAAACACCAGCCTGAAGATGACGAATGGGACTTTGTGGAAACATCGCCAAGACACTTCCAATTTTACGCGGGAGAAAACCCGAATAACCAAAGACCTACACACACACACACACACACACACACACACAATTATATTATCATCAATATATTATTATTCACATTATTCTGGTAGATTATGAATAATAATGCCTTAAACTAATGTTGGTATGTAATAGAAGATGTGGAATGCTTTTTTTTTTTTGAAAGATCCACAATTGCTACAAAGTTAAGGGGAAACCATGCTAACTTTGAAATTCATTGCATACAAGCTGAATGTGTCCTCCCTTCCCTAATCTAAGGAAGTCGTTCTTCTTCCTGTCTTTTAGCCCCATCGTGCCTGCCCTCCCCACCAAGCTCTTATCTGCAGCAAGGCCTGTTCTCCAAATGCGCTGAGGGGTCTTATCAGGAAGAGCCGAAATGCCTCTCTCCTCCCCCCTAGAATTCCCCCTCTCATGTGCTCCTTTCAGGCTTCCTTCCCAGTCGCCTTTGTGACTGTAAATAGGCCCCAAAACTGGACCCACCCACCTCCTTCAGACCATGCGTGGTCTGTTGTGGTGGCCTTTGCTCCAGGCTAAAAGGTCTCACATGCTGCATAACACAAGGATGTGCTATTCCTTATTTTCTCCCCCCTCCTTGTATGTCCTTATGTGGGTATTTTCCACAACGTCCGTGTTGCAGACTAAGAACAGAACAACAGAGTTGCAAGGGACCCGGCAGGTCTTCTGCTCCAACCCCCTGCTCAAGCAGGAGATCCTACTTTAACACTCGTGGGCTTCAGTTCCCAGAATTCCCCGGCCAGCCTCGTCACAGCTGTGCTGGCTGGGAAATTCAGGGAGTTGAAGTCCACACGTTTTAAATTTGCCAAGATTGGGAACCCCAGCCCTAGACTATTTCAGATAAATGGTTATACAAATCTCTTCTCGGAAGGTGGCCTATTTGATTCTTCCTATCTTTTTATGCCAGTGCTAGGACTCAGAAGGTAGGATCATAGAGTTAGAAGAGACCTTGGAGGTCTTCCAGCCCAAAGCCCATCTCGAGTAGGAGGCTCTCTGTCACCCCATCTCTTTTGAAAGACCTCCCGTGATGGAGCACCCAGAACTCGTGAAGGCAAAAACCGTTCCACTGATTATTAGATATCTTCACCACCTTGAGTTATTTATAAAAATAATAATGGTGGGATCTAAATAAATCAATAGATTTTCTTTGCCGCTGATGTGAAGACACTCTATATATGAAAATTTACTATCTTCCTCATTGGAGGCCTCCTTCAGGGCTCAACTTGCAATTTGTCCCTGGATTCACTGAAATCAAGGATCTATCACAAAAGCCCGGAGGGAGAGATTCCTGAATTCATGGATAGCTGGCAGGAACTCCTCGCCTCCAAAAGTTGTGGGGGCTCCAACACTGGAGGCTTTTAAGAAGAACTGGGCAGCCATTTGTCTGGAATGGCATAGCGTCTCCTGCGTGAACAGGGGCTTGGACTGGAAGGCCTCCAAGGTCCCTTCCAATTCTGCTATTTTCTTATTCTAATAGACCAGGGGTTCTCAACCTTGGCAACTTTAAGACTTGTGGACTTCAACTCCCAGAATTCCTCAGCCAGCTTTGCTGGCTGCGGAATTCTGGGAGTTGAAGTCCACAAGTCTTAAAGTTGCCAAGGTTGAGAACCCCTGTAATAGACTGTTGAACTTGGATTAACTACAGCGCCTCTGTATTTTTGGGGCGGTTTAGAAATATGAAATATAAACAAACAAACACAGTGATAATAATAAGCCCAAAGGTTTCAGGGTCTCCTTGATGGTCTCACAAATACCAAGAATTTTAGCACCTGACTTACATCTGCTGTTCTGCCCTGCCCTCTCTCTGCCCCCCGTGTCCCCCAAACTCACACCGGTTCAAATACCACTCCAGAAATGGGTGAGGGGCTCATGAAAGCCTGAGACCTTGCGTTCAAAAAGGTGGTCAGAAGAGGGTCCACCAGACACTTTCAGATTTCGACCTATCAGCCTGGTAATTCAGTATATTAGCATTTCAGTATCCAATCACAAAGTAGTATTATAATGCACTCAAATGCTTCTTAGCATTTAGATATTTTTGTGTTTCACTATTTGTCTTTGTGATGTTTGGTAATCTGAACCATTTTATTTCCTTCAGCAATTCTTCTAAAACGTTTTCTGCATTTTAACCTTGCACAAAAGTCATATACAAAACCTCACCAAGGTCCCTAACAGAGATACTGCTGTTGGCAGATGGTCTATCCCTACAAAGGCGTCTGATAATTAAAATATTAGCTAGGTATATTTCAAATTGTATATATTTCTTGGTGATTATAAAACTGTATTCCCTGAACTTCGGGTTTTTTGCTTTTTTTTTTTTTTTTAAAAAAAACCTGTTTCCTGTTTTTAATTTTTTTTTGTTTTTCTCATTTATTTAAATAGCTTATAGTTATTTTAACCAACATAAAATGGTAAGAGACTTTGACATTTTTATTTACATGCTCTCGACTTGCCATATTGTTAGATTTTGATCTGAAATTGGGTTTTTAGTCCTGTTAATTTAGACTATACTGTTGAATAACATATCAGAACCATACAAAACATAGATAATGGTGTTATCTTTATGTTTCTTATGTTTTGTGGAGAAAAGTGGGGAAAATATCTTCTATTTCTTCTGCTAGAGTCTATTATTTCAACCCTATCTGCCTTTTTCTTGATGTTCTATTCCTCAGCTTTTCTGGGTGGGAAGAAAGTTCGTCAAGAGTTTTATATCTATTCCAGCAAAGATCCTGCCTGGACTTAAGGAAACAAACCAATAAACAGCATCTAATACTAGAAACTTGGTAACAGAAACACAACTTACCAGCTCCTAAGAAAAGGATGGAGAACCACAGTCTGAGAACGCTCTTGTGCGACATGCTGGCAAAATGAAACTTTGCCTAACTTCTGCAAAGCTCTTTGTCTGGGAGGAACCTTGTGACGCCCCACACGGGTTGTATCTTCTACCACATCCCACACTTTCTTATCCTTTTTAGTGGCCTTCAGGGTGATTAACTGCTCTGGACTCCCTAGGCCAGGGGTGTCAAACTCAATTTCACTGAGGGCTGCATCAGCATTGCAGTTGCCCTTGGGGGGGCAGGTGGGGGTGGCCAGGGTGGGTGCAGCCTACTGGGTGGGCGTGGAGGGAGTGGGTGTGGCCTACTGGGTGGGCGTGGAGGGAGTGGGTGTGGCCTACTGGGTGGGCATGGCCAGTTCTACATCATTCACATCAAGGGTGCCTATGGGGGCCTGGGCAGGAGTGGGACAGATCTGAGGGTCTCTGGCAGAAGGGGGGGGACCGGGGCAAGTGCCAAAGCATGGTCCACTGGAGAAGCCTCACTGTTCCTCTCAGGCCATGCCGGGGGGGGGGAGCGGATGGTGGTGCGGGCTGCCCGGAGCCCTGGGCAGCAGAGGTCAAATGCCCAACCTGGCCCTCGAGCACCCGTGGCACCAAGCCCAGCCCCACTTCCCCAAGGGGGCGCCCAGCTGCACTTGCCTCCTCCTCAAGGCTGCTGCTGCTGTGCTTGCTCTCCTTAGCCAGGTTGCTCACGATGGGTATGAGGGCAGAGTCAGAGGGAGCCCATTCCCTCTCCATGGGAGGAGACCCGGCTTTGTATCCAAAGCTTCCTTAGCGATAGGATGGGAGACCCCCAGGATAGGCCAGGAGGAGGGGGCAAGGGGATGGTGAAAGGGCAGCAGGGCAGGACTAAGGCAGGACTTCCCTCAGACCCTCCCTCTCCTTCCTTCCTTCCTAAGCACAGAGTGGTGGGAAAATATTTGAGATGAGGGAGGGAGAAAAGCAGGCAAGAAACCGCAGCTGGGGAGGGGTCACCCTTTGTGAGGAATGAAGAAATGCACCATCGCCTGGAAGTGGCCAGTGATGGCCCTCACCTACTTCACATATCCGGCTTGGTGGGCTCTGGGAGAGGGGCTTCGGCAGGCAGCAGGGCGCTCTCCTCACAGCGCTGAGAGGTTGAGCCAGGCGATACGAAGCTTACTAGCTTCGCATCTTGCTGCCTGCTGAAACTGGGCAGGCTGGGGGCTGGGCAGCATTGCACTTCTCATCAGATTCGCGCCACCCGGCTCAGCCCTTGGCACTGTGAGGAGAGCACCCTGCTGCCTGCTGAAACCCCTCCCCGGAGCCCATCAAGCCGGATATGTGAAGTGGGTGAGGGTCATTTGCTGCCACTTCCAGGCGATGGTGCATTTCTTCATTCCTCACATAGGGTGACACCTCTCCAGCATGCATCCAGGGGGCTGGGGCGACACAACAGGGGCCGGTTCCTCGCTGTTTCCAGACGGCCTCGTGGAGCTAAGACTCAATGCGTTCCAGCATAGATGGCCACCACAAAATTGTACATTGGCTCCCGGCCGGGCTGGGCCAGGGCCAAGGCAGCGGGGGCTGTTCCCTCACTGTTTCCAGAATGGCTTCGTGGGCTGCATGAAACCACTTTGCGGGCCGCCTCCGGCCCCCGGGCCTTGGGTTTGACATGTCTGCCCTAGGCTGAGGCTGCTCCTGCTGAGCAATTGGGGTGGGAGGATGCAAGGACAACCTGGCCCAGGACAGAGATTGGGATGGGGAAGGGCTGCAGAGGGAATGTCCCCAAGTTCCATCTTCCCTTTGGTACTGAGTTGGAATGTTAATGCAATTTAGGATTACATTGGCTTTTTTGGCTGCCATCGCACACGGTTGGCTCATATTTAATTGATTGCCCACTAAGACTCCAAGATTTCTCCCACAGTTGCTGCTATTAAGCCTGGTTTCACCCAATCTATATGTGTACTTTTGCTTTTTCTTGACTTTGCTTTTCTCTACACTGAATTTTATTTTGTTAGGTAAGGCCTAGTGTTCAAGTCTATGCAGAGCTTGTCTTCTGGAGTGTTGGCTACTCCTGCCAGCTTTGTGTCATCTGCAAATTTGATAGGTTCCCCTTCGATTCCTTCATCTAAGTAGATTAGGAAGATATTGAAGAATACTGGGCCTAGGTCAGAATCTTATGGTACCCCACTGCTAACTTCCCTCCATGTAGATGTACTACCATTAAAGACTACTCACTGAGTACAATTTGCCAGCCAATTACAAATCCATCTGATGGTGATGCTGTCTGTCCCACTTTCTTTTAGCTTACCAAGAAATAGGTTGTGGTCTACTTTGTCGAATGCCTTGCTGAAGTCTAAATAAACTATGTCCACAGCATTTTGCTGGTCTACTAATTTAGTCACTTTGACAAAGAATGAAATAAGATTGGTTTGGCATGATCTGTTTTTAACAAACCCATGCTGGCTATTTGTTATAACCTTATTTGCTTCTACCACAAGAAAGAGGGGGTCACGTTGTTCACCAGAGCACCAGAGGGAAGGAGGAGAAACAAGGGTTGGAAACTGACCAAAGAGAGAAGCAACCTGGAATTAAGGAGAAACTTCATGACAGTGAGGACAATTAACCAATGGAACAGAAGTTGCCTCCAGAAATCGTGGGTGCTCCATCACTGGAGATTTTTAAGAAGAGTCTAGACAGTCACTTGTCTGAGATAATAGATTCTCAGGGGGCTGGACTAGAAGACCTCCAAGGTCCCTTCCAGCTTTATTCTATTCTAGTTGTTCGCAGATATGGTTTTTTATTATCTTTTCCAGGATCTTCCCAGGTATCAATGTTAGTCTGATTGGTCTGCAGTTTCCTGGCTCTGTTTCCCCCCCTTTTTTTGAAGATGGGAACCACATCAGCTCTTTTCTAATCCTCTGGCAATTCCCCGGATTTTTGAAAGATATGGAGAAGGCGGGGTGAGGGAAGAATGTATCACTGACTAATTTTCCCTGATATACACTTTTATATAGCCCACCATTAGAATCCCAGTGACACACATTTAAGAAAAAGAGTCACCCAGATTTGAAAATTTTAGAAACTTCCAGAAAGCAATAAACAACTTTCCTTTCAATTTCTTTCAAACTTTCCACCTTGTGCAATTATCTCATGTTGATTGAGGACACTCCCCCTTTTTTGCCACTAAGTCATCTCCATTTTTCATTCCCTGTTAGCCTCGTGAAGTAGTCCAGACTATTTATTTATTACATTTATGTGCTGCTCATCTCACAGTTCAGCAAGAAGTACAACCAGGAGGATGTGCTCTGTCTTTATTGTAAGGCTGCATTAACAGAATCTGGAAATTACATCTCTCCTCCCAAGACCATTTCCACCCACATTCACCCACCCTCATTTAACCTTCTCAGAATTAAATGGGAGGAAGTGGTACTTTGGGCTCTGCTATACCCTAGAGACATTTAGATATCTAATTTAAACTTTTTCAGAATTGTACAACTTGATGAAGATATTTGTCCACCTGACAGTTAAGTGTGGGATTCACATCCCTTCAAAAGCAATAATCAGAACATTTATCAATGTGACCCTCCAATTCGGAGAGGATCAGGGAGATCAGAGCCTGTCTTGGGAGGGACGTGATGTTTATTTGGCAGAAGAGATGCCCAGAGACCTTTCAGAGGGTGGGGGAGCGGCCCCTCTCTTCATGGGAAAACCTGTGGATTGACTCTTGGGAAAGTGGGATCGATCAGCTGCTCCCCCTTGGGACAATGAGCCCTCTGCTTGGCTGGGGAAGGAAGGGGGTGTCCCATAAGTGCTGGGCTCCCCTATGGAAACGGGAGTGAGCTGCCCTATGGCTGTAATCAAAGTTGAATTTGAAACGAGAGGATGAGTCTGCAAGAAGGGGGGAGGGGGAAACCAGGGCAGCAGACCCCCTGGCAAGCTCTGAGGAGAGAGAATAGGACAGCCCCCCCAAATAACTCCAGTATGACTTAGAATTTACCCAACCTCAGCTGTGAAAGCTTCTTCTGTCTACCTCACAGGGATGTGGTGAGGGAAAGAGCAGGGACCTGGGGGCTGCTTTGAGCTCCTGAATTATCAACCAAACAAATGTGGGTTTCTTTGGGGTCCAGACAAGGCAGCAGCAAAAGCAGCTTGTGGGGCAGGAGAGGCAGGCATGGGTGGCCACAGCCACCCTTGGAGCCCCTCCCACTAGCCACATTGGTAATAGAGTTCATTGGGAGGCCCACGGAAGCCCCCTAGTCCCAAAGGCTCCTCTAGAAAGCTGACAGGAAGACCATGGGCGTCTGCAGTGAAGAGGCAGGAGGGAGAGTCATCTGAGATTTCCATCAGGTGGATCCAAAGTGGGCTCTGGCGGTGGTCTCCTCTGGGAAGTTGGCAGGAATTGGACCATCAGCCTCCCTCCCCCAGCTGCTGGGAAGAAAACAAAGAAGACAGGGAGGGTCAGAAGGCAGAGGTCCAAGGGGCCACCATGTGGAGTAAGTTGGAGGTTCAAAAAGAGAAGGGGGAGCTTGGCTGTAGGATCCATCCATCCATCCATCCATCCATCCATCCATCCATCCATCCATCCATCCATCCATCCATCCATCCATCCATCCATCCAGTGTCTTTCTGCTACCATGAAACCTATGCTGATCCTATAGAGTGACTTTGTGCCAAGCACTCTTCATGACTTCTTGAGTTGGACATATCTGGCTGAGATGATGGAGGCTTTGTGTTGTGGAGATACTCAGGATGAGTCTACAGCTCCCTTAGATGTGCCACCTGTTGATTAGATCCCTGTCCTACTGGTTGGCTGGAGTGATCAGGGTGGTGCTAGGGGGCTGGATGCAGGTGGTGGTAAATGCATAGTTCATTGAAGAGATGCTCTCGGCTCCTCCCCAGTCGTGGTGGGCTGAATGGACAGGAGTTTTCTTTTTTCCTGTCAACAAACAGCTGATTTTGCAACCTTCAGACGATCAATGGAGAACAGAGGGTCTGGATGCTTGCAGTTCTCAGGAGCAATCAGAAGATCTGATCTATTGACACCATCTCCCCTCAGCTGCTCATTTTTCTTAAGGGAGCCTGGGTTTTATTTGCACTTTTTGAAGCTTTACAATCTCTAGATTTATGACTAGTTGACTTCTAATCTATTTTATAATCCCTTGCTGGACTTTTACAACTTTTTGTTTCTGCTCTTTCACTGTTTACCATTAAATTTAAAATTATTTTTTAACCATGTGGAGTTGTGGTAAGATCCACATCTTACCCAGGATTATAGTATAAATTTTGTTCCTCTAGTTTTTTTTCTTTCTTTTTTCTTAAAAAGAGCCTTGATACTTTCTGATGGGAAAATTCCTCTTTCTTTAACCATGGGTTAGCCATGGGAAAAAAAAATACTTTTCCCTGTGGAAGCTGTTATTTATCACCAGACATATACATGGCCAGATCATGTTCTTTGGGCTCCCAACTTTCTATCAGGAACTGAACCCGTGGATCTCCACATTTAGTGCAGATGATTAGGTGAGGAGCAATAGCAGCTGTTCAAACCATCGAAGGAGAGAGAAAGGGAGAGGGAGAGGAAGAGAGAGAGGGAGAGGGAGATAGAGAGAGAGAGGAAGAGAGGGAGAGAGGGAGAGGGAGAGAGAAAGGGAGGGGGAGAGGGAGAGAGAGAGAGAGGGAGAAAGGAGAGAGCGAGGAAGAGAGAAAGAGAAGGGGAGAGAGAGGGAGAGAGAGAGGGAGAGGGGGAGAGTAAGAGGGGGAAGGAGAGGGGGAGAGTGAGAGGGAGGGAGAGAATGGACAGAGAAGGGGAGAGGGGGAGAGGGAGAGGGAGAGAGAGGGAGGAGAGGGAGAGAGAGGAAGAGGGAGGGAGAGGGAGAAAGGGGGGAGAGGGAGAGAGGGGGGAGAGGTGGGAGAGAGAGAGAGAGAGAGAGAGAGGGAGGTGTGGCATAAGCTAAGACTGGTATCTGTGCCTCATTGCAGGCAGAGCTGACATTCAGCCATGAGGACCTCATCCCTGGCTGCTAGTTCTAGGCTGCCAGATGACCACTTGGTGGCAGCAAAGGGAGATTGGTCAGTCTGGATGCCCACACTGGATTGTTAGAGACCAAATGCCCAAACTGCAACCCAAAACCCACTTATGTATCACCAGGTGGGCGTGGCACACTGGGTGGGCGTGACTACAGTGGGCATGGCAGACTGGGTGGGCGTGGTCAGCTCGATGTTGCTCCTGGGGAGGGATGCCTCTGGGGGTCGGGCAGGGTTGGGGGAGATCCAGGGGGTCTCTGGCGGGTGGTGCAGTGGGCAGGAGTGCGTCTTGCTCAGCTGATGGCTTGGGGGAGGAAGGGGGCAGCTACACCCCTCCCAAATGCTGCTGTCTCACGAAAACAGGATGAAAACTCCAAAAAGCTACAAGGAAAAGAAGTTAGAAGAGCGTCTCGGGATGGTTTTCTTCCCCACTTCCTTCTAGTTGCAGTTTAAATATATAAAGACCACAAAAGAAAAATCTTGGCTTTCTCTTGTTTTAATTCAGAAGGCAGGAAAGGGAGGATTGGGAGGGGTTTGTTTGTTTCAAAGGAAGGGAAAGAGAGGGGCTGGGGGAGTGCGGCAGGCGAACGGCGATGGCGCAAGGCTTCTGGCTATGCAGGGGAGCGTTGGGGGCGCGTTCTCTTTAAAAGAGCAAACGAGGCAAAAAGTAAAAATCCGCCACTCACTCCACCTCCCAAAAACACAATAACAGGGCTTTTAATGATACAAACAGTCCTTGGAGGCCATCTGGGTGGGCTCACTGTCCATCTGGCTCCCCCCCCAGATACTTGCCAGAGCCCCTTAATCGTAGAACGTTGGGCAGGAGGGTCCCCCCTGTTGAGTCAGGGTGCCAGCTCAGCAGCACCAAAGCGGATTGGCATAGTCTGTGTCACCCTCATGTCACCGTGTGTGTGTGGGGGG
This sequence comes from Bothrops alternatus, assembly GCA_034064705.1. Classification (NCBI taxonomy): domain Eukaryota; kingdom Metazoa; phylum Chordata; class Lepidosauria; order Squamata; family Viperidae; genus Bothrops; species Bothrops alternatus. Next base: position 2,892,841 of record JARGCV010000988.1, read on the forward strand.
GGAGAGCTGGACTAGAAAAATGCCCATCCAATGCCCAGCAGCTGCTGCCAAGGTGGCTCATCTCCTTCCTTTGGGGAGAAAGGTGGCCAGCATGCCCTGGGACGGGGGGGGAGATGGGGAGGTGTGGGGGGAGGCTGATGAGTACCCCAGCTCTTCTGAGGGGGGAGGAGGAGAGTGGGGAGGGGCTGTGCTGGGATCAGGGCTCCTCATGCCCTCCGCTGCCCATATACGCTCTTCTCCCACAGATGCTGCAGCTCCGCTTGCCTGGCAGGGCGGGGGAGTGCTTACACTCAGGGACCATGTGGGGCTGCTGCTGGGGCTGGGCTGGACACAGAGCCTCCTCGCCACTTCTTCCCCCGCAGATATCGGGAGCGCCCACCCCGCCTACCACTCATCCTAGGGCAGCTGCCACTATCCAGCGCTCTCCAGCCTCTCGCCGGCCAACTTGGGCCTCGGGCGGATGGAGGTCGGAGGGAAGAGAGAGCCGTGACTGTCCATCTCCTCCACCTGAGGATGCATGCGGGGAAAGGTGTCACCCAGCTCGGTAAACCACGGTCCACCCTCAGAAGGAGGAGGAGGATGGAGGATGGAGGAGGAGGGCTGGCTGGGGACAGGCTGTCAGCAGACACAGTGCTGCCCACGGGGAAATCTGACCAGGCCTAGCCTGGAGGCGGGCAGAGAGGCTGAGGGAGCCCGAAGGGAGGCAGGAGCGTTGCTTGGGAATAGCCTCTCTCCCCCCTCCCCCCATGCTCCCATAGAAGGGCTGGCTGGCTTTGGCGTCAACTGGCCAGGCTTGGCCACGCATCTGCCCAGCAGCACTGGCGGGCCCGGCCTTCCTTCCTTCCTTCCTTCCCCCCCCTTCTCCAAAATCCAAACTCATGTGTCTTCCTTCCCCGCTAGCCTTCTGCAAAGCACAAACAGACGCCACGTCCTACTTGTCTTCTCCAAACTCATGCCCACCATCACTTCCAAAGGCTGTCTGCTCACTCAGTCACTCTCTTGCTGCACTCCCGCCAGAATCTGTTCATTTTATAGGTTCCCCTCTCCCCACCCAGCTCTTGCAGCTGTTCCCACGAGAGCGCTGCTAGATACGGCTTCCCTGCCCTCTCCAGTTCCCACTAGTCAGGCGCACATGGAGAGGGGGAGGGGAGAGTCCCTCTGGCACGCATGCCGACAGAAAGGGCTCTACGTGCCCAGTCTGGCACGCATGCCATAGGTTTGTCACCATGGTTGTGGACCTTTGACTCCAAGAAGGGAAGGGGCAAGGGAGAAGGGGGGAGGGAACTCATTTAGCAGCTCTTTTCTCTAATCCTTTTATCACAAAGGCAACTCCATCTTGTTCCGTTGGCTAATCCAAAGGGGCAAAGGGACCAAGAGAAGAGAAGGGAAGGGTTGGGTTTCCCAGAGGGCTTCCTTAAGATGGTACCTTTTCTGAATTTCAGAATGAGCCCCAAACAGCCAAGAAGGAGAAGACTTCCCACTTTGCTAAGGCACAGCAGGGCCCAGAGAGGCAGCCAGTAGAAGATCTCGGTCTGTCCTGAAAGAGAACAATGGACCTTTTTAATCTTTTCAGCTCCAGAGAATGGAGATGCCTGGCCCCATTTACAACAGAGGAACCAACAGCCCCAGGAAAGTGACCGGCACCTAGAATCCCACCCAGATTCCATCTGGCAAGCAGGGCAGGTGCTGCTTAGATGCACCAAGCTATGCCCACAATTGCTTGTGCTGACCCCAGTGGACCAGGCGAAGCTCCTGCATGATCTTCAAAGGCTGGTCCCAACAGAAGACAATGTCTCTGGGTAGGAAGGCATGTGAATGTCACATGAGATGGATCTGTGCTAAGCCCTCCTGGCTACAGCAGAGGAGGACTCACTCCAGGAGTTTCCCTGAACTAGGCAGTTGTCCCACCTAAGGAAGGGGGACTGTTATGTATTGAATATATATAACGGTGATGGCAAACCTTTTAGAGACTTGAGTGCCCAAACCGCAACCTCAAACCCACTTATTTATTGCAAAGTGCCAGGGCCACATCAGCATTGTGGGTGCCTCAGGGAGGGTGGGGTGTGTGGCCCACTGGGTTGTTACAGCAGACTGGGTGGTTGTGGCCAGGTAGGCATGGCCACCTCGATGCTCTAACACAGTGGTTCTCAACATTTCTAATGCCGCGACCCCTTAATACAGTTCCTCATGTTGTGGTGACCCCAACCATAAAATTATTTTCGTTGCTATTTCATAACTGTAATTTTTCTACTTTTGAATCGTAATGTAAATATCTGATCTGCAGCGTGTATTTTCATTGTTACGACTTGAACATAATTAAAGCATAGTGATTAATTACAAAAACAATATAGCAATGCTCGTTGGAGAAGCTTATGCTTCCTTGCTCAAAAATGTTGGGAGGGAGGGAAGGAAGGTTGAAGGGGAAAGGAAGGAGATGGAGAAGGAAGGAGATTGAAGGGGGAAGGAAGAAAGGAAGGAAGGAAGGAGAGAGATTGAAGGGGAAGGAATGGAGATGGAAAGAAGGAAGGAAGATTGAAGGGGAAAGGAAGGAGAAGGAAGGAGATTGAAGGGGGAAGGAAGGAAGGAAGGAAGGAGAGAGATTGAAGGGAAAGGGATGGAGATGGAAGGAAGGAAGGAATGGTTCCGCCCCAGACGCCTGATGGACCCTATGGGCTTTCAAAGGGCACTTGGGGAAATGCCAGATTCGCTCGTACACAGTTCGGCAGAGTCCCTAGTGATGGCCTGGAATATGGCCACTACGGGGGCTCTAGACCAGATTGCACCGTTGCGACCGCTCTGTGGTAGCAGACCCAGGAGATCACCTTGGTTTACCGAGGAACTCAGGGGGATGAAGCGCCTGAAGAGACGTCTAGAGAAGCAATGGAGGGAAAGCAGATCTGAATCTGATTGAACCAAATTGAGAGCTTATATTAAGACCTATTTGGAAGCGATCACTACGGCAAGATATCAGTATCTTTCCGCATTGATCGTGTCTGCGGAGTCCCGTCCGGCTGCCCTATTTAAGGTGACTCGTTCTGTCCTTGATACGGGGAGGAGGGAGGAACCTTTGCAGGGCAATGCCAAAGAATTTAACATCTTTTTCGCAGACAAGGTCGCTCAGATCCGGGCTGACTTGGACTCCAATTGGAATACAGTGTCGGCTGACAATGAGTCAGTCGAGATGACAGAGGCCCGTCTTAGTCCTGTTGAATGGGATGAGTTTGACCTGGTAACTCCTGATGATGTGGACAAGGCCATTGGAGCTGTGAGTTCTACCACCTGTTTATTGGACCCGTGCCCCTCCTGGCTGGTTTCGGCTAGCAGGGAAGTGACACAGAGCTGGGTCCAGGCTGTTGCTAATGCTTCACTGAGAGAGGGGTCCTTCTCAGCTCCCTTAAAGGAGGCACTTGTGCGCCCCCTCCTCAAGAAGCCTTCCCTGGACCTGGCAGTCTTAAATAATTATCGGCCAGTCTCCAACCTTCCCTTTTTAGGGAAGGTTGTCGAGAAGGTGGTGGCACTCCAACTCCAACGGTCCTTGAACGAAGCTGATTATCTGGGCCCTCAACAGTCCGGGTTCAGGTCCGGTTACAGCACAGAAACTGCTTTGGTCGCGCTGACTGATGATCTCTGGCGGGCCCGGGATGAAGGCTACTCCACTATCCTGGTGCTTGACCTCTCAGCGGCATTCGATACCATCGACCATGGTATCCTTCTGCGCCGGTTCGAGGGGCTTGGAGTGTGGGGCACTGTTTTACGGTGGTTCACCTCCTACCTTTCTGGCCGGTTGCAGTCAGTGTTCGCAGGAGATCAGAGATCGGCTCAGAGGTCTCTTCCATGTGGAGTCCCTCAGGGGTCTGTTCTCTCACTGCTGCTTTTTAACATCTACATGAAGCCGTTGGGTGAGATCATCCGTCGACACGGGGTGAGTTATCATCAATATGCTGATGATACTCAGCTTTATATCTCTACCCCGTGTCATTACAGCGAAGCAGTGGAAGTGATGAACCGGTGCCTGGAGGCTGTTGAGGTCTGGATGGGTGCCAACAGGCTCAGACTCAATCCCGACAAGACGGAGTGGCTATGGGTTCTGCCTCCCAAGGACAATTCCAACTGTCCATCCATTACCCTGGGGAGAGAAGTTTTGTCCCCCTCGGAGAGGGTTCGCAACTTGGGTGTCCTCCTCGATCCACAGCTTAGTCTAGAACATCATTTTTCGGCTGTGGCGAGGGGGGCATTCGCCCAGGTTCGCCTGGTGCGCCAGTTGCGGCCCTATTTGGACCGGAAGTCATTCCTCACAGTCACCCATGCCCTTGTCACCTCGAGATTCGACTACTGTAATGCTCTCTACATGGGGCAACCTTTGAAGAATGTTCGGAGACTGCAGGTAGTCCAGCATACGGCCGCGCGAGCCGTCTTGGGTCTCCCAAGACATGCTCATATCACTCCAGCTCTCCGTGAGCTGCACTGGCTACCAATTGGTCTCCGAACACAATTCAAAGTGTTGGTTATGACCTATAAAGCCCTTTATGGCAATGGGCCAGGTTACTTGCGAGACCGTCTTCTGCCTCATGAATCCCAGCGACCGGTTAGGGCACATTGGGTTGGCCTCCTACGAGTCCCGTCTATTAGGCAATGCCATCTGGTGGGGCCTAGGGCAAGGGCCTTTTCCGTTGCTGCCCCAGCCCTCTGGAACAAGCTTCCCACAGAGGTTCGCACTGCTTCCTCCCTCCTAGTTTTCCGGAAACTGTTGAAGACTCATTTATGCCGACAGGCTTGGGGCGTATGAACTATACTCTGCCCCTGGGCCTAGGAATGTCCCTCCATCAGTGACTGTGTACCGATTGTGATTGAATGCTGTATGAATGTGTTTTGGACTGAATGAATGTGTTTTGGATAGGATGGTTGATTTTTATTGTAATTTAATTTTTTATTGTATTATTGTTGTAAGCCGCCCTGGGTCCCAGGAGAAGGGCGGCATAGAAATCTAATAAAAGTTAAAAGTTAAAGTTAAAGGAAGGAAGATTGAAGGGGAAAGGAAGGAGATGGAGAAGGAAGGAGATTGAAGGGGAAAGGAAGGAAGGAAGGAAGGAAGGAAGGAAGGAAGGAAGGAAGGAAGGAAGGAAGGAAGGAAGGAAGGAAGGAAGGAGAGAGATTGAAGGGGAAGGGATGGAGATGGAAGGAAGGAAGAAAGATTGAAGGGGAAAGGAAGGAGATGGAGAAGGAAGGAGATTGAGGGGGGAAGGAAGGAAGGAGAGATTGAAGGGGAAGAGAAGGAGATGGAAGGAAGGAAGGAAGGAAGGAAGAAGAGAGAGATTGAAGAGGAAGGGATGGAGATGGATGGAAGGAAGGAAGATTGAAGGGGAAAGGAAGGAAGGAAGGAAGGAAGGAGATTGAAGGGGAAGGGAAGGAGATGGATGGATGGATGGATGGAAGGAAGGAAGGAAGGAACGATTGATTGATCTTTGGAGTCATGTTTTTCCAGATGGTGATGAACTGCAACTCCCAGCATTCCCCACTCTTCCACAATGCTTTTTAGGGCTGCTGGGGGCGGAGCACAGCCGGGCAACCAGGAGGCGTGGGGATTGGCTCGGCACCACAGCTCAGCTCAGCTCAGCCAGCAGTAGCAGCAGCAGCAGTGCGTTGCCCGAGCAGGGCGGGAAGAGAGGGGGTGGTGGTGGCAAGTCATGAAATCAGCATCCACATGTTCAGGGTGCAAACGCCTTGGACAGTTTGGCTCCCCCACCCCTTTATTTACTGATCTGCCACAAGCTCGTGCAAACAAGCCCCGAGGAGTTCTGAACAAGCGGTTGTTTAAAAAAAAAAGCTTTCAACAACGAGGCAGAAAGGGGAACTCGCTCACAGCTTTTTTCCCCTTTCTCGGCGACTGGGAAGGCAGTCTCTTTCCTCTCTCTTTCTCTCTTTCCTCTTTCTCTGTTTCCTCCCTCTTTCTTTCTCTCTTTCCTCTCTCTCTTTCTCTCTTTCCTGTTTCTCTTTCTCCACCCTCTTTCTCTTTCCTCTTTCTTTTCCTCTGTTTCTCTCTCTTTCCTCTCTCTCTTTCTCTCTCTTATGGCAGTATAGTCAGAGGTCCCCACCACCCCTGGCCTCTGTGCGTCCTCAGCCAAACGGGCAGGGAGGGGGAGCAGGATGGGAGGCAGCGGTTCTGGCAGTGGTGGCGGTAGCACGGCAGCATCGTTGGGCTTCCTCACCGCCGGCCCAGCCGCCACCCCACCGCATCCTCAGCCAAAGGGGCGGGCAGGGGGAGCAGGATGGGAGGCAGCGGCTCCGGTGGCAGCACGGCAGCATCATTGGGGTTCCTCGCCGCCACCGCCGCAGCCCCCCGGCCCGGCCGCCACATCCTCAGACAAATGGGCGGGGAGGGGAAGCAGGACAGGAGGCAGCGGGTCCAGCAGCAGCAACAGGGCAGCATTGTTAGGGTCCCTACCATCTCCGGCCCGGCCGCTGCCCCTGCTGGGACTCCGCGCTGCCTGGCCTCACCCTCTGCCCATCGATGGAGCTGCAGTGGAGGCAGCGCCCACCCAAGCCGCCTGGGAGGGCAGCAGGAGAAAGGAGAGGAGGAGGGCGAGGAAGTAGTCGCCCTAGCCGGGACTCAGCGCTGCCCGGCCTCGTCCTTCGCCCATCCAATGGAGCCGCGGTGGGAGTTGGTGCCGCATGGCCCCTACCAGCCCCTCTGCCAGCCCGGCTGCTCCCCCCCCCAGGCACCCCTCTGCCGCTTTGGGGGCAGCAAGAGGAAGAAGGGGAGGAGGAAGGGGAGGGCAAGGAAACCTCCGCCAGCGCCAGGGCCCAGGAGGCGGCTCTCCTCTCCTACCTTTGCTGAATCTCCTTCTTCCTTCCCAGCAGCCTGGATTCCGGCGCACCTTCCCGTCCAGCAGATCCAATGGTCGGGCTGGTCTCCCTTGGGCCGCGGCTTTCCGGAGGGCTGGCCCGCTCAGCGGAGCCTCCAGCGGGCCGCTCCCAGCAGGGATCCTGGGGCTTCCCCGGGCGGCTCCAAGCCATGAGGTCCTGGCTGCACTTCTCCCAGGGGGTGGGGCACCTGGGCGCAGGGCCAATCAGGAGCCCTGCAGGAGGTAAGTCTGCCTGAGAGAGAGAGAGAGAGAGAGAGAGAGAGAGAGAGAGAGAGAGAGAGAGAGAGAGAAGGGAAGCGAAAGTGCCTTTCTCTCTCTCTCTCTCTCTCCAAATGGCGGAGGAGGCCATGCGGAGCGGAGTCTCGGTTCCTAAGACCATCAGAAATGTGTGTTTTCTGATGGTCTTAGGCAACCCCTGTGAAAGGGTCATTCGACCCCCAAAGGGGTCGCGACCCACAGGTTGAGAACCGCTGCTCTAACACCTCTACTCGATCTTGCTAGCCAGCCATTTTGCCTGCTTTGTGCTGGGCAGAGCTACTGCTCTGGGCAGCGGCAGCTAGTGGCGGCAGTGCGTGTGCCCACAGAGAGGGATCTGAGTGTCGGCTCTGGCGTGCATGCCATAGGTTTGCCATCACTGATATATAAAGTTGTGCTAATCCCTGCTAAAGTGAAACTAACTTAACTCCAACTGCTTGTGAAGCTAAAATGAAACTAACCTTTAGATGACCCTGACTGTTAACTCCAACTGTTTTGGAGGGAAACTTTGAACATTCATATTTGGACAGGTTTTTCAAGTATTGTGATTGGTTAAGGCCCTATGGGCTCAGAGTATAAATTATAGGCAATTGCCTGCAGTTCTCCAGTTCTAGTTTGAGTCAATAAATAATGTTGTAACTATGCTGGTCTGCTCCTTGCCTACTGAAGCCCACTACACAATAGTGACCCCCCCCATAGAGAACCACATTTGGGAGGAACCTGGAAACAAGATCCCTGAATCCACCACCATTCAGCTTTGCTGGGTCTGAAACCAACCCTAGTCCTTCCCATCCAGGCCCTGATAATTATCTCCAGTTCAACAGTTACAAGGCACACTTGTAAATTGTTTCCTATTCTTAACTATAAAACCATGACAACTAATCCAGGAAAATAGTATCAAAAGTAGGGCAGGACATTCGTGCAACCAGACCATCAACATGGTCCTAAATCGAGGCTTTACAAGTGTTGCTACAATAAAAAATAACAAGATTTAATTTGTATGTATAATAACCCTATAATAACATTGGAGGTGGGTACTTTCTCTCAGATTAACTGGTCAGCTTATCCAGAGGTTTTTCCATGTTTTATTGACCATGGAGACAGTGTTCCTTGCGGATTTTCTTCACTGACCTTCTAAGCCAGGGGTAGGCAACTTTGGCTCTTTTATGACTCATGGACTTCAACTCCAGAATTCCTGAGCCAGCTATAAAAGAGCCAAGGTTGCCTACCCCTGTTCTAAGCCATTCCAATTAATGATGCGTGGTGCTTCCTCAGTCACAAGGTCAAGATGTTTCATGGAAAAAGTGGTTTACCAAAGGCTTTTACCTCATGAGACTGAGCTGGTGTTCAGATTCAGTCACTTTCTAGCTGTTAATGCTTAACATGAAGTCCTCTGATCTGGGAATCTAAAGAGCAACATGAGATTTCCAGTTATAGTGGGGGATCCTGTCGCCTCTGCTTGATTGAAAAAGGCAAAAAGGAGTCTAAGAATATTATCCATTGGTTCTGGGTAGTAGAACTTAATGTCTTTAATGAATACATTTTCTGCCAATCATGTGTTCATATGCCTCTCCCTGACTGCGTCTCCACAGCAGATCCGACAGAATCAGCCTGCTTGGAGCCCCATCGATTCAGGAACATGATCTGGTGGGATCAGAAAGTGAACTGGTTCTGTTCTGCCCACAGGAACATCACTGCCATGGAGAAGATCTTGGCCTATCCAGAACTGGTTGTGTCCCAGGCATGCAAAATGGTTGTTCTAATTGGTGTTGCTGTTATTGTTTTATCTCGGCTATTGATTTTGTATTTTGTTTTGCTGTTGCTTTTGTTTTTAATTGCTGTTAGCCACGCAGTCACCACTTTAGGAGGGTAGGCCTATAATTTGAATTAAATAAATAAATACATACATTTTATTCTTCTGGATTGCTAGTTGCAGCCAAATCCCTTTCCAACTCCTGCACAAATAACTGTGGGAAGATCTACCTTCTCCAGGACCTTTTGTCTCCCAACTAAATGTCAGCTTCATCTTTAATCCCAAGGCTTCTTTCATGGAGAGAAAAACTTACCAGCACAAACTTCCTTTAAGAAGACCATCCTGGATGCCTGGCTAACCTTGTTTTTTGCTGTGCAGGTGATGTTGATATTAGGATCTTGGGAGGTGACGTTGATCACAGGAGGATGAGGGGAGAAAGAAGGGCGGTAGACGGTGAAGTCCCAGCTGAATTCCACCCCGTCTTCCTCAGTCCCTGTAGAGCAATTCAGCTGCCAGGATCCATTTCCAGCCCCATCGGGAGTGCAGGTCACGCTCAGCTGAGAGTCCAGCAAACGTCCTAAGTAGGAGATGCAGAGACGCCATTTGTGAAAGTCCACAAAATCACAGGGAGGTCAAGGAGGAAGGAGAAGCAGCAACAGCAAGAATCAATGAATGGTTTGCTTCAATTAGAGCAGGGAAATATGTGTCACCCATTGCTCTGACAACAAAATCCCCCTCTCATGTATGACACTCATTGTGAGGGAAAAGGCCCACCAAGATATTGGACAGCGACCACTCATCCTCTGCCTTCCACCAATTCCTTCTCCATGGATTGAGGGATGAGGCTCCAGGCTCACCCTCTCCCCAAGGACCCCTTGACTCCCCCAGAGAGTTTGTGGGTCCGGCCATGAAGAGGATCCTGAACTGCCACTCTAGAGATTCCAGCCTCAAAGCAAACCCACCTTTCTCTTCCTGCCACCCCATCCAGGAACCCCCTTTTGGCCCGGCCCAATCCAGCCTAAGTCCCACGGAGAGGGAAGCCTGGAGGGGAGACTTCTGGTTTGTCACAGCCGCCATGGATGTCTGGGAGATGAGCTTTGTCTCCCCCGTCAAGTTTTGCATTGCTAGGGGGCGACCAGCAAGGAGGGGCTCTCGCCAGATTGCGGGAGAGTGGTAGCTCTCCTGCTAGAGCCGGCAAATCCCTCCAAACCGGCGGATGAAAGGCTGGCCATAGAAATATGGCTGGTCACTAGGCTGCAGAAAGCCAGTCACACTCACCATCTGGCAACTTCAAAGCAGCGTGGAAAGGACTGGGTGAGATCTACCTCTCTTAAATCCTAATTGCTTCTTTGTACCTATTCAAGCTGCTAAAGTACCTTCCCCACTGCGGAGAGGGAAGGGGAATTTTAGCCTTCCCTCCAGAAGGGGCGTTGTCTTACCTGAACGCCTTTTCTCAGCATGGTGGTGTAGAATCCACTGATTGGGTTATTTCAGACTTCCTGCTCAGAGAGACTAAGTCAGAGCTTTAGTCACGCCTCCCTTTGGGTGTGTCTTCCCAGTTTTGACGAGGCGAAGGATCCTGACAAAGTCTGACGCAATGACTCCAAAAAACACAAAATACGCAAGCCTAGACACCTATCCAAGGGAGGGTGTGGATTCTACACCACCATGCTGAGAAAAGGCGTTCAGGTAAGACAACGCCCCTTCTCCAGCATGGTGGATGTAGAATCCACTGATTGGGACATACCAAAGCCCCCCATGTCCCTAAGGGAGGGAAGGTCTAGGCTGGTGTCTCCCTAGAGGAAACAACCTGTTGAAGAACCCGTCTGCCAAATGCGGCGTGCGCCGCGGCAAACCTATTGATCTTATAGTGTGTAATGAAAGATGATGGAGACGACCAAGATGCCGCCCTGCAAATCTCCTCCACAGAAGCCTAGGTAGACCAGGCCGCAGAGGTCGCTGCGCTGCGCATGGAGTGAGCTGTGATACGAGCTGGGACTGGAAGTGACTGGGATGCGTAGGCCCTAGCAATGCAAGCCCTGATCCACCTGCCAATGGTGGAAGAAGAGACCTTCCTGCCCATGGCAGAGGGCTGAAAGGAGACAAACAAGGCCTCCGACTTGCGAAAGGTCAAAGTACGCTTGATGTAAAGACGCAGAGCCCTGCGTACATCTAGCTTGTGCCACTGGCGTTCTAGACGGTGAGAAGGATTGGGGCAGAAACTTGGCAAAACTAAACCCAATGACCTATGAAAACCGGTGTTCACCTTGGGAATAAAGGAGGGATCTAATCTAAGGACCACTCGGTCCTCATGGAAGGTACAGAGATCATCTCTGACTGAGAGGGCGGCCAATTCCAAAATCCTTCTGGCCGAAGTGATTGCAACTAAAAAGGCAACCTTCAAGGAGAGAAAATGCAGAGAGCAAGTGTTGTAATGCACTCTGTGCCATGTGGCTTTACCATGCTGTTTTGGAGCAACAGGAAATGGAGGCGGGGCCAAGAGGTGGAGGATGCATCAGGCCTGGAACAAAGGACAAAGGCCATGTGGCCTTGGGACAGGAAATAAGGGGGGCTAAGAGGTGGATGGACGTTGTACCAAGATTTGAATCCATTGGCCACAGGGGTGGCTTGCCAGTGTAGCCTTGTCATTGGCTGAAGAAATAACATTGTCATTGGCTGTTTGTAACCATGTGATGCATTGTGTAACCACCCACTGTAACAGGGAATAAAAGGGGAAGGCAGCCTTTTGTCAGTTGTCGCTTCGCCCAGAGAAATGTGCTTGCCTGCATGTGTCTCATTAATTCGGCCATCGTGAAGGACCCGCCATTAATTGGGGCACAATGAGGTGCCTCAAATCAGAATTGAAGCTGCCTACGGAGAGCAAAGCTTCAAGCAAGACTGGAGAGGCTCGAAAGGAGCGGTGGTTAAGGCCTGCAACACAGTAGGTAAATCCCAAGATGGGTATCTATGTACTGTGGGAGGACCAGAATTGGCCGCCCCTTTAAGAAAAGTGGAGATAGCTGGGTGGTGTGAAAGCGGACCCAGATTCTCACAGGTGAGGACCGTGGACAAGGCCGCAACCTGCCTACAGATGGTGTTGGTGGACAAGCCCTTGGAAATGCCCTCCAGCAGATAATCTAAAATATTAGGGACTGTAACTGAAAGAGGGTCCAATTTGTGTGAGATGCACCACCAGCAGAAATTTCTCCACGTGGCGTCATAGATCCGGTTCGTCGAGGGGCGTCTAGAGGCTTGGATCATAGAGATCACCCCCGAAGAATAGGCCTGTTTAGCTAGACTCTCCCACTCAAGTGCCAAGCGGCTAACTGAAGCCACTGAGGGTCCGGATGCTGGAGCTCCCCCTGGTTGAGAGCTTCTCGGTCCGGGGGAAACCTCCACGGAGGAGACAGGGACAGATCCACTAGGTCTGCAAACCACGGGCATCGAGGCCAATATGGAGCAACCAATATTACTTCCACCTGCTCAAATATCAGCCTGCGAATGGTGGCCTGTAACAGGGGAAGGGAGGGAAGGCGTAAAGCAGACCCTTCGGCCACTTGCACTGAAGGGCATCCGTCCCCTCGGCCCCCCTTGTTGGATATCTTGTGAAGAATCTTGGGAGCTGGGCGTTGGACGAGGAGGCAAACAAATCCAGGCAAGGCCTGCCAAACCTGCTCACGATCATCTCGAACAGGCTCTGGTCGAGACGCCACTCCAAGTGGTCCACAGTCGCCCTGCTGAGGGAGTCGGCCTGACGGTTTGCCTTCCCCGAAATGTGTTCTGCTCTGATTGAGCCCAAGTTGGACTCTGCCCATAAACCTAGTTCCATGGCCTCCTGAAGGAGAGCCCAGGAATGTGTCCCTCCCTGTTTGTTGACGTGAGCCTTGGCTGCCACATTGTCCGTCAAGATCAACACGCGTTTTCCCGACACTAGGAAGGAGAAGTGAAGGAGAGCCAAATGAATCGCTCTGAGTTCCAGCCAGTTTATGTTTTGTTTGAGGTCCGCCCTGGACCATCGCCCCTGGGCCAATTGGTTCTGGAGGTGAGCCCCCCAACCGAACAGACTGGCATCTGTGGTCAGGATGAGCCTGAGGGGCTCCTTGAAGATGGTCCCCTTGGACATGGCTGCGGAAGTCCATTACTGGAGGGATGAGAGTATGTGGGGTGGAACCTGGACCTTCCTGGTGGAGGCACTGAGGTTCCGCTTCTGAAAAGGGAGAAGGAACCACTGGAGGCTCCTTGAGTGCAGTCTTGCCCACGGGACTATACCCATGCAAGATACCATCTTTCCCAGGAGATGGGACAGCTGGACCAGAGGAACCGTCCTCGCTCCCCGAATCTGGGAGACTAATTTCTGGATGCTCATCCATCACTCCTGGGAGAGATAGACCCTGCAAAGGTCGGAGTCGATCAGGGCTCCTAGATGGAGGAGCCGTTTTGTGGGGTTTGTGTGGCTTTTCCTGAAATTTACTGAAAAGCCGTGATCCTGAAGGATCTGAATGGTGGTCGACAGATCTGACTTTGCTGACTGGAGGGACCTGGACTGTACAAGGATGTCATCCAGGTAACACTGTACGTGCACCGGCATCATCCGAAGGTGGGCTGCCAATACCGCTAGGACCTTCGTGAAAACCCTTGGGGCCGAAGACAGGCCAAATGGAAAAGCCCTGTATTGGTAATGCCGGTGTGCGTAACAGAAGTGCAGGAACCTGCGGTGCTCCCGGGAGATTGGGATGTGGAGGTAGGCCTCGGTAAGATCTATGGAGGAGAGAAAATCTCCCTTCCTGATACCGGCCAGTATTGACTTTAGGGTCTGCATCTTGAACCTTCTGTATACTAGAAACCGGTTCAGACCTGGACCCTTGCGCTTGTCCTTACCCTCGACCACATGTGGATCGAGAATAGGGCCAAACAGATTTTTTCCGGCGTACTTGGCTGTGGAGAGGCACCATTTGGCCTTTAGATCCATTCTCCACTGCTTCAACCACAGTAGTCTACGAGAGGCCACTGTGGCGGCAATGGATCTGGCCGAGCACTTGGCCGAATGGAGAGAGGCGTCAGCCATGTACTGTGAGGCTGCCACCAGTTTGACAAGTGTCTGGCGTACTCTGACCTGATCAGGGGGAACCAGGGTCTGAAGATCGCAAAGCCACATGACGGACGCTCTGGCGAAGAATGAAGCGGAAGTCGCGGCCTTTATGGCCAGCCCCGAGGCCTGATGAGCTCTTCTAAAGGAGAACTCAAACTTCTTGTCCTCCGCCTTCAGAGCCTCTGCCATGTCGCCTGTGACGGCAGAAGTAGAAAACAAAGAAATTAAGGGGGAATCAACAGTTGAAACCTCTAGTATAGCAGCGAATGGAGGAGAAACATTGTACAGTTCCTTTTCCATGCTGCTTTTTCTTGGAGTGGTGGCCAGGGATGACCACTGGGTCTCAACCGCATCCCAAAAAACAAATCGGCAAGGAATTTGTTTTTGGTCCACAACCTTCACCGCAAATAAAGGATTGGACTCCTGATCTGCGGAGGTAGAAGGCTTTTCCTCCTGAACTGAAGTCAGGTTAGTAGTAGTGCAGGCCTTCAGAAGAAGGGATTTAAAGAGGGATGGGTCAAAAAGACCCGAGGTAGATGGCTGTTTGGGTGTTGCCTCCTCATCCTCTGACAAGGGAGTGTCAGCTATAGCCAAATCCAGGGACTCCCCCTCTCCTAATTGAGAGGAAGTTTCAGAGATATCTGAACCCGGTGCCGTGGCACATCCCGGCAGAGAAGAGGGACTTGGAGGGGAAGGCAATTGTTGGGAAGGACCCTGCGAACTCCTGGAGGAGGACATAAAGGCATGATGCATGAACAAAGGCATGATGCATGAATGCCTGAAATTGGCTGTGAGACCACATATCCCCTTGGTCCCCAACCACCGTTGGAGCATGAACAACTTCGGGGCTCTGGTGTATGGAGGAGGGGGAGGAGTGAGAGGGACCTGCCTGTTCAGTTGCCCCCAGAGGAGAACTAATCCAGGTGGCTTCTTGCACAGGCGCAAAAGGAGGCTCCAGGATAGAAGTATCCAGTGGGGCGGGGGGAACCAGTTCGGCCCCACTGGATAGGAGCCACTGTGCTTTGGAGAATTCCCTCTCCAGTGCCTGGTGCCTCCTTGAGGCCTCTCGCTCGGCTGTTTTGGAAGTCTCTTTCGTAGACAAATGCTTGGTTTTGGCCTTTTTCTTCCCCCCTGCTTCCAATTCAATAGATCTGCACTTTGACTGTGCAGGGGGTGTACCAGAGACTTGTGTTGCCTGGGGCGAGGAACTGTCTGCCACTGCAACTAGGTAGGGCCTGTCAAGGATATCTAGAGAAGGGGGAAGCCAAGGACGCAGATCAAAGTCAGAGATGGAGCGCAACCGTTCCTCACTCTGAACAAAAGTGCAAAGACAGAAACAGTCAGACAGGCCTGTAGTCCTGTCCGATTAGGCCTGGTGGCTAAAGGTCACTACTATCAATAACAGGCGGTCCAGAAGAAAACCCTTACTCCAAAACAGGGCCGTGGGCCTGTAAGCAATATCGAGCCCACTGTGTGCCTTATTATTTTTCCTATTATTGTATTTATTTATAACAACCTATTTTTTTAATTTATTTATTTATTATTATTATTATTATTATTATTTACATTCAAAAACAGTAAAACCCCTGAATATATAGTGATTTGTCTTCGTTTAGGCCTGCCAACGCAGCTCCGGACAACCACTGGAGGTCCGGCCTAGGCGGCACAGATCGGTCTAGAGGTCAAAATGGCGTCCGCCTATAAACCTCATGAACCGCTTGAATACGACCAAACAAGTAGTCCCCCCGCTCGGACCTGTCAACACAGGTCAAGGCGACGGTTGCTCTTAAAAGAGCGGCCTAGCAGGCCCTAACGACTCTAGAAACCAAAATGGTGGCCATTAGCGGGAGCTTGTAATGGCGACCGCCTGACGACCACGCGGTCAAAATGGCGGCTGTGACTCCTCATATCTCCTAAAACGAAGGAGACGAGCAAAAAAGAGGAACGAAGTAACAGCGTGGGCCAGGGCTCCCCGCTCCCCCCCGTCTTGGAACTTGCAGTTTGAAGACAGGAAAGTCCGTGGTGAATCCGACGCTTGAGCCTCGTGGCACCTGGTCCTAGGATCGTAATGCGCCCGGCTATGTAAGGCAGCTCGCCGTTCCAGGGAGTGCACGAAACGGGTGAGAAATTACCCGAGGGTCCTACTTCGAGGGAGGCCCAAAGGCCTCGAAGGAGGGAGAAGAGCCCTGCCGGAGCCCAAGAGGCTCAAAGCTCAAGGAAGGACAGTGTCCTTATGAGATCAGCCAAAACCCAAAACAGTCTAGAAATTTGGAAATTTAGAATAAATTTAGAGAAAAAACCAAATTGAACTAATTAATAGAAAAAATCCTATGGAGCCAATAAAACCTGCGTGCTGCTGAGCCTAAGACTATGTCAAAACTGGGAAGACACACCCAAAGGGAGGCATGACTAAAGCTCTGACTTAGTCTCTCTGAGCAGGAAGGCTGAAATAACCCAATCAGTTGATTCTACATCCACCATGCTGGAGAAACAGTGGTGATTGAATATACAGGGGAGTTTTGAAAACGTTGAAAAAATAATTGGATCCCAATTGGAAGTTGGATTAAAAGACTTTTGATTATCTATTTTTTACTTTCTATTTTTTATTTGAAAGCTTGGGTTTTTCCTCTTAAAATATAAGAAAAAACCCCGAAAAGAATTAAAATAACTTTGAGATTTAAAGGAATTCCTTAAACAGTGGGGTGACATCTTGTGACTAAACCTGAAATTGCAATTTATTATTCTTAAAGAAAAGAGACTTGGCTGACAGTTCAGAAAACAAGATAAGATTCATGTGACCTTGAACACCAGCTGTGAGAGTTTTAGCTCTGTTTCTTATTTACTGGGGGGGGGGGGAACTGTAACTGTTAGTGACCACCTTTAAAGCGCTCCATGGCATCGGACCCGGATAAATACCTCCCGCCGTCTGGTACGCTCCCACAGAGAGGGCCTCCTCAGGGTGCCGTCGGCCAAACAATGCCGGCTGGCGGCCCCCAGGGGGAGAGCCTTCTCTGTGGGAGCTCCTATGTTATGGAATGAGCTCCCCCCCGAACTCCGTACAATGACAGATTTATGCACCTTCCGTCGGGAACTAAAAACGTTCCTTTTTCGACAGGCCGGCCTGGCTTAGAAGCTCCGGTTCCAGTAGGATTAGAATGTTTTGAATAATTTTTTAAGATTTGTAAGTGTTGGGTTTTATGGCCAAATTTATTTAATTCACTTTTAATTATTTTAAATTATGTATATTTATATGTTTTGGCTGTACACCACCCCGAGTCCTTTGGGAGAGGGGCGGTATAGAAATTTAACAAATAAATAAATAAAATAAAAAATAAATAAAATAAATAAAAGTTTTCAATTCAACTCATCACTATGGAAGACCAGGAACAGACCTTTTCTATGGAAGAAATGCAAAAACAAATTTTTGCTATATTGAAAATAACTTACCAAATTCACCAAACTCTTCTTACAGCTGGTGATGCAATAAGAGCTTTTGGGGAAAACACAGAAAGTGTCTTAGATATGTAAACTCAAATTTTGACTATAACTAAAAACCTATCTATACAGAATACAACAGAAAAAAATGAACAATTAAATATTATCACAGAAGACCTAACTGCCCAACAAGTACAGACAATAGAAAATTCAGAAAAAAATCTGACAACTTGGATGGAGGAAAAAACCTGCTATATAAATCAGAAGGAATTTGAAGATCAAGAAGAGAAACAGATGGAAGAAAAGATAAACAGTTCAGGACAACTACGTCAAAAGGAGAAAATAAAGAGACGATCTGGTAGTCCTGCCAGACCCTTCAGCCTTCCAAAAATGGCAACTGGATGGTCATTTCAATATGACATAATAAATACAATAATACAAGAATTCTTTGAGGACCCTGAAGCAAGGACATGGAAGATGATTTGGCAAAGAAAAAAAGACAGCATAAGGCAGAAGAAGAATGGAGTGTGGACATATTTAGGAGGTTTAAAATAGAATATACTTAAGTAAAGACCCGTATTTTGAATATGAGATATTGTTATGATGTGAAGATAAAGAAAAATGTTGGCTAATTAAAACCTAGATGCATAAATATCAACAGTTAAATTGAAATATTGAGTTGTTTATAAAAGTTAGATAAAAGTGATTAAGAACATATATATGTTAAGAGCGATGTAACGTAATTAACATGTTTTGATGTAGTGATAAGAATAAAAATTATGTTTAAATATGAGAAAGTAGACATAAAGAAGAATGCTGAAATGGGAGAAATTTTGGTTATTGAATCTATAATATTTGGAAATTATAATGAAAATAAGAATATTGTATTACTAATCTGTTGATATAGAAGTGAGATAGATGTGTCTCTGGAACACTAGATGTTGGGAGGAATTGTGACAACGGGAATTGGGGTCATTTAAAAATTTGGAAATGATAAATATAAAATGTTTAATTTAAATATCAATGCAAAATTAAAGCTGGGAAAATTCATAAGGTTATTGATGGTCCAAAAGATGGAATGTTAAAATAAATAAGATGTATAAAATTATTGATAAATGTAAGAAAGCTATTAAGTAGCTGATGGATAGAATAAGAAGTATACTAATTTAAACAAGAGACAGTATGTATTAAGGGAAAAAAGGAAATATTGGCTGTAAAAAAATTGGAGATTTGTATTAATAATATTTGTACATAATGGAAATATTATAACTCAGACACCACATTGCTTTTCAAAGATATAACTGTAACATTGAAAAATTAATAAAAAGATTTAAAAAAAGGAAGCCTGGAGGGAGCTAGGCTGGGTCCCATAGGCCCCTTGCAAGGGGGAAGGGTTTATGGGTCACAATTTGAGCTCTACTTCTAACCCATTTAGATATGCACGTCCTCAGCTGTGGAAGATGGTGGGCAGGGCAGAACAGAGAGGAAAGTGGTGGTATTGGGGGGGCGCAATTGTAAGCAAGACTAGGCCTGACCACAACAACTCAAATATTTTCATTGCCAAAATAGACAAAAATATACACAGATATCTGACAGGCAGAGTGTTCTGGGAGAGAAGTTCAAAAGGAGGGAGCAGCTGGTGAGAAGCTCTGGGCTCCACCCAGAAGCCATGATCTTCAGAAACTGGACACCCAGAGACACCACCCCCCAAAAGCTCCCACCTGGGCAAAAGAGGAAAGCCACGAATTTACTTACTAAAAACCCACAGATTAAAGGACTTGGTTGTCATTTTTTCCCTTCAAACAACTTTTGCAGTGTATCTGCCAGCATCCTCTTCTTTTAGATGATGGAGATGGAAATGTCTGCAACCCTTGGAGACACTCAACTGCTTTTCATAGTCTGGGTGGGAGTTCTGGAGACGACATAGTCCAGTAAAGTTCACCATAGTAAGATTTATGGAGTTGTTGCCAACACCTTTACTCCAGTAAATGTTCTTATTTGGTGAAGGGTGTTTCACCTGGAAAGTGGCAGTCTCTCCCAGAGCACCATACAGTTCTTCTGTTCCTGAAAGGTCAGAGAAAGAGTTCAAACTTGGGTCGCAAAGGACCTTCCAAGCATCCCATTTCTGACTCTCAGCCTCCTAGAAAACCTTTTGTGAAGAAAGACAAAACGGCTCCAGGATAGAGGACGTGGTGGGGCTTCTCTGTGCAATGGCACTTCCTTTCTTAGAGTAACAAGAGGGGTTCACATGTCCCATGTGGGAGCTGAGTCCTTCCCTTGTGGCTGAAAAGGAGGATCTGCCCCACCAGAGAGACCTAAAACTCCACCAATCCTCAGGCTAACCAGGCCACCCGAAGGACTCACCTGGAGGACACCTGATGGTTTGCAATTGAAGTACCAGCTGGGTTCAGCCTCTCTCTGTCACCAGGCTAGGCCCTTCACTGAGGACCCCACTTGATGGTGCTGAGACTACCACCAATTTGTTTCTTCCCCTCAACCAGGGTGCAAGGAGCAAGGCCAATGGGGAGAGGCCAACCTGGAATGGTTGAACTGGTTTTCCTGCATTTTGCAGAGGGTTGGACTAGATGACATTTGTAGTCCTTCCAACTCTACAATTTTATGCTCCTACGAAGTCCAGCATCTTTAGGAGCCCAGGCCTTGTTAATGGATTCCAGATCTGAACAAACAAACAAGTACCAACGTGTTTTTTTAGACTTTCTAAAGACCACAAAGACACAGATAGTTGTTGGACATAAAAGATAAGGGTTAGAATTCACGATGCCAGGTGAAGGATGTAATAGATCATCAAAAGCGTTGTTGCAGTCCAACCCATGGTTCTCCTGCACAAACAACCATGGGACAGTCTACCTTCTCCAGGACCTTTTCTCTCTGAACTCAATATCAGATTCATCTTTGGTCCCAAAGCCTCTTTCATGGGGAGAAAACCTTACCTTGACTGTCCTGGATGCCTGGCTAACATTGTGTTCTGCTGTGCAGGTGACACCTAGATCAAGGTCTTGGGAAGTGATCTTTATCACAGAACCCTGAGAGCGGGATCCGTTCTCTTGATCCAGCTGAATTCCACCCCGTCTTCCCAGGTATCTGTGGAGCAATTCAGCTGCCAAGCTCTTTGCAGCCCCCTCAGGAGTGCAGGTCACTCTCAGCTGAGAGTCCAGCAAATGTTCTGAGCAGGAGAGGGACAGACCCCATTTGTGAAAGACCCCAAAAATCACAGGAAGCCCAAATAGAAAAGCAGCAACAGATGAGGCTCAATGAATGGTTTTGTTTAGAGAACGGAAAATATGTATCACTCAGTTTGGTCACAAGCAATAAAATCTCTCCTCTCACATATGACAATGAAATTGCTCAACAATTCCCTCTCTTACCTATGACACTCGTTGTGAAGGGAGAGGCCTGGTGTTGTAGAAGAGGGCAGGCATCCTCTG
This sequence comes from Bothrops alternatus, assembly GCA_034064705.1. NCBI lineage: Eukaryota > Metazoa > Chordata > Lepidosauria > Squamata > Viperidae > Bothrops > Bothrops alternatus. The sequence continues at coordinate 2,913,682 of JARGCV010000988.1, forward strand.
CCTTCCAGCAAGACCTCTTTATATCAAACCATGGACTGAGGACAAGGATGATGGGGCTCGAGGCTCAGCCCCTCAAGGACCCCCTGACTCTTCCCCAAAGAGTTTGTGGGTCCAACCAGTCCCACCAGACCCACAGAGAGGATCCTGAACTGCCTCTATGGAGATTCCAGCTCAAAACCCACCTTCGTCTCTTTTCCTGACACCCCATCTGGGAACCCCCTTTTTGGCCTGGCCCAGCCCAGCCTGTGCCCCATGGAGTGGGAAGCCTGGAGAGAGCTGGGCTGGACCCCCATGGGCCCCCTTCCAGAGGGGAAGAGGGTGCAGGACACGGCTTAAGGTCCACTTCTAATCCATCGTAGAAATGCTGGTCCTCAGATGTGCCAAAGTCCAAGCATGAAAGATAAGGTGACCAACCGTCCTCCTTAAGGGAGGACAGTCCTCCTTTTGTGAGTTCTGTCCTCCCTCAAAAAGTGTCCTCCTACACGTCCTCCTTTTCGATATTTGAAGACTAATCTGCAGGGCTTTTTTCCCCTCATAGAGCGCTCAGAACGGTGTTTTTGATGGGTTTTTTGTATTGTTTTTTTTTTCAACTTTTGCATGAGCTGTGCTATTCCCCCTACTGGCTTTTGAAAGCCAATAGGAATTGCTGCTGAGCGCGCCAAAACACCTGGCTGGCAAACTTTGCACATGCAAGTTGTCTGCAGCGAAGGTGAATTGGCAGGAACTTTGCACTCCTCCCTGCTACCCAACTACACCATCTCCTAGTTAGTCCCGAAGATACCTGGAGGAAACTAACTTCCATTTAGGGATGGACAAATCAAAAAAGAGGAAATGCCATTTCAACGATAAATTGAATAAGGAATTTCCATTCATCACATCAAAGAAGGATAACATTGTTTTTTGCAATATTTGCAGTGGAGAATTTTGTATTGCAGTTGGGGGCAGAGCAGCTATTACGAAACACTTGACCACCAAGAAACATAAGCAATCATCAGATGCATCTGCTTCCAGTTGTAAAGTAACAAGTTTTTTTAAAACTTCAAAGTATTCTGAAGATGAAAAACAGTTAGCTGCAATGGAGGGAACATTTGCATTCCATACCATACCATAATTTAAAATCAAAGTTTTCGTAGTATAGATTGTACAACTAAATTATTGAAAAAGTTTCACGATGCTAAATTTTCATGTGCCAGGACAAAATGTGAGGCTATTATTAAATCAGTATTTAAAAATTACTGTGACAAAATACTTACAGAAGACTTGGAAACTGCAGCATTTGTAACGGTTTTATCTGATGCATCCAATCATAATGAAACTAAATTGTATCCAATACTAGTAAGATATTTTAATGTTACCAAGGGCATTCAAGCAAAAAATTTTAAATTTAGAATCCATTGAGGGCGAAACTGCTGAAATTTTGTCAAACCATCTATAAAGAGTAATAAATGAAAACAATTTGAAATCCAAAGTTGTTGCACTAAACAGCTGATAATACAAACACAAATTTTTGTGGGCAAAGACGCAAAGAGGTGAATAATGTGTATGTAAAATTACAAGATTTACTCCAAAAGAAAATACTAGGAATAGGTTGTAATGCACATATTTTGTCAAATGCAAAATATGTGCCATGCCAATTGATGTAGAAGTAATAATAACTACAATTTATTTGTATTTTAGTCATTTTACCGTTCGTGTGGCTACTTTAAAACAATTTTGTGAAGAAGCGAATGTTCAATACAAAAAACTTTTAGGATATTCAAAAGTTAGATGGCTTGCTCTAACACCTGCTATAGAGCGTGTTCTACAATTATTTGAGCCTCTCCATTCATATTTTTAAAGTTTAGACAAATGTCCTAAAATCCTGAAATCGTTTTTCAATAATGAAATACCGGTATCTGACATATTAATGTATTTTGTACATAATCAAGCATCTATTTTTCACAAAACGATTCAAAAGATTGAAGGTGAACACATTTCAGCTACAGAAGTTAGTCTTATTTTGAATGAATTTATCCTTCAATATAAAACTCGATTTGAAGAAAAATTTCTTCCTTTAGTTATAAAAAGAAAATTGTCAGACTTAGAGGAATCAAATCCGGGCATAACGGAAAAGTTTATCAAAGAAGTGCAGAATTTTTACCAAACATGTTTTCAATATATCGAAGAATGGTCTGAAACAAACATCACAGGAAAACAGTTTTTGACTTCATCACAAGTATATTGGACAGATATTGAATCTTGTGTTGTTTTTATCTAAAGAAATGCCAGACATTAAAATAGACGACAATTGTCTCTTTGAAGAAATTAGAAGACTGAATGTATTTTTAAATTCTGAAAAATTAATACAGTGGGAAAATAAACACGTTGAAATTGATAAAAGTTGGTTGGAACATATTTTTGGAAAAGTGAGAAATTGAGATTGAATGTTGATATTCTAGCTGCAGCACTTGCCGTAAAATTCAATATGAAGGATATTTCTTGTTCAGAAATTTCCAATAAATTGTTAGAAATGATACATTTAGAAAAAATATTCATTCAATGGAAAAGTAATTTAAATAATAATTAGGCATGTAAGCATAATTACTGCTTTGGTCGCTCTGATGGATGATCTCTGGCGAGCCCGGGATAGAGGCCAGTCCTCTGTCCTGGTGCTTCTTGACCTCTCAGCGGCATTCGATACCATTGACCACGGTATCCTTCTGCGCCGGCTGGAGGGATTGGGAGTGGGGGACACCGTATTGCGGTGGTTCTCCTCCTATCTCACTGGTCGGTCGCAGTCGGTGTTTGTGGGGGATCGAAGGTCCACCTCTAGGTTACTCCCATGTGGGGTGCCTCAGGGGTCGGTTCTCTCCCCCCTACTTTTTAACATTTACATGAAGCCACTGGGTGAGATCATCCACTGCCACGGAGTGAGATACCATCAGTACGCTGATGATACTCAGCTGTACATTTCCACTCCTGGCCATATCAATGAAGCGGTTGAGGTGATGTGCCGGTGTCTGGAGGCTGTGAGGGTTTGGATGGGTGTTAACAGATTAAGGCTCAACCCTGATAAGACAGAGTGGCTGTGGGTGATGCCTCCCAAGGACACTTCTATCTGTCCTTCGATTACCCTGGGGGGTGAATCTATAAACCCCTCAGAGAAGGTTCGCAACTTGGGAGTCCTCCTCGATCCACAGCTGACATTGGATCATCATTTGTCGGCAGTGGCGAGGGGGGCATTTGCCCAGGTTCGCCTGGTGCACCAGTTGCGCCCCTATTTGGATCGGGAGTCTCTCCTCACAGTCACACATGCCCTTGTCACCTCGAGGATCGACTACTGCAACGCTCTCTACATGGGGCTACCCTTGAAGAGTGTTCGGAGACTACAATTAGTGCAAAATGCAGCTGCGCGAGCAGTTGTGGGTCTTCCTCGTTGTGCCCACATTTCATCAACTCTCCGCACGCTGCATTGGTTGCCTATTGGTCTCCGAGCCCAATTCAAGGTGTTGGTTATTACCTATAAAGCCCTTCATGGCTTGGGACCAGGATACTTACGGGACCGCCTTCTGCCACATACTTCTCTACGACCGGTGAGAGCACACAGGGTCGGCCTCCTCCAGGTCCCGTCAACGAAACAATGTCATCTGGCGGGCCCTAGGGGGAGGGCTTTCTCTGTTGCGGCGCCCCCCTCTGGAACCAACTACCTCCTGAAGTCCGCGTTTCTCCGACCCTCCTGGCCTTCCGAAAGAATTTAAAAACCTACCTCTGCCGGCAGGCCTGGGGATGATTGTTGATTGTGGTGTGATTGATGAGTATGTATGGGGTTTGTATTTTTAATGTTGTTCGGATTTGTTGCAATTGTTTATATATATATGTTGTGAGCCGCTCCGAGTCTTCGGAGAGGAGCGGCATACAAATCCGAATAAATAAATAAATAAATAAATAATTACAATATAAAATGTTACTGTTACAAATGTTTTTATTATGCATTTATCATATTGTAGTGTATTCTGTATTATTGTTGCAATGAATAAAATGTTTCTTTTATTTACGATATTTTTTCTTCAATTTATTTGTGTCCTTTTCATCGTAAAAAAGTTGGTCACCTTATGAAAGATGATGGGCAGGGTGGACACAGGGAGAAAAACGGTGAAATGGGGGGGGCAAAAGTGAGCAAGGCTTGGCTTGATGAGAACATGTTTAATCTATTAGATTAATGTTTGCAATTTAATATTCAGATCTGCATATTTTTTTTAAAAAAATCCCCAAATTCTACCCAGGAAATGTGGTTAAAAAGGAAGGAGCGGCAGATGAGAAATTCTGGATGTCATGGCTGCCGTTCTGCTAGCATCGCTTCGTATCCTGTCAGCCTGACCTTTCTGGAATGGGCGGAGGGAAGAGGTTTGGAATGGGGGGGGAGGGGAAGGGAGGGCTGGAAGCCAAGCAGTGCCGGCCTGGCAATGAGATGCTCCCATCTAGCCCAAGGTCACCCAAAGGAATGTAGAGATGGATAAGGCGCAAATTGAGGGTCCGTTACCCAAATAACGGCAATACTTCTAACTGGACAATGGCTGATAACAAGGGGGAGGCCTGGGAAAAAGACTTCACCTGACTACTTCTGTAATCACTTTTGCTACAGTAAAGAATAATCTTGGTCACATCCCTGGCCTGGGAGTCTTTCTTTACTAACTAACCTGAGTGTCAGAATCCAATGATATTTCGTCTCTAGTTATCGACTATGGAAAACCCCCTTTCTGCCCTCTCTGGATTCTGTCATAGGATGAAGGGGAAGGGGGGTGAACAAAGGGGTTTTATGGCCCTCACTTCCTTCGGTACAACCTCAAAAGGGACTGAATGTGGATACCACCAAAAGGACTAAAGCGTAACAATGGGGCCATCAGCTTTCATCTACTCCCCTCTGAAGTCTCCCTTCCGCTGGCAGTGAGGAAAAAGGGGGTGGAAATGTAAACGCCTGGGATTGTCGCTGGAAAGATGGTGGGGTGGGGCTTCTGGGGACCCCTTAAAACCTTGAACCATAGGGCTTGGGCCCCAGGTCCTGTCTAGGACGCCTGCAACCATTTTCTCTTAATAAAGGATGCCTGTTGGAAGAAATATTCCAAGAGTTCTGTTTTTAAGATGCAAAGAGGGGTGGGTCCTTACACTGAGTGTGATGGATCACACCGGGCTCCATCCAGAAAGTGTGTCTCTGGAATTGCAAAATTGTGTGGAAGAACACTTGCAACATTTTATTTATTTATTTGCTTGATTGGGTAGCTTACATCAATCAGCACATAAACAACACCAAAACAAAAGATAAAATAACCACAAAGGGGGGAAAATAGGTTTTTTTTTTAAATGGTAGAAAAATCGAAGGAAGAACATAGCAAAATGCAGCATGGCCATGTACCTATCAGAGAGAAGTAGCTGCACCTGCAGGAGAATTTTCCCAGGTGTATTTGAACCAAAGGCCACGAGACAGATAGAGTGAAGCAAATCTTGCTTTATTGACAGCACTGGAGGCAAAGATGGACCTCAAGAATCTTTATAGTGCACAGACCATCCTTCAGGATGACCAAGGACTTGTCCATCACAAGTCATTGATGAGCCAACTGTGAGATGCACCTGCCCCAAGGCCAAATTTATCTTCTGTTGTATTAATTGGGGTCAAGAAGGTTATCGTTCCCTTCTGATCAGCTCTGCCCAGTCAGGCCTGTTTAGTGTCCAGTTCTGGGCACAGCAATTCTAAAGGGTCAGGAATCAATTGGGGCAGGTTGTGAGGAAACCAAGAAGATGAGGTTCAAGAAACAAAGCTCTTAACAACCTGAGTATCTACAGAAAAGGTGACCAAGAGGAGATATAAGAACAATCTTCCAATATCTGAAGAACTGAAGAAAAACTGTAGAGTTATCCTCTGTTGCTCCAGGGTTAGGAAGAGAATGGGTGGGTTAGATCTATAAAGAAGGAGGCTCAGGGCAGACCTCTGAAGAACCTGCCTGACTGAACAAGCTGTGAGCCAGTGGAACAGGCCAATGGAACAGGCTGCCACAGGAAGCCTTAAGTTCTCTTTCACTGGAGATCTTCACACAGAGCATGGCTTCTGCCAGGAATGCTTTAACAGCTTCTAAATGGATCAGAGGGTTAGACCAGATCAGTGTTTCTCAACTTAGTAGCTTGAAGATATGTAGCTTTCAGCTCCCAGAATTACCCAGCCACACTGTGTTGGGGAGTTGAAGGCCACACATCTTCAAATTGCCCAAATTCAGAAAGACTGAACTAAATTATTTCAGTTTAATAATTCCATGAAGAGCCTTACTTACTTTCTCAGGCTTAGACTGAACACAAATCACAAATCCTCCACAAGGATTTGTGTTTTGACATTGTTTTCTCTGCACATCCAGGTACTATAATACTCAGCAACCAGCTCTCTATTTTGGCTCATTTGTCCAGGCCTGCTGCCCATCTGCCATGCCACAGTCTGTTCCAGACAAAGAAGCAGAAAAATAAGTTCCTTCTTTGCAAATGGCCTTGAGGAAGAGGTGAATCCTGTGGGAGGTGCTGAGCTTCGGGTCTGAGTGACCACCAGAGGATTTACAGACAGACTCAAACAAGGTTTTCATAATGCCCTGGAGACGAAGTGCAAGGCATGTTCCACCACACCTACTTGCAAACTCAGGACCTCTGACAGAGACCTCCATTGATGCACATCCATGTTAATATTAGCAGTCCTTTCTGTGAGAGGAAAAGAAGGAAAAAAAATGCTCCCCCCCAGAGTAGAGAGATTGCGGAAGAAGGGATTAAAAGAGAATCAGCAGGCACACAATTTGGAACACACTGTGCTGTTTACATAGTGTGTTTGGAGATGTTGGTGTCACTACATGCCTTTCAAAGTTTATTCTGCATTGTGAGCCTGCTTACTCTCTTGTAATCCCTTCCTCTCCGATCTTTCCAATCTTCAGTAGGTAGGGAAAGAAAAAACACAAGTCAGGCACAGGTTAACTGACTGTAAATTTATTTTTTTACCACTATCATAACTTCAAATGGTCACTGAACAAGGCAATCAGTAAGTGAGATCTACCTATAATCCCTTTTGAGGGTCTATGACAACTTGCCATGACCAACTCACCATGGCCATTGCCGTGGTCAACTTGGTGTGAGACAACTCACCACAGCCAGCTCACCACAAAACAACTCGCTGGGGGACAAGATTTGCTCTATTATCAAAGAAATAGTGCAATAGAATCATTAAAGAAAGGATGTAAAAAGAGAGGCAGAATGAAATGTGAATGGCAAACATTTAAATATTTTTTTACTTATTTTAAATAAATTGAATTGTTAAATTGTCCAATGGTGAGTTGTCTCACTGGTGAGTTGTTCTGTCATGGTGTGGGGAGTTGGCCATGGTGACTTGTCCCATTCCTTTTGATGTCACCCTGTTTCTCAGAAGCCTATATTATTATAAATGATCTCAGATTTAAATGTTGGGAGCTTCTTTTAGTGGATTGGTTCAATGATCTTCAATGATCTTCCAGGTATCTTGATCACCCTTGGATTTTGGGTGACCTGGTGGAGTGAGAGAGCCTGGCCAGCATGCCTGCATCTGTCACTCTTTCCAGGGGCTGCCGTTGTACTAGAAAGTTACAGTTCCATTGCAAACAGAGATCATTGCTAAAGAAAAGTTGGTTAGTTGTGTTAGCACATCCAAAGAAAAATTTCAGGTACTATGAAGAAACCTGCATGTCTGTGCAACCAGAGTGAAATATAGGAAGAGAGTAGTAAGATAACGCTGCGTAAAACAGAATTTCTGTTTCTGTTCCTACAGGTTAACCATTTCATCAGTTACCGGTAGAAAGAAACAGCACCACTTTTTTGGGCGAAAAAGCCTGGGCTCTATGCGTAAAAGGACACAAACTGAAGTGCGCTAAAGAAAAATTAGTGTTTAAAACTTACTGTGGCTGCATCTTCCTGTTCATCGTGGTTTGTTCGGTCACAAGGCTTCTCATAGATTAGAAACAAAAAGCTCAGTCCACTCAGAGTCGTCTCGATAAACAGGCTGGAAGCGCCGCGAATTCGGCACTTCACAAACTGCAGACCACCAGGGGGCGGTGGCGGGCTGTAACGGGCGGGGATTCTTCCCCCGGAGTTGTCGCACGCCCGGGAATGAATCCGCCCTCAGTTCCGAGAAAGTCCGCCAGGGGGCATGAAGAGCGAGTGGGAAAGTGGGTATTTTTGCCGTCCCCGTTGCTTTTTTTTTTTTTGCAAAACAACCCTGGGAGGAATGGCGAGGGAATTGAAGGGGAAATCCTCACCTGGGAAGACTAAACAAGATGCCCATGATGGGAAACGAATCAAGGAGAGAAGCAACCTGGAATTAAGGAGAAACGTCCTGACAGTGAGGACAATTAACCTGTGGAACAGCTCGCCTCCAGAAATCATGGGCACTCCATCACTGGAGGTTCTTAAGAAGAGACTGGACAGGCACTTGTCTGAAGTGATATACTGTAGGGCAGGGATCTTCCAACTTGGCCCTTTTATGACTTGTGGACTTCCAGAATTCCTCAGCCAGGCACGCTGGCTGAGGAATTCTGGGAGTTGAAGTCCACAAGTCATCAAAGGGCCAAGTCGGAAGGCCCCTGCTGTAGGGTCTCCTGCTTGAGCGGGGGCTGGACTAGAAGACCCCCAAGGTCCCTTCCAGCTCTATTCTGATGGATTCAGTTACGCAGGAATTATTAACTCAGCAAAGCGGATGAAACATTTTTTAATCCATGAGAAACATGGTAATATTTGGAAATGGCTCTGGTAAACATCTCCCTCTTTTGCTGGAGTACAAATAGTCCTCAATTTACAACAATTCATCGTGACCGTTAAAACAGTGTTGAAAAAGTTATTTATGACTGTTTTTCACACTTAACGACCGTTGTAGAATCCACGTGGCCATGGGATCAAAGTTCAGATATTTGGCAACTGACCCATATTTACCCAGGATCATGTGATCAACTTTTGGGAACTTCTGACAAGCACATTCGATGGGGAAGCCGGATTTACTTGGCAATTGTGTTACTAACGCAACAACTGCAGTGATTCACTTAGCAACTGTGGCAGAAAAGGTTGTAAATTGGGGCACTTAACAAATTTCTCACTTAGCAACAGAAGTTTTGGGCTCAATTGTGGTCGTAAGTCGAGGACTACCTGTATAAGAAAGGGGAGAAAATAACACACGAGCAGACTTGCAACTGAGGCCAGGTAAGCCAGATCAGGGCATCAAGTCCCCAGAAGGCCAAAACTGCTTTTAACCAAATATCAGAGCTGGAAGTTTTTCTCTTCTTGAAAGAGGCCAGGGGATCAAAAAGGATGCCGCCATTTATTTGAGAGAGAAACGGTCCTGGGGAACGTAAAAGATAAGGCAGAAATTCCCACAGTTATTATACACACAAATTTATTCTGTTACTGTTATTGTAGCAGCACTTGTGAAGCTGCTTCAGGTCTCAGGAGCTCAGCTGCATGAAGAGTACTTACAAATTTCATTTTAAAGCCTTGACTTAGAAACGGGTTGATGGTTTGATTGCACAAATCTCCTCCCCTACTTTTGACACTATTTCTCTCCTAATAATTGCAATAATTCAATATGTTGTAGTAAAAAAAAATAGAGAAGGATGGTTTTACCCCCTTTATAAATCTGCATGTCAAATCCTGGGGGGATATTCAAGACTCAGGAGGGGTGGGGCATTGCTTCAAAGTCTCCAAGAGTGTCTTGTAACTGTTGAACTGAAAATAATTATCATGGCCTGGTGGGAAGGACAAGATTTGGGCTCAAGCCTAGCAAGACTTATGTCACGGTTCCGATAGATGAAACCAATTAAAAGAACTTCAAGGCAAGGATTTCTTCCTATAAGAACATTTTATTCTGGAAACAAAGTATCGGCACTTACATAGTTGAACCCAAGACTGAGATTCCCTCCCCCCAGATACAAAGTAACAGGTTGCATTTCCCACCCCACAGAAGCTGTCATAATTCACATTCTCCAATTAGCACAAAACACGGGCTTTTCTGCCAAAACCTTATCAGACAATCTCTTTGAGTTCCCACACTTCCGCACTGTTATGGCTAGCTAAACCCTCAAGCATTTACCCCATTATCCCCCCTCCTACCTCTGAACTCTAAAAGAATAGAAAAGGCACGTTAAAAGCAAAAGTCAAATGGCTGCTGATTCTCAGTGGTCAGAGCGTTGACATCCGCCCCCCCTTAATAGAAAGGAGTAGTCCTGCGAACTAAACAGAAGTATACTAGGTTAAGAGCTGTCTCTCGGTTTGTTTGGGTGTTTGTAGTAGAATTTACAGATGAGCCTATTAGCTTTCACATCATTAGATTTCACCCATGTGGCATCTGATAATGGATATCCCTTCCATACTGAATACTGCAACTTTCCCTTATAAAACCTAGAATCAAGAATACGTTTCACTTCATAATGTGTTTTCCAATTACTGCCAGGGGACCAGATGCTTTCTTGTGAGGAGGTTGTAAAGTGGATCCCCAGAACGGTTTTAACAAACCACAATGAAATACAGGGTGAATCTTTTCTAGAAGTCATGGGAGTTTCAACTCCACCATAACTGGATTTATGATTCTGACAACAAGGAAGGAACCTGGGTATTTCGGTCCCAACTTCTTACTAGGCAATTTAAGTTGCAGATATTTTGTGGATAAATAAACTTTTTCCTCAACATGGAATGATCTCTGGGGAGATCTTTTTTTATCGACTTGCTTTTTATAAGTTTCCGAGGCTTTTTTCAGCGCGGTTTTAGTTTTGTTCCAAACTTCCCCCCATCCTGACATCCATTGGTCAAGAGTCTGGGAGGTACAGGGCCCTTGAGGATTATTGGGTTGAATTCTTTCCCTGTGGCAATCTTAAAAGACGTGAAACTGGTGCTGCTATGAACGGTATTGTTCTAAGGCACCTCAGAGAAAGGGAGGAGGTCAGTCCAGTTCGTTTGTTGATAATCCACATAACACCTAAGGTACCGCTCCACCATTGAGTTCGCTTTTTCAGCTGCCCCATTCGTAGACAGATGAAAAGCCGACAACAACCCCTGCGATGAGCCAATTATTTTCAGGAAACTCCTCCAAAACCTGGCTGTAAACTGCACCCCCCTGTCAGAGATTATTCGTTTTGGCACACCATGCAGCCTGTAAATGTGCTTAAGGAACAACTTGGCCAGTTTCTGGGCTGACGGGAGTCCCTTGCAGGCGATGAAATGAGCCTGCTTTGAAAAAAAGATCAGTCACATTACCGTATTTCCTCTGCTTTCAGGTAACTCAACTATAAAATCCATAGCAATCTCTTCCCATGGCTGGGAAGGGTCTGCTACTGGCTGTAATAGTCCAGGGGGCTTCCCCGAAATTCTTTTCATGGTGGCACATGCTGCACAGCTTTTGACATAGTTTTCCATGTCTTTCTTCAAACTCGGCCATCAAAAGTGTCGGTGAATTAAATGTAGCTTTCGGGGAGGGGGGGACAGACATGCGTTGCTGTTGGTCTAGTAGATCGTGCACTCACCCATAATGCTGCATCAGATCATGCTGGAAGTCTCCCATTCCCTTCTGGGAAGGGGCCTGGGACTGGCATGGCGACGAGGGTAAAGATCAGGTCTGTGTCATTGGTGACACGGCTCAGGGCTCCATCAATAGTGGTGACGGCCAGGGCTGTCTCTACCCCAGTACTGTTCAAGGCAGCTACGGTCTCTGTAATGGTCAGGACTCTCCCTGCGCCGGGGATAATCTGGGCTGCGGTAATGCGAGTAGCGATCAGGGCTCTCGGAGGGGCAATGGTGCTCAGGGCTAACATACTGTTCTCGGCGTCCAGGGCTGTCACGTCGACAATGATGGGCTGGACTCAATGACCACTGGTGACGATTGGGACTGGCACGCTGCTGCTGACAGTCCAAACTTCTCTCCCACACAGGGCTCGAGGCTAATGCCGGTGACCTCAAAGGTAAGAGGCAGCCCTGACACCTAGCACAGGACTAGGACTTCTCCTGGTCAGAGAACTGCCCCTGCCTCGTTCATCCCCCCCCATTTGCTGGTGGGCTGCAGACAGGTGGGGCGCTCCTTGTTTCCCACCTCCAGCCCTTCGAATATCTCCCTAAGGTGTTCGACTGACTGGCTCCGGACTGCAGTCAGGTACTTCCATTCACCTGAGTTGTCTGACGGTGCCATTCTTTTCACCTCTCATCTATCAGGAGACCGTGTGCTTTGGGGAGCTGGTAGTGAATGTTCGTCTCAGTTGCTTTAGAAGAATCCTCTTTGGCTGGTTTGCTTCTGATCATTTGGGGTCTCCACTTGTAGGGTCCACTCAGACACCAGATGAGCTCTTTAGTCTTTGGTCTTGCCCCCGCCGTTGAAGCATCTGAGACCACACTTTCAATCAGTGCGATGGCCTGGCCTCCATCCGCCAATGTAACAACTGTGGCTGCTGTGCTAGTGACAGGATTCTCCTTTTTCTCCATATTGGGATCTTCCCTGAGTCTTTGTCAGTCTCCCTTCTGCTTTGGGTAGGTGACTGGAGCTTAGGACCCCGTAATTTTATTCTTGGGTTAATCTCGTGGTTCTGATAGATGAAACCGGTAAAAGAACTTCAGGGCAAGAATTCTTCCTTAAAGAACATTTTATTAGGAAACAAAATATCAGCACTTACATAGTTGAACCCAAGAACAGGGGTAGGCAACCTTGGCTCTTTTATGACTCGTGGACTTCAACTCCCAGAATTCCTGAGTCAGCTATGGAATTCTGGGAGTTGAAGTCCACAAGTCATAAAAGAGCCAAGGTTGCCTACCCCTGCCCAAGAATGAGATTCCCTCCCCCCAGATATAAAGTAACAAGTTGCATTTCCCACCCCACAGAAGCTGTCATAATTCACATTCTCCAATCAGCGCAAAATGCAAGCTTTTCTCTCCGGCCCCTCAGCCCACCAGAACCTTATCAGAACACGTCCTTCAGTTCCCACACTTCCGCATTGTTATGGCTAGCTAAACCCTCGGGCATTTACCCCATTTCCCCCCTTCTACTTCTGAACTCTAAAAGAAGAGAAAAGGCATGTTAAAAGCAAAAGTCAAATGGCTGCTGATTCTCAGTGATCAGAGCATTGACATCCATTGTCACAGCATTGATAGCTTGATGAGAATGGATTCAGGAATCCTATTTCTAGACCTCCATGGGGGCACCCTTCCTTAGGTGGGACCACAATGCAATTCAGTGATGCTCCTGGACTCATAGCTCCTTCTCTGCTGTGAGCAGGAGGGCTTAGCACACCATCTCATGTGACAATTGCCCTAATTCCTGCCACAGACACTCATGGTCTTGTGCTGGGGCCAGCTTTTGAAGACCAGCCTGGAGCTTCAGCTGGTTCGTTGGGCATCAGCACAAGCAACTATGAGCCCGTCACACGTGCGCACTGCGCATGCGCGGATCAGCCCGTCGCGGCCCGCCATTTTTTTGTTGTGCGCACGCCGCGCGTGCATGGATTGGGCCATCGCGCGCGCGCCACGCATGCGTGGATCGGCCCGTCGCGGTCCGCCATTTTGTTTTTTTTGTCTCGCGCGCGCCGCACATGCGCAGATCGGGCCGTCGCGCGCGCGCCGTGCATGCGCGGATCGGGCCGTCGCGTGCGTGCCGTGCATGCATGGATCGGGCCGTCGCACATGCACCACGCATGTGCGGATTGGCCCGTCGCACGCGCGCTGCGCATACGTGGATCGGCCCGTCGCGGTCTGCCATTTTTTTTGTCGCGCGCGCGCCGCGTATGCACAGATCAGGCCATCGCGTGCACGCATGCGCGGGTCGGGGTCACGCCACGCATGGGCGGCGCAAGTGGGGTCTCAATCTGAAAAAGGTTGAGAACCACTGGTGTAGGGTCTCCTGCCAGGGCAGGGGGTTAGAACATAAGAACATAAGAAGAGCCATGCTGAATCAGGCCAAAGCCCATCGAGTCCAGCATTCTGTGTCACACAGTGGCCCACCAAATGTACATGGGGATCTTGAGCAGAAAGAGAAGGCAAAACCCTCCCTTTCCCTTCACCCCCAACAAATGGTACCCAAGGGAATCCTGCCTGCCTCAACCAACATAGAGGCGGCACATGGACATCCGTTTTAATAACCACTGATACACTTGACATCCATGAATCTATCTAACCCTGCCTTGAAGCTGTCAAGGCTGACAGCTGTCACGACCCCTTCTGGAAGTGAATTCCATAAACCAACGACCCTCTGGGTGAAGAAATATTTCCCTTTATTTGTCCTCACTTTCTTAGCTATGAGCTTTAGGGAGTGCCTCCTTTGTGTGATAGAGAAAAGAATTTTTCTCTATCCACCTTTTCTATCCCATGTATGATTTTATACACTTCGATCAAGTGACCCCTTAAACGCCGTCTTTCAAGGCTGAAGAGACTAAGGCGTTGCAGTCTGGTTTCATAAGGGAGGCGCTCCATTTCCTTGATCATTCTTGTTGCCCTTTTTTGCACCTTTTCCAGTTCCATTATATCCTTCTTGAGGTGCGGTGACCAGAACTGTACACAGTATTCCAAGTGTGGGTCTCGCCATCGATTTGTACAGAGGCAATACAACACTTGCTGACTTATTTTCGATTCCCTTCCTAATCATGCCAAGCATGGAATTTGCTTTTTTTTTAACTGCTGCTGCGCATTGGGTTGACATCTTCATTGAGCTGTCCACCAAAACCCCAAGATCCCTTTCTTGGGTTGTCTCAGAAAGTTTGGTCCCCATCAGTTGGTAAGTATAATTGGGGTTCTTTGCCCCGATGTGCATAACTTTGCACTTGTTTAGGTTAAAATGCATTTGCCACTTTGTTGCCCACTCACACAATTTCGAGAGATCCCTCTGGAGCTCCCGACAATCAGTTTCACTTTTCACAACCCGGAACAATTTAGTGTCATCAGCAAACTTGGCTACCTCACTATTAACTTCTACATCCAGATCATTGATGAATAAATTAAAAAGTAAAGGTCCCAAAACTGAACCTTGGGGTACACCACTTCTCACTTCTTTCCATCCAGAGAATTGTCCATTTATTGCCACTCTTTGCTTCCTACAATTTAGCCAGTTACCAATCCAGGACAAGACCTGTCCTCTAATTCCGTGGCTGGAGAGCTTTTTTAGGAGCCTTTGGTGAGGGACTTTGTCAAAAGGCTTTTGAAAGTCAAGATATACAATATCAACTGGGGCCCCTTTATCTATGCATTTATTTACACCCTCAAAGAATTCTAACAAGTTAGTAAGACATGATTTGCCTTTGCAGAAACCATGTTGATTTTCTTTCAGCAATGCCTGTTTTTCTATGTGCCCTGTAATTTTATCTTTAATAATGGTTTCCATCAGTTTGCCTGGAACTGAGGTTAAACTGACTGGTCTATAGTTTCCTGGATCACCTCTGGATCCTTTCTTGAAGATCGGGGTTATATTTGCTTCCCTCCAATCCTCCGGTACAGTGCCTGATCTTAGAGAAAGATTATATATTTTAGCTAGAAGTTCAGCAATTTCACACTTGAGTTCCTTGAGAATTCTAGGATGGAAGCCATCTGGACCCGGCGATTTGTTGACGTTTAGTTTAGAAAGGCCTGCAAGAACATCTTCCTTGTTTATCTCTATCAGGTTTAATTCTTCTATTTCCCTCCCTGGGAAAACTCATTCAGTGGCAGGCAAATGTTCTCTATCCTCCTCAGTGAAAACGGAGGCAAAGAAGTCATTTAGCCTCTCAGCAATCTCCTTGTCTTCTCTGATTATCCCCTTCTGACCATTGTCATCGAGTGGCCCAACTGATTTTCTGGTTGGGTTCCTGTTTCTGATGTACTTAAAAAAGGTTTTGTTATTATTTTTAATATTCTTGGCTATATGCTCCTCAAAGTCTCTCTTGGCTTTCATGACTATCGCCTTGCATTTGGTCTGCCAGAGTTTGTGATCCCTCCTGTTCTCCTCAGTAGGAAGAGCCTTCCATTTCTTAAATGAGTTTTTCTTCTTTCCAATAACCTCCTTTACCTCATTCGTAAGCCATACTGGTATCCTCTTGGACTTTCCAGTCCTCTTTCTTCTTTTAGGAATGCATTTTATTTGAGCCTGCTGTAACATATTTTTAAACAGTTTCGAAGCATTTTGGAGGGATTTGACTTTTTTTACTGTTCTTTTTAGTTTCTTCTTTACTATTTTCCTCATTTTGTCAAAATTCCCTCTGTGAAAGTTTAAGGTCTCTGTGTTAGTTTTCACTGACAATTTGCTATCCATGGTTAAGTTGAAGGTTATTGTGTTGTGATCGCGGTTCCTATGGGCTCGGTTACAAGGACATCATGAACCAAATCCTGTGCGTTAGTTAGAACCAAGTCCAGGATCCCCTTTCCCCTGGTTGGTTCCATGACCATCTGCTCAAGGGAATAATCGGCTAACATGTCAAGGAACCTTGTCTCTCTTTCATGCGTAGAACAAGAATTTACCCAATCTATTTGGGGATAGTTGAAGTCCCCCATTATGACTACCCTATTTCTTTTTGAGGCCTCCTTAAATTCATTTTCCAAATAGCAATATGCCTCTGGAGTTTGGTTGGGAGGGCAATAGCAGATCCCTAACGTCAGATTAGTTTCCTGTCCTGGGATTTTTATCCACAATGTTTCTGTGGGTGAGTTTGAATTTTCTTGAATTTCAAGTTCATGAGATTCTAACTCCTCATTTATGTACAAGGCCACGCCACCACCATTTCTCCCTCTCCTGTCCATCCTATACAATTTGTAACCTGGAATCCTTGTGTCCCATTGGTTATCATCTGTCCACCAGGTTTCTGTTATGCCAATAATATCAATATTATTTTCCTTTACCAAGCATTCTAATTCCCCTATTTTTGCTCGAATGCTTCTAGCATTCGTGTACAGACCTTTATATGTAATTTTCTGGTGCACTTTCAACTTTGACTGTGGATTTTGACTGTAGAATTTGGTTGTAGAATTTGTAGATGGTCTACCATGTCCTTCTGCTTGACTATTACAATTTAGTTTTCCTGTTGACTCACCAATGTGTGCATAACTTCCACCCTCCATATTAGGCAGTGCGCCTTCTCGAACCGGAAGCTGCCCAGCTCCTGTCGACTTGCCCCTACGAATCAGTTTAAAAGCTGCTCTGAAACCTTTTTAATATTAATCGCCAACAGTCTGGTTCCATTATGGTTCAAGTGTAACCCGTCCCTTCTGTACAGGTGTGGCTTGTCCCAAAATGTTTCCCAGTTCCTAATGAATCTAAACCCTTCCTCCCGGCACCACTGCCTCATCCATGCATTGAAGCTCCTGAGCTCTGCCTGTCTAGCTGGCCCTGCACGTGGAACAGGTAGCATTTCTGAGAATGCAACCTTGGGGGTCCTGGACCTTAATCTTCTACCTAGCAACCTAAATTTGGCTTCCAGGACCTTCCGCTTAGCTTTCCCAATGTCATTGGTACCGACATATACCACAATAGTTGGCTCCACCCCAGCACTGTCTATCAGCCTGTCTAGATGCCTCGTGATGTCCGCAACCTTTGCACCCGGCAGGCAGTTTACCATGCGGTCAATGCTTCCATCACAAACCCGTCTCTCTATATTTCTAACAATCGAATCACCCACTACAAGAAGCCCCCCTCCCATCACCCGCGGAGAAGTATCCTCGGTGCAAGAGGATATGGGCACATCCTCCAAGGAAGGGGTCTCAACTAAGGGAGCCTGTCCCTCTTCCACAGATTGATGTCCTCCCTGCCCAAGATCTCCATTCTCCAAAGCAGCTGGAGAACTGCTCAGCATGGAGTGGGACGCTCCTGCTGCATCCCTGAAGATCTTCTCCTGCCTCGCTATCTCTCTCTGCTTCTCCAGGTCTGCTACCTTGGCTTCAAGGGAAAGAACCTGTTCCCTGAGAGCCAGGAGCTCATTGCACCGATCACACACCCAAGACTTCTGTCCAGCAGACAGATAGTCATACATGTGACACTCAATGCAAAACACTGGGAAGCTCCCCTCCGTCTGCCGGCTATCTATCTCCATTTCTTGTTATTATATGTTTACTGTTATTATTATACTAATTATTTAAAAAAAAACACAAAAAAAAACCAAAAAAAAACCCACAGCTTTTTTGGGTTATTCAAATTTTTGTTTTGGTCTCAGTTTACTTTTTGGGTTTTTTCCTACTTGTTTTAGGATTTTATCGCGCGCCGTCAGGGGCGCGATGGCTGCTAAAAAAAGGTGAATTTGTAATTAAACAAGAAACCCCAAAAACTTACCAGGGCTCAGCAGGTATTCTTCCCAAGGTTCCTGCCAAGTTCCCTTTTCCCTTTTTATTTCCTGTTTTAACTCCTTATTTGAAAAAGCTCTGCTTAAGTAAAAGCAGCTCCCTCTCTGCCTCACAAGGAAGAGTGAGCTGTTTGCTCTCAGCTACCAGGGATTAGCCAGCAGGGGGGCTGCAGCAGAAAGCTCCACCCCTCCAAACCTGTGCTGAGGGCAAAACTTAGAAGAAAGGGGGAAGGAGAAACCCTTATTTGGTTGGACTAGAGTAGATGACCTACAAGGTCCCTTCCAACTCTGCTATTCTGATTCTGAATCCTGCAACTGGACTTTGTTTTTTCTTGAAGATGTTTCACTTCTGAAGCCAAGAAGCTCCAAGAACAAAACTGAAGAAACTTCTTGAATGAGAAGCAAAATGTCTTCAAGTAGCCAAAAAAGCCAATGCAGTCCTAAGTTGCATTAATAGAGGGATTGAATCAAGATCACCTTATTTTAATTAATTTTTCTCTCGCAAGTACTTGGTTTAAGTCAGTGTTTCATGTTCTCACAACCTGTCTCACAGATATTCCTCTGTGATTTGCACACGTGAGCTGGTCTTCCTGGGTTCAGATCTGTGCAGCCATTCCACATAGAAGACTTATAGCTCATGTAGGAATCCTGTTTTCATGTCTAGATGCACTTTGCCTCCCTTTTACCTGCTATTCTGTTCAACATCTTTCTGATTGTTGCGTGTAATGACCAGGACACATGTCATCATATTGGGCCTTCTCCTTTTAACCTCACCTTCCACCTTGTTCTTGATTTGGGAGACACCCTTAGACCCCAGGGTCTTCCTTCCTGGTGGTAATAGAGCCAATGTCCAAATTTCACCGTCATATAGGACCTCCTCCTGCGTAACTACTCTCTGGTTGTTGACTTCCCCTTCTGAAAGGAATGTTTTTCTATTTCTTTGATCCAGATCATCATTGCCTGCCTTCCAAGAGAAACAGCTGGTTGACTTACCTTTTTTGGACCACGTGCACCAATTGACACTGACGTCTGGCAGCGATTGTTCCCATTTTCTATAGATCTGTGCCACAGTCATTTACAACTTGTTACTCAAAGGCTGCTTCTTTAGGGATAGATTGTGGTTTCCTGCTGTTCTTCCCCAGCCCTCTCTCTATCCTGACAGGTCGGGCTAAAAGACCTCCATGGTCCCTCCCAACGCTGTCAGTCTGGCATCCTCCCATCTCAATGGCTCGTGCCGCGGACAGCCTTAGGAGACCAAAGCCCCCACTAAGGGATAAGAAAAGACCAGAAATGGGGGGATTTTGTAGAAAGTATTCTTTATGTTCTAATTTTATAAACTGCGCAGAATCTAAGAATAATATTACCCTGTATCAACTGAATAAACAAATAAATTGCAACAAAAAATGGAAGGGTTGTTTCGCATAGTAATAACAGGGTTGCACAATTTTCTGGCTGCAATCTCTCCCTCATGGAAGAGGCAGTCCTTGAAGATTTTGCAGAAGTTAGACTAAGCTTCTCTTCATTTTTTCTTGAAATGCCAGCTGCTGACATGTCACACAAAACCATTCTCCGATTTTGGTTCCCAGTCCTTCTCTTAGGAGCTGGTAAGTTGTGTTTCTGTTGCTGTGTTTCTAGCTTTAGATGCAGGTTCAAAGCAGGGTTGAAATTTGGGACTCAAAACATGATTTGTTTCCTTGAGCCCAGGCAGGATCTTTGCTGGAATGGATGTAAAACCTTGAAGGAACTTTCTTCCTGCCCAAAAGAGCTAAGTTGGAGAAGAACTTGAAGAAAAAGATTGAATAAGACTGAAGTGACAAATTCTAGCAGAAGAACACATGAAGATGCGTGAACTTCAATTCACAACTGACTGGGGAATTCTGGGAGTTGAAGTCCACACATTTTCAAGTAGCCAATATTGAAAAACATTGAAGTAAATGTTTTTACCAGTTGCTCTACAAAACATAAGAAACGAAAAGATAACACCATTACCCATCTTTCATATGGATTTGATATGTTACTTGACAACATAGTCGAAGTTAACAGTACCAAAGCCCCAATTTCAGTCCAAAATATAACTATAATGCAAGTCCAGAGCACGTAAACAAAAATGTCAGAAGTCCCAGGTAAATTTTCTGTTACTGGGGGTTTCTACAAACTTTTTGTAGCCTCTGAGATTCTCAAACACACATAACCTAAAATATCTGTTGATTTAATTTCCTATTGCGATGAAAAGATAATTTTAATTTAATTTAATTTAATTTAATTTAATTTAATTTAATTTAATTTAATTTAATTTAATTTAATTTAATTTAATTTTCACATTTATATGCCACCCTTCTCCGAAGACGCAGGGCGGCTTACAACAAAATACAACAACAATGTTAAAATTAACCACACTCATACCACATACAAACACAATCAATTCGCAGCCGTTGATGGCGGGACACTCCTAGGGCCGAGGGGCAGAGCACAGCTCATATGCCCCAAGCCTGTCGGCATAGATGTGTCTTCAGCACTTTCCGGAAAGCTAGGAGGGAGATAATACTTGCTTCACTATTTTTTAAAGTAAAGTACTACTGATTTGCAAGGACAAGATGTGCATAGTTTAATAATTATTCAAAGGAATAATTTCTGTTTCAAAACCACAGCCTAGGATGGAAAATACATAAATACTTTTATAATAGCCAAAAGAAATATAAAATTTGAAGCATACTTAGCTATTACTTTGGTCCAATGTCTTTGGATATGGAAACATGATCTTTATTATGATCACTGGTGAGCATATTATACAATTTTGGAAACATTTTCTGGAAGATCAGAGAAGTAAATAAAATGGTTCAGATTGCTAAGCACAAAAAGTAAAATACTAAAATATCTGAATACCTAAAAATGAATTGACTAAATTATAGAACAGTGCTAGGAGTAAAATCCTGAAACATGAACATACAAATGTAGAGAATTATTACCACATCAGAACCAGAGTCTATCAGATAGTCTTTTTTCAGAATAAAAACCTTATTAAAAGCCATCGTTTTTTGTGAGCTTCTGACAACTTTAACATTCACAATGGAGCTGCTACACTAAGGTAGGATTTGACCTGGGATGAGAAAGTATGTGGGGGGGGGGAGGGGAGGACAGATGGATTGTGTGGATGCAGGTTACATGTGAAGGAGGTTGCAAGAACTTTATTAGGGTTAGTTGCACTGTCAGCCATATTTTTCACACCGCATTTGGGATTTTAATCCACCCATCAAGTTCTTCCCAAGGGCCTGGGAGAGGCAGATGTTTTTGTTGGATGGTGTGAGGAAGTATTGTCAAGCAAAGCTGCCTTTTGCAATTGACTGATGGAGATTTTGTCTGTGCTTATGGTGTTCAGGTGGTGCTCCAGATGTTTGGGGATTGCATCCAAGGCACCTATCACTATGGGAACTGGGACCAATGAATTTGGCCAAAGAATTAGAAGGGGTTTCAACTGAATTCTGTGGAAATTGAAAGAAACGCATAAACTGAGGAAGTAGATGTGAAAAGACTCATGAAACCCATCAATGAAAATCAGGAACAGCCTTGAAAAGTTCATGGCCTTGGTTGCTACACATTTAGAGGCCATAACTTTCCCCCAGCTGACCTGAAACCAAGCCTTGAGCCATTTGACTTATTCACAGAGAGTTCTCAGCTCTTGAGTTAAATAACAAGGAAAAGTTTGCTGGGCGCTTTGTGCTTTGAGGAGAAGTACAGATTTCCATGGTTGGAAGGACCTTGGAGAAGATCTAGTCCAGTGCAGGGATCTACTATTACAGCATCCCCAACTGAAGGTCATCTGGCTTCTGATTAAACACCTGCAAAGCAGATTTGAACGTCTCATTCCATTCAAAGTTTTTCCTGAGGTCCAAATTCCTTCTTGTTTCATGTTCTATCTTTGGAACTTCTCTAAAAAAACTTCCTGGTCTTTTCAGACAACCCAAAGACAGCTATCTAGTTGTCCTCTCATCTTCTCCACCTCAGATCCAAACCTCCAAGTTCCTAAGGCTCTTTTCCCTCCAGACTTCAGATTTATGTTGATGCTTCCTTCACAGAAGCTCCAGTTAGCCCATCCTATGCAGGAGTTTAGATGCCTTCTGACTGATGTGGAAGAGAACAGAGCAATATTTCTCCTGAGCTTGATACTATCCTTCTGTTTATGTAGCTTAGAATTGTATTGGCTTTTTTGGCAGATTTGGCAGATTTTACACACTGTTGATATCAGCGCTGCGATTGAACATGTCTACAGCCATTTTCCTGTTCATTCTGGGTTGCCACATAGAACAGGGAGGAGGGGGAGGCCCAGGTGCTTCACTGGTCATAATAATCTTTTGTTCCATGGGAACCAAGGTCATTGGTTGTTCCCAAGCCTGCAGGCTGGGTGTTGTAGAAAAAAATCCGCCAAAAAGATGTATTGGGGAATGTAGTTGCTTGCATAGTTTTATGGGTGGGATTTTAAATTTTGTATTGGGTACTTTGTAACTAATAAACATGTTCTTTGATGAATTCACAAGCCTTGGAGTTCTGCTTTATTTGTCTCTGTCTATTGGAACCATGACATTAAACCAAGTTCCTAAAACTTCATTTTCTCGGGATGTTGGGCCCCAACTGCCTACTCGCTCACTTTTGGGAGAGTGGTAAAGACTCAGTGAAGATTCGCAATGGAGCAGAAAAGTGCTGCTAGTCCCAATGGGACTCGGGCTGTCAGAGCGCAGGCAGACGCTCCAGCCGCCAAGGAGGCATCACTGGCAGGGGCTCGGCCGAAGATCAGGGTGATCCAACCTGGGTACTGCAGGAAGGGGCTATGGCCTTAGCGGACCTCTTTCAAGCCGAGGCTGCCCCTCAGCATAGGAGCACTCCTGTGACCGCTGGAGAGGAGCTCTTATTGCTGCCGTCCCAGGGTTCTTTGTCTGTGGACATCAAGAAAGGAAAGGGTCGATGGGACAAGATGACTCTGGAGAGTGGAGATTCCAGTCTGCAGTCCACAGCCCCTCACTTGAACAGCTGAAAGAGAAGTTCGGCCGGCTGGAGGTAAAGGATATGATCCCTGTTGCCCAGGAGGCAGGTGCCATGGGGGGAATGCCAAAAACTACCCATCTCTTCCCCCCCCTCGCCAGAGTTCCAGCCCAACCGCCTGGGCCTGTGCCACCTCACCATCCCCCAACTGGCTGTGATACCAAGCCCCATATCCCAGCCAAGTCCACAGTCGTGGGCTCGGGATGCCAGCCCCAAAGCCCAGCAGAGAGAAGTCTGGAGAGTGATTCAGCCACGTCCCCAGGGCCAGCAACCTGCCCAAGCTCAGCAGCAGGTGCAGGCAGCTCCACCCTGCTTGCCGAGAAAGAACCAAAGGAGTCACCCACTAAGGAGTACGTCCATGAATTCAGGAGAATTGCTAGTCGGCTGGGGCAGTGGCCAGAGCGATCACTGATCAACTATTTCAAGCAAGGGCTTGATCGCGACTTACTTCAAGCCTGCACCATTCGAGGTTTTCCTAGCCTATTGCATGGATGGCACCACATGGCAATGATGCTGTACATCGAGCCAGACCGCCCCAGAAAGCCAAGCACCACCGAACCCAGACCATCGCACATCCAGGAGAAACACCTTTATGGTTGACATTCCCAAGCCACTGCACCCGCCAGCATCCCCCAAGCATCAGCCAGGGCTCCAGTTAAGTGCTACTGGTGTGGTCAAATGGGCTACTGTGCGGTGGAATGCCCAGCTCCTCACCCTCATCCCAGGAGCGGGCCAGTCACTGCCGCAAAGCTGCGAAGAGCTCCCAGAAAAAAAAATTGGGCACAGCAAGACCTGAGCGTTGAAGCCTCCCACCGAGCTCGAGGCCAAACCCTGGTCCGAGCCACAACAGATGCCGGCACCATACAACAGTGACGAGGAAAGTGAGGAATCATCCCATTCCCTCTTTTACTATTCCCACCAGCTGATAGTGCCCAAAACAGGGGCGCGCGTGAATTTGAAGGTCCCAATAGACTCGAGTTCCACTTGGTGCTTAATTGACTTACTCACTGTGCTAAAACTGGGAATCTGGGCCAAGCTGTTGCCCCTGCCCATGAGGATTGTGCAAGCTGAGGAGTCCCTCATCAGAGGTGCCCCTGTGCATTTGGAAATGGGTCGGCATTGGGAAACCATCTGTTTTGTGGTGGTTCTGAAGATGACTGAAGCAGTAATTTTGGGACTGGTGTGGCTTCATAAATGGCGTCCCACCATCTAGTGGGAATGCGGAAGTTAAGACTGGGGATAGGACCCCTCCGACCTACTGCTGACGACAAAATAAATGTACTGGCCACTAGTGAGATTTGAGGAGAGCACCATGAAATCCTAAAAACTGTAGCGGAAAAGCTGCTGGGGATCCAACTTATCCCCGCTGAGTACCGTGATTTGGCGGAAGCATTTAGTGAAAGGGAATGTGGCATTCTCCCCCCACACACACACACACACACTGGGCTATGGACTGTGCTGTTGAAATTCTGCCTGGTGCCAAGCTCCCAAAACCAAAGATGTACTCTATGACACCCAGAGAGATGAAAGAACTGAGAGAGTACATCGATAAAAACTTAGCTCGGGGTTTCATTCAACCAGCCAAATCACCTGTGGGCTGCTCCCGTACTTTTCAAGGAAAAGAAAGACGGGTCTCTCAGATTATGCGTGGATTTTAAATCTCTCAACGCAGTTAGCATGTAAAATATGTACCCCCTCCCCCTGATGAAGGACACGTTAGCCCACTTGGCTAAAGGAAAAATCTTCACCAAATTGGATTTAAGAGAGGCTTATTACGAGTCCGGATTAAGGAAGGGGACGAGTCTTTAATTGCCCTTTGGGGAGTTTCCAGTTTAAAGAGATGCCTTTTGGACTGCAAGGGGCCCCTGCTGTGTTTATTGAATTGATCAATCAAGTGCTCCATGATCATTTATACAAGGGGAAATTGCAATACCTCCTTCAATGGAAAGATTATCCCTTGACAGAAATAACATGGGTGAAATATACTAATGTGAAAGCAGATAGATTGATTTAAAAAGTTCTATAATAAATATCTTCACATGCCTCAAGGAGATGCTTAACCTGATTTTTGTTTCCCCTGCAGGAGACCCTGTCTTTTTGAGTGGGGCCAACTGTCAACACTGCAACTGAGCAGGGCTACAGCCATTTTCCTGCTCATTCTGGGTTGCCACATAGAACGGAGGGAGGGGGATGCCCAGGTGCTTTGCTAGGCATAATAATCTTTTGTCCTGTGGGAACCAAGGTCATCGATTGCTCCCAAGCCTGCAGGCTGGGTGTTGTAGAAAAAGCCCGCCAAATGATTGCATTGGGGAACGTAGTTGCTTGCATAGTTTTATGGGTGGGATTTTTAACTTTGTATTGGGGAATTGTTACATGTGTATCCAGATTTGGTTTCACTCTTGACCATGCTGATATTTTGTAACTGATAAACATGTTCTTTGATGAATTCACAAGCCTCGAAGTTCTGCTTTATTCGTCTCGGAACCATGACAGTTGGCTCATGTCCAGCTTGTGATTGGCAAAGACAGCTATGGGTACTCCTACCGTGTTTCCCCTAAAGCAAGACAGGGTCACACTTTCTTTTTATCCCCAAAAGCCCCACTATGTCTACTTTCGGGGTACGGCTTATATTGATTGGAAAACAATTGTCAGTTTTATTTTAAGTATTTTAAGTATTTAAGTATTTTAAGCAGGAGGCGGAAGTGGGCAGGAGTAATATGTCTTACTTTCGTGGTACGGCTTATATTAGCCGACCCCCTGAAAACCCCGATACGTCTTACAATCGGGGGTGTCTTACTATCGGGGAAACAGGGTACCTAGAGCAATCCCATGGCCTGTCTAATGCACTGTTCTCATAGTGTCCACCATCTGCACATGGAGCCCACTAATCTCCCAGAAGACTCCCAGAATTAACTTTGAACCTAGTGGAAGGTCAAACAGTTTCTTTACAAATCTAGCAGACAACTTTGTCTTCCAAACAATAGAGAAGGAAACTAGAGGGTCAGCTATACTGGACTTAATTCTCACTAACAGAGACAAAGAGGCAGTGGAAGTTATGGGAACTTTGGGGGAGAGTGAGCATGCGATATTGGAATTCAACATAACGCAGGCACAATCTCATAAAGTGTTAGTATCACTTTATTCTGCCTTGGCAACACCACACTGGGAATCCAGTTTTGCTCACCAGATAGTAAAAATATGTTGAGACTCTAGAAAGGCTGCAGAGAAGAGCAACAAAGAAGATTAGAGGGATGGAGGCTAAAAAATACAACAAACATTTGAAGGAACTGGGAATGTCTAATCTAATGAAGAAAAGGACTAGGGGCGACATGATCATATCTTTCAATATTTGAGGGGTTGTCACAGAGAAGAGGGGGGGTCAACCTACTTGCACCTATGGTATTTATTTATGTCTTTTGAGTTGGAATCCATTAATAAGGGCTGGGCTTCTCCAGATTCTGGACTTTCTAGAAACACAAAATTGTACAATTGTTAATGACCACAAGGATCATGTAGTCCAACCCTGTGTAAGATACAAAAAACCTCAGCTAAATTATTCAAAGATGGTTCCTAGTCCTTCCCCATTGGCCTTGCTCCTTCCACTATGCTTGAGGAGTAAAATTAAATTGGTGGCATCCAATAACAGCAGTATCAGGTGGGGTCCCAGGTGAAGGGGACAAACCTGGTGGCTGAGAGAGGCTAAACCCAAGTGGTTCAAGTCTCCTCCAGGTGAGTCCTTCAGATGGCCTGGTCAGCCTGAGGCTTGGTGGAGCCTTGGGACTCCCTGGTGGGGCAGATCCTCCTTTTGGGCCCCAAGAAGAGAACTCAGCTCCCATGTAGGACTTGAACTCCTCTTGCTTCTCTGAGAAAGAAATGCCATTGGCCTGAAAGGCCTCACCATGTTCTGGAGATATTTTGTCCTTTCTCAGAAAAGGATTTTCAGGAATTTGAGCATCAAAACTGGGGTTCTGGGAAAGTCTTGTGACCCAACCTTGATGGCTTCCTCACTCTTCTCTCTGGCCTCACAGGAGCTTCTGGAGCAGAAGAACTGAATGGTGTTCTGGGGGAGTCTGTCACTTTCCAAGTGAAGACCTCTCCACCATTTGTAATGATTTCCTGGAGTAAAATTGTTGGCATCAAGTCTGGAATTATTTCAGTGGTGACCTTTGGGGAGCCCTGTGGCCTCCTGGCCCCCCTCCCAGCCTTTCAAAAATGAGTGAACGTCTCCAAGGACTGCAGAGGATTCCGTCTCGGCCAACTAGAGAAAGAGGACGCTGGTAGATACACTGCAGAAATTGTTCTACAAACCAGAGAGACGATGGATAAGTCCTTTGATCTGAGAGTTTTTAGTAAGTATCCCAGCCATGGCTGGACCAGGCTAGGCTGAGTGGGTTCAACAATGCGATGTTAGGAAGAGAGAAGCAGGTGGGCTTTGAGGCTGGAATCCTCAGAGAGGCAGCTCACTGTCCTCTCCATGGATCTGGTGGGACTGGCTGGAAGCACAAACTCTTTGGAGAAAAGTTAAAGGGTCCTTGAAGGGTGAGCCTGGAGGGTCATCCTCTTGCCCTCAATCCATGGTTTGGTGTAAAGAGGGCTTGGAGGAAGGCAGAGGGTGAGGGGTGCCTGCCCTCCTCCACCATGGTGGGCCTCTCCCTTCACAAAGAGTATCATACGTGACAGAGGAGGTTGGTGTGGGGTTGTTATTTGTGACCGAAATGAGTGACACATATTTTCCTTGCTCTAATCCAAGCAAAACCGTTCATTGAACCACAACTGTGCCTGCTTTCCCTTCCTCTTTGGCCTGCTTGTGATTTTTCTGCAAGTCTTTCACAAATGGTGTCTCACTATCTCTCCTGCTCAGAAAATTGGCTGGATCTCTGATCTTAGAGTAATGTGCACTCCTAACGGGGCTGGAAATGGAACTTGGCAGCTAAATTGGGAAGGTATGGTGGAATTCAACTGGATCTCAGATGTCCAGAGCAAGGATCCCACAAGGTCTCCTGTGCTCTTTTCCAGATTGGTCCATGGAGCCCTCCGAACCTGATTGTTCTTTTGCAGACATTTCATGACCCAACTCCATAACATCATCATTGCTAGAAGGGAGTAGGATTTGCTCTCTGCTTATGTACACGTGACTTGACTTGTCAGTGCTGGTGGGAGTGTTTTTAGGAGTTGCTTGATGGGGATATTTTGTTTCTCAAAAAAGGTTTCTCTCAAATTTGAGGATCAGAAATGGGATGTTTGGCGGTTCTCTTGTAAAGCCATTTTGAAGGCTTCTTCTCTCTTTTCTTTGCCCTTGCAGAAACCTCTGGAGCAGAAGGCGTGAATGGTGTTCTGGGGGAGTCTGTCACTTTCAAAGTGAGGAAATCTCCGCCATATAAAAAGATTACCTGGAGTAAAATAGACAGCAACAGCACGATCTGTGTTGCTGTGGTGCTCTTTGGGGAGCCCTGTGGCCTCCTGGTCACCATCCCGGCCTTTCAGAAGAGAGCAAGCGTCTCCAAGGACTGTAGGGAACTCCACCTCGGCCCTCTAAAGTGGGAGGATGCAGGCCACTACTCTGCACAAATCGTTTCACAAAACAAAATAGTGGTGGATGAGTCCTTTGACCTGCGGGTTTTTAGTAAGTATCCCAACCACGGCAGCAAATTCCTGACCTCCCTCTTTTGCCCAGGACAACGTGGAAGGGCAGGAAGGGTCCTTTTGGCAGGGGGGCTTCAGCTGCCCACTTTCAGAAGAGACACTGGATGGAGCACAGAACTTCTAGCCTGTTACTCTCTTCTCAATCTCAATCTCAATCTTCTTAGTCCAAGCATGCTCAGCCCATCAGACCTTTCGGCAGAATTTTGTCCATTTTAACAATGCAAATTTGTTCAAGATATTCTGATCAAGCTTAGCCTCGCTTACATCTGCTCCTGTCCCCAAATTCCACTATTTTCCTCCCTGTTCCACCTTGCTAACCATCTTCCATGCCAGGAACTTTGGCACAGCTGAGGACTTGCCAGGTCCAGTGAAGGGGACCCATCCGTTCACATTGTTTGTCCTGAAAAGTTGGGTTATCGTGGGTTTGTTCTTTGTGACAGAAATGGACACATATTTTCCCTCCTCTAATCGAAGCAAAACTGTTCATTGAGCCTCATCTGTTGCTGCTTCCCCTTCCTCTTTTGGCCTTCCTGTGCTTTTGTGGTCTTCCACAAAGGGTCACTCCCTCTCCTGCTCAGGATGCTTGTTAGACTCTCGGCTGAGTGTGACTTGCAGTGCTGGCACTATAGGGATATGGGAGGATGAACTGAAGTTCAGTTGGACCTTAGATCCCAGCAAAGATCCTATCCTCAGCAGTTCAGTGACCAAACTCATCCCCCCAAGACCTTAATCTCAGTGTTACCTACATACCAGAAAACCTGGTTAGCAAGCATCCAGGACAGTCTCCTTAAAGCAAGTTTGTGCTGGCAAGTTTTTTTGTCCTTGAGAACAAAAATGAAGCTGACATTTTTAGTTGTGAGAGAAAAGGTCCTGGAAAGTAGAACTTCCCATGGTTATTTATACGAGAGAACCATGGGTTGGAAAGAGGTTGGACTGCAACCAACAATCCAGAAGAATAAAATTTATGCATTTATATATTCAATTCGAGATATAGCGCTGCACAAAAGCTCAGTAGCTCAGTGGCCTAAAAGATACTGGAGAAGGTTTGAGTCTGGCAATTCGAGTCCTACCAGCATGGATGGAGTGAGGTCCCGTCACTTGCCTCAGCTCCTGCCAATCTAGCAGCTTGAAAGCATGTGAATGCAAGTAGATAAACAGGCACCACGTTGGTGGGAAGGTAACAGCGTTCCATGTTAGGCCATATGCTTGGTGCTGCAGCCTGAGGTCATGCTGGCCACATGACCACAGAAACATCTTCAGACAATGCTGGCTCAGTGGCTTAAAGAAATGAAGATGAGCACCTTCAGGGACTCCTTTACCTTTTATAGTGCTGCCCATCCTACTATAGTGACACTGGATAGCTAACAGCAATTAAAAAAAAGACAACACAAAATAAAATGCAAAGCTAGCAGCCAAGGTAAAACACAACCACAGTAACAGCAATCAAAACAACCATCTTGCGTTCCCAGGACACAACCACCTCTGGATGGCCAAGTGCTTGTCCGTGGAAGTGAGGTTCTGAGGGCCCAACAGAAATGGTTCACTTTCTGGTCCCACCAGATCATGTTCCTGAATTGATGGGGCTCCAAGCAGGCCGATTCTGTGGGATCTGATGGGATGGGGAGACGCAGTCATGGCAGAAAATATATTTGTTAAGGACATTAAGTTCTACTACTGAAGCCACTGAAACTATTCTGTTTTATCTTATGTTGAAAACACATTACAATGTTATGTAGCTCCATGGATTCCCATAGCGGGGGAGTTCACGTCAAGCATGACTGAATAAAAAGTGGCACCAACTCAGCACTCATAAGATAAAACCCACCAATAGAATATTTTTCCCCGCACATTCTTGCCTCTGTGACAGAAGCCCCAAACACAATGTTTAATTGGGATGGCTTAGCATCTCATTTGATAATCACACTCATCTTTACCCCGGCTGCTCATGCTGGGCCACCTTGTGTTGGGACCAGCCTTTCAAGACTAGGCAGGAGCTTCAGCCGGCCCGTCGGGTGTCAGCAGAAGCAACGTGGGCACAGCTTGGTGTGCCTGGGTAACACCTGCCCTTCTTGCCAGATGGAGTCTGGGCGGAATTCCAGGTGCTGGGCGTCTGGCTGGGCCCGGCGTCTCTTTTGCTGCGATGAAGCCAGACGCAGGTGATTCTCCAGAGGTGCCGAAAAGATTAACAGGGGCTGCTGCTCTTTTTCAGATCAGAACCTTTCCGGGTTACCTCTCTGGGTCCTGCTCTGCCTTAGCAAAGTGGGAAGTCTTCTCTTTCTCGGCTGTTTTGGGCTCATTCTGATCATGACATCCAGAAAAGGTACCATCTTAAGGAAGCTCTCTGAGAAATTCAAGTCTCCCCTCTCTGTTCCTGCTCCTCCTGCCCCAAAGTTAGTCATGGATTGCCCAGAGGAGCACCAGAACATGGACAGCTGCTAGAAGTTAATGGTCTCTATGCAGTCACCTAAGCTAAGTGCAGAGGTCCATGGGTTCAATTCCTGATACAAGGTTTGAAGCCCAGAGAACAAAATCTGGCCATGTATATATTGGTGGTGATTGCTAGTATGGATAATACTGACCCAATGCCACCTCCTGTCGAGTCCAGGAGGACAGCCTGCGCAACGGCATCAAAGATGCTAAGAGATCCGGCAGAACTAAGATGCTAAGAGATCCGCCTGACATGGCCAAAGTAAGTGAGACTCAGTTTTGTGGTTTTGCCTTCTGCTGACGTGTCTGGTGTTATGGACTGCAGTACTTACTTGTTGTCAAACTACGTCAAGCAGTAGGACAGGGATCTAATCCACAGGTGGCATGTCTAAGAGCAGAGAGGATCTTCTATATTTCTCAGTATACAAAGCTAGACTGATCCTAAATACTTGCAACAATACAACGCCTCCATCACTCAGCCAGATTTGCTCAAGATAACCCAACCAGGGAAGTCAAGAAGACCAGTTGGCACAAAGTCACTCTTTAGCAGGGGTCTCCAACCTTGACAACTTAAAGACTCTTGGATTTCAACTCCCAGAGTTGGCTGGCTGTGGAATTCTGGGAGTTGAAGTCCACATGTCTTAAACAAAGTTTCCAAGGTTAGGGACCCGATAGGGTCAACATAGATTTCCATTTTGAGCCTACCACTTTCACAGTAGCAGAAAGACACAATGACTGACTGACTGACTGACTGACTGACTGACTGCAGCCAATCTCCCCCTTCTCCTTTTGCACCATCTGTCCTGTTCCACCTGCCAGCCCCTTGGACTTCCGCCTTCTGGCACCTTCTCTCTCCTAAAGCTTAACCATCTCCTTTGTTTTCTTCCCGGCAGCTGGAGGAGGGAGACTGCTGGCCTAATCTTGGCCAGCTTCCCAGTGGGGCCCATAACAACCTCCTGGATCCAAAGTCCATGTCAGACCCAATACCTGAGATGCGTCTTCCTCCTGCCCCTTCACTTCAGGCGCCCATGGTCTTCGTCGGTGGCTTTTAAAAGGAGTCTTTGGGACAAGAACACTTCCGTGGCCCAGCCAATGGAGTCTATTTTCAATTTGGCTAGTGGGAGGGGCTCGAAGGGCGGTTCATGTTGCTTCTCTGCAGCTGCTTTCACTGCTGCTTTGTATAACCCCCCCCACACACACACAAAGGACCCCTCCAAGTAATTCATTTGCTTTTTAAATTTAATATTCAGGAGTTAAAGGGTGAAACTGTTATCCTTGAATTCTGCATAATAAGGGAAGGAAAGCCAGAGAGGACTCAGACTTCAAAGTTGGACTTCAGACGCGCAGATTTTGATGGACTCAAGAAGAGGGTAGGGGGGATCAAATGGCTGAATGTACTAAGGGATAGAAATGTCCAAGAAGGATGGGATATTTTGAGAAATGCAATACTAGAAGCGCAATCTTTAACAATTCCTCAAAGAAGGAAGAATGGGAAACATCTAAAGAGACCAGGGTGGATAAACCTAGAACTTAAAAACTTGCTAAAAAGGAAAAAAGATTATAATGCAATCTGTACAAACTGCAGGGCAAGAATCAGAAAAGCTAAGGTTAATAATGAATTGAGGCTTGCAAGAGAGACTAAAAACAATAAAAAAGAGTTTTGGGGATATGTCAAAAGCAAAAGAAAAGTTAAAGAGGCTATAGGAAGTCTAGAGAACGAGAAAGGGGAAGTGGTCAAAAGTGATCTTGAGAAGGCGGAGATTCTAAACTCCTATTTTGTATCTGTTTTCTCTAAGAAAGATAATGTAATTGCAACTGACCTTCACTGTGCTAGTGAAGAACTAAGAGAATTAAGGCAGGTAATCGACACAGAGAAAGTAAGGGAACACTTAGCTAACTTAAATGAGTTTAAGTCTCCAGGTCCAGATGGATTACATCCTCGGGTACTGAAGGAATTAGCAGAAGTAATTGCTGAACCACTTGCTGTATATCTTTGAAAAGTCATGGAGAACAGGAGAGGTCCCAGATGATTGGAGAAGGGCAAATGTTGTCCCTATCTTCAAAAAAGGGAAGAAGGCAGACCCAGGGAACTACAGGCCCATTAGCCTGACTTCAATACCAGGAAAGATTCTTGAACAAATCATTAAGCAACATATATGTCAGCATTTGGATGGGAATTCAATAATTAACAGCAGTCAACATGGGTTTGTAACAAACAAGTCGTGTCAAACTAATCTAATTTCATTCTATGACAAAATCACGGAATGGGTTGATCAGGGAAATACAGTAGACATAGTATTTCTGGATTTCAGCAAAGCTTTCGACAAAGTATCTCACACCATCCTCATTGAAAAAATGATCAAATATGGGATTGATAGGGTGACTGTTAGGTGGGTTCATAACTGGCTTAGTAACCGTACTCAAATAGTGGCTATAAATGGCTGCACATCCAACTGGAAGAAAGTCTCAAGCGGAGTGCCACAAGGCTCTGTTCTGGGCCCAGTTATGTTTAATATTTTTATAAATGGTTTTGATAAGGGAATTGAGGGGAAACTGATCAAATTTGCAGATGACACAAAGCTAGGAGGGATTGCAAACACCAGAGCAGAGAGAGAAAGGATTCAAAAAGATTTAGAGAAACTCGAACAATGGGCTGCAACTAATAAAATGGTATTTAACAAGGAAAAATGCAAGGTACTACATCTGGGTAAGAAAAATGAAAAAAGCACATATAGTATGGGAGGAATCCAGCTGAGCAGCAGTACATGTGAAAAGGACCTCAGTGTCCTAGTGGATCATCGATTGAACATGAGGCAACAGTGTGAATCAGCTGCAAAAAAGGCAAACACAATCCTGGGGTGTATCAAGAGAAGCATAGAGTCCAGATCACGTGAAGTTATTATTCCCCTCTACTCTACCTTGGTCCGACCTCACCTGGAGTACTGTGTCCAGTTCTGGTCACCCCAGTTCAAGGAAGACACTGACAAACTGGAGCAGGTTCAAAGGAGAGCTACCAAGATGGTGAACGGTCTACAAACCATGTCCTATGAGGAACGGTTAAAGGAATTAGGAATGTTTAGTCTACAGAAAAGAAGACTGAAGGGCTGTCACAGTGCAGAGGGACCAGCCCTGTTCTCACTTGCCCAAGGAAGGACTAGAAACAATGGGATGAAACTGCAGGGGAAAAGATTCAGATTAGATGTTAGAAAAAAATTTCTAACAATAAGGGTGATCGACCAGTGGAACAGGTTGCCACAGGAGGTGGTGAGCTCCCCTTCGATGGAGGTCTTCAAGCAGAGACTGGACAGCCATATGTCTGGGATGATTTAGGGAATCCTGCCTCGAGCAGGGGGTTGGACTCGATGACCCGGGAGGTCCCCTCCAACTCTACGATTCTATGATTCTATGATTCTATGATTCTAAACTGAGAAGACATTTGTCATCTTCTGCAGTGTGTATTCTTTTAAGAAAGGGGCATTCGTTTTCTTTTATAGAATAGAATAGAATAGAATAGAATAGAATAGAATAGAATAGAATAGAATAGAATAGAATAGAATAGAATAGAATAGAATAGAATAGAATAGAATAGAATAGAATAGGAGACCTTGGAGGTCTTCTAGTCCAGCCCACTGCTTAAATAGGAGAACCTATACCATTTCAGACAAGTGACTGTCCAGCCTCTTCTTAAAAACCTCCGGTGAGACTTCCAGTTTGCCGACGTGGACGCTGCGGATGCTTGGAAGGCGACTCCATCTTCCATGTCCGATTTTCCTTCGCTTGGGGACCCTAGAAAGGGTCAAAAGTCACCCGGTAGGGACGACAAGCAAGGAGGGGACCCCCGCTTGATCGCAGGAGGGCAGCATCCCTTCGGCTCAATCTGGGGCAGCCCTCCAAACTGGCAGAGAAAAGACTGGCCATAGCAATATGGCTCATCATTAGGCTGCAGACAGGCGAAGTCAAATCTACTATCAAGCACTTTGAAAGCAACACAGATGAAACTGGGTGAGATCTGATCTTCTCTTTACCCTAAGTACCTTCTTTTCCTGCAAAGGCTGTTTGAAGTATCTTCCCCCTATGAGGAGAGAGGAAAGTGAATTTCTATCCCACCCACTAAGAATCTGACTACCCAGGGGAATCAAAGCATTAAAAAGAACAACTTTAATCTAATTGGATTTATATGTTCCTGAAACTTGGCGACCAAAAATTTTCCTATTTCTATTGGACACTTTTGTTTTTATCTCAAAAAAGAAATAAAATTGGAAAAAGAATTCGGGACTTAAAAAACTTTAAATGGCATCGGTGGCATATTGTGGTGAAGCTTTATATATATTTTCTCAAAATGTCTACAAATGTCTAAATGCTGGTTTAGCACAGCAACCAAACAAGACACAGACTACAGCGGAGTTAGAACTTCAGAAAAAACTTACAATCAGCCTGCTTTCCATTGAGGATCTGTACACTGCACGAACTAGAAAGAGGGCTGAGAAAATATCTACACACCCCTCATATCCTGGACAGCACTGCATGCCAAAACAACCAGATACTCTGCTGAACACCTAATTCCCACAGCACTGTCTTAGGCCTAAGAAATTTACCCATGTAGTAGGCTGTATTTCTATTATCATCTTTCTCATCTTCTCATTTTTCTTACTCTCCTATTGGTATGATTTATCCCATGTTGTTTGTATCTTATTATTAATAATTACAACTATGGTTTATGATCTATGACCTATCACTTTGTTGTTGTATGTGTGTACGCCGAGAACCTCTACACCAGAGACAAATCTCTTGTGTGTCCAATCACACTTGGCCAATAAAGAATTCTATCTTCAGTAAAGAATTTTATATTCAGGAGTTGAAGGGTGAGACATGGAGAAGATTTGGCCACAAAAGGGCAAAGGTGTGACTGTGGCCATCTTCAATCCACGGGGGATAATTACACAAATAGGATAAAGTGAAAAATTTGAAAGAAATTGAAGGAAAATTTGTCTGTAAGGTTTTCCACTTAGCCTCACAATTGCCCCAGCATTACTCAGGAATTTAAAAGAGCCAAAAGAAACTCCTGAGTCAAGGTTTCAGCAAGCAAACCACTTATATATATATAAACAACTGTAGTTGTTTGGCGAGAAATTTGGCTAGATTCTCGCCAAACAACTACAGCCCTATGCAGAATCCATCACCTCACAAGTAACCAACTCATTCCAGTTCATAGAGATCATAAAGAAACAAAACTTACAGCCCAGTGACCTACTTGTGAGCTTCGATGTCATATCCCTCTTCACCCAAGTGCCAATCAAAGAAGCCTTAACAGCTATCCAAAACAAATATAACCCCCCCAAACACATCCTAGATCTGACCAACCACTGTCTATCCAACACATACTTCATCTATAATGGACAGAAATACAAACAAATAGAAGGAGCACCCATGGGATCACCTCTCTCACCTGTCATTGCAAACCTCTACATGGAACACTTTGAAACCCAAGCTCTAGAAAAATCTGATCACAAACCCAAACTCTGGCTCAGATACGTAGATGACACCTTCGTAATCTGGCCACATGGGAAAGGAAAACTGGACAACTTCCTTACACACCTCAACAGCCTACACCCCAAAATACAGTTCACCATGGAAACAGAAGCTAATAACCAACTTCCCTTCCTGGATGTCTTAGTCTACAAGAAATCCAATGGCTCCCTAGGACACACCATCTACCAGAAGAAAACACACACAAACCGCTATCTGCACGCACGCTCACACCACCACCCAGCACAGATCAGGATTAACATCTGGCATGCCTGTTTTTATTTTTTATTTTTTATTACTATGTTTTTAAATTGTTTTAATTACTATTTGTTTAAATTTTTAAATAATTCAAGTTGTTTAATACTGTTTTAACTTATTTTTGTTGGATGTTATGAATGATGTGGGGGGGATTGACTGATTGTGGAGTGAATCGGGTTGAATGGATGGTTAGTTTATTGTTTTTAATGTGTTTAGTTTAAAGAGTGGGAGAGATAAATTAATGATATGGATGGAGTTGTGGTTGAGTGGAATGAATGTGATGAACTGGCTAGCCTGCCTGGCATGGCAGAGGCGGAGGGGAGGGGAGACGCTGGCTCTGGGGTGATAGAGGGCCAAAGTATACCGGTCTTGCTGGGGAGAGGCAGATATGGTGGGAGCCATAGGGTAGGCCATTCCCGGGGAACAAGAGCTCGCTGTCTAAAAGCGATCCCTTGCTCCGACCCTGTGAGTTCAACCCGAAGTACTGGTAATGGGCGAAATCCGGACCCTGGGCTCAGGCTGCTGCTGCTCAATGCCAGGTCGGTTGTAAATAAAGCTCCCCTCATCCATGATCTTCTCCTGGATGAGGAGGCCGACCTCGCATGTGTGACCGAGACCTGGCTGGGCCCGGAGGGAGGAGTTCCTCTCTCTGAGATGTGTCCAGCCGGGTTTCAGGTATGGCACCAGCCACGACCCCAGGGAAGGGGGGGAGGAGTGGCTATTATAGCCAAGAGGACCTTTAGCCTACGCAGGCTCGCTGTTTCTGAGATTGCGGGTTGTGAGTTGCTCCTTGTGAAGTTGGACCTAGGGGTTCAGGTGGGCTTGTTGCTCACGTACCTGCCTCCCAGCTGCGTGTCAATAGCCCTGCCTGCGCTACTTGAGGGGGTTGCTGGGCTGGCGGTTGAGTTCCCCAGGCTTATTGTCTTGGGGGACTTAAATCTTC
This sequence comes from Bothrops alternatus, assembly GCA_034064705.1. Classification (NCBI taxonomy): domain Eukaryota; kingdom Metazoa; phylum Chordata; class Lepidosauria; order Squamata; family Viperidae; genus Bothrops; species Bothrops alternatus. The sequence goes on from JARGCV010000988.1 coordinate 2,951,797, forward strand.
CTTCGCTCGGCGAATCCTCTGGGTTGGCGCAGGAGTTCATGGCCACCATGGCAACCATGAACCTGACTCAGGTAGTTCAGGGTCCGACTCACGAGAGGGGACACACTCCCGACATGGTATTCCTCTCAGAACAGTTGAGCAATGATCTGAATTTAAGGGGCTTAGATATTTTGCCTATGTCATGGTCAGACCATTTTCTGTTGCGGCTTGTTTTCAAGGCTCCAATCCTCCCCCGCAGGGAGGCGGAACCGATTAGGTGGTTCCGCCCCAGACGTCTGATGGATCCAGAGAGTTTTCAGAGGACGCTTGGGGAAATACCGGATTCTCTCATTCACAGTTCGGCAGAGTCCCTGGTTACGGCCTGGAATATGGCTGCGAAGGGGGCTCTTGACCGGATTGCGCCGCTGCGACCTCTCTGTGGTAGCAGACCCAGGAGATCTCCTTGGTTTACTGAGGAACTCAGGGGGATGAAGCGCCAGAAGAGACGCCTAGAGAAGCGATGGAGGAAAAGCAAATCCGTATCTGACCGAACACTTGTAAGATCTTATATCAAGACTTATCAGGTGGCGCTCAAGGCGGCAAGATGCGCGTATCATTCCGCCTTGATTGCATCTGCGGAATCCCGCCCAGCCGCCCTGTTCAGGGTAACTCGCTCCCTCCTTAATCAGGGGGGGGTTGATGCACCCTTGCAGGGTAGTGCTGAGGACTTTAATAAGTTTTTTGCGGATAAAATCGCCCAGATTCGGACGGACCTTGACTCCAATTGGAATGCAGTATCGGCTGATAATGATTCAGTCGAGATGACAGGGACTCGTCTTGATCCTGTTGTGTGGGAGGAGTTTGACCCGGTGGCACCTGATGAAGTCGACAAGGCCATTGGAGCTGTGAGCTCCGCCACCTGTTTATTGGACCCGTGCCCCTCCTGGCTGGTTTCGGCCAGCAGGGAGGTGACGCGGGGCTGGGTTCAGGAGATTGTCAACGCTTCTTTGAGGGAGGGGTCCTTTCCGGCTCCCTGCAAGGAGGCAATTGTGCGCCCCCTCCTCAAGAAGCCTTCCCTGGACCCAGCTGTTTTAAACAACTACCGTCCTGTCTCCAATCTTCCCTTTATAGGGAAGGTTGTTGAGAAGGTGGTGTCACTCCAGCTCCAACGGTCCTTGGATGAGGCCGATTATCTGGGCCCTCAACAGTCAGGATTCAGGCTCGGCTACTCCACGGAAACTGCTTTGGTCGCGCTGACGGATGATCTCTGGCGGGCCCGGGATAGGGGATTATCCACTATCCTGGTGCTACTTGACCTCTCAGCGGCTTTCGATACCATTGACCATGGTATCCTTCTGCACCGACTGGAGGGGTTGGGGGTTGGAGGCACTGTTTTGCGGTGGTTCACCTCCTACCTCACTGGTCGGTCGCAGTCGGTGTTGGCAGGGGGTCAGAGGTCAACCCCTAGGTTCCTCCCTTGTGGGGTCCCTCAGGGATCGGTCCTCTCCCCTCTGCTGTTTAATATCTACATGAAACCACTGGGCGAGATCATCCGACAACACGGGGTGAGATATCATCAGTATGCTGATGATACCCAGCTTTACATCTCCACCCCGTGTCATTTCAGTGAAGCAGCGGAAGTGATGTGCCGATGTCTGGAGGCTGTTAGGGTTTGGATGGGTGCCAACAGGCTCAAACTCAACCCCGACAAGACGGAGTGGCTATGGGTTCTGCCTCCCAAGGATATTTCAATCTATCCGTCCATTAGCCTGGGGGGGGAGCTTTTGACCCCCTCGGAGAAGGTCCGCAACTTGGGCGTCCTCCTCGATCCACAGCTAAATTTGGAACATCATCTTTCGGCTGTGGCGAGGAGGACATTTGCCCAGGTTCGCCTGGTGCACCAGTTGCGGCCCTATTTGGACCGGGAGTCTCTTCTCACAGTCACTCATGCCCTTATCACCTCGAGGTTCGACTACTGCAATTCTCTCTACATGGGGCTACCTTTGAAAAATGTTCGGAGACTTCAGGTAATGCAGAATGCAGCCGCGCGAGCAGTGTTGGGCTTGCCTAGAAATGCCCACATTTCAGCATCACTCCGCGAGCTGCATTGGCTGCCAATTGGTCTCCGAACCCAATTCAAAGTGTTGGTTATGACCTATAAAGCCCTACATGGCATTGGACCAGGTTATTTACGGGACCGTCTGCTGCCCCATGAATCCCAGCGGCCGGTTAGGGCCCACAGAGTGGGCCTTCTCCAGGTCCCGTCAGCCAGACAGTGTCGCCTGGCGGGGCCTAGGGGAAGGGCCTTCTCTGCTGCGGCCCCGGCCCTCTGGAACCAACTTCCCCCGGAGATCCGTGTCGCCCCCACCCTCTTCGCCTTTCGTAGATTGCTTAAAACATACTTTTGCCGGCAGGCCTGGGGCAGCTAACACCTTGCCCCTAGCCAGTGTATGTTTCTGTGTATGTTTGTGGAGTGATTGGTTTCTTTTAGCTTAAGGGTTTTTTATAGATATGTGTTTATTGTAATTTCTATCATGCTGTGAGCCGCCCTGAGTTCTTTGGAATAGGGCGGCATAGAAATTAAATAAATAATAATAAAAAAAAATTAAAAAAATAAATAAATAATAATAAAGATCAACTCCGTAGCCAAGACACTCATCTCCAGAACCAAATGCCTAGCTGACGAACAACACCTAAAAACCGAACTACACACTCTCACTAATGTACTAACATCCAACGGATTCCCAAGAAATAAGATTTCCAACTTAATCCAAAAAGAAACTCCCACTAAAATCCATGACAGAGAACAAGAAAACGGCAAAGCCCTCCTCCCATACATAAAAGGCACCACAGACAAGATCAGCAAAGTCCTGCACAAATATAATGTCAAAACAGCATTCTGCACAAACAGAAAAATATCCACCATCCTAAGAAACCCTAAAGACAAAATTGAGTTAGAAAATCAAGGAGTATATGAAATCCCATGTACTGCTTGCCCCACTACATACATTGGACAAACCAACAGAAGGATAAATGCACGCATAGAAGAACACAAAAACTCAGTCAAAAGAGAGGAACCAACTTCTTCCCTGGTCCAACACCTTAAAGCCACAGGACATGAAATTGATTTCAAAAAGACCAGAACAATTGCCAAAACTGAACATTTTAATAACAGAATAATCAGAGAAGCCATCGAGATAGAAAAACGCCCCCACAGCATGAACAAACGAGATGATACCTCCCGCCTACCAGCCATTTGGAAACCCGCCCTTATTGACAAACGTATTCCTAACTCAAAGATTGACACCAGAAACACACAGGATGCCACCTCCACACATCCACGCAAAAAGCAAACCCAAATCCACACCAATGATGAGGCAAGACCACAGACCAGGAGCCAGACCAGAGCTGCAACATTGGCCACTTTGAACCTCTCCAGCACAACAAAGCCCCCACCCAAACAGAACACTCCCCCAGCCAATCAGAACACAGCCAACCCCCCGGCCAATCAGAGCACAGCCAAGCCCCTAACCAATCAGAACATAGCCAAGCTCCCAGCCAATCAGTTCAAACCCCCACTGGCAGTTAAAAGGAAAAAACAGCTTATACCACACATTGCTCCTAGAAGCAGAAGCCAAAAGCACCAGCCTGAAGATGATGAATGAGATTTCATCGAAACGTTGCCAAGACACTTCAAATTCTACGCGGGAGAAAACCCGAAGAACCAAAGACCTACATACAAACACCCGTGATATGTGTGTGTGTGTGTGTGTGTGTGTGTGTGTGTGAAGTGGTTATTTTTTTAGATTGCACCCTGTAAACCCAAATATGGGAGGAAGAAATCATTCTTTCCTTTGCTTGTTTCAGCTCAACCCAGAGCCATCTGCAAGCACAAATATATATATATGTTTTTATTTAAATTGCTAACAAAGAAATAAGGGAGAACTGGTATAGCTATTTCGAGTTCCTTAACTCTCTTCAGCCAGATCTTACCCTTCTGAGATTCGAACCTGGGTTGTCAGCATGTTAGGCAGTTGTATTAACCCCTAGACCACAGGCTCTGTCTCGCTTTGTTAGCAGTATCAGGGAGAGAAGAGATGTATATGGAGTGTTTCTTTTTAAATTGCACCCTGTAAACCCAAATATGGGAGAAAGAAATCTTTCTTTCTTTTACCTGTTTCGGCTCAACCCAGAGCCATCTGCAGGAACAAATATCTATATATGTTTTTATTTAAATTGCTAACAAAGAAATAAGGGAGAACTGGTATAGCTATTTCGAGTTCCTTAACTCTCTTCAGCCAGATCTTACCCTTCTGAGATTCGAACCTGGGTTGTCAGCATGTTAGGCAGTTGTATTAATCTCTAGACCACAGGCTCTGTCTCGCTTTGTTAGCAGTATCAGGGAGAGAAGAGATGTATATGGAGTGTTTCTTTTTAAATTGCACCCTGTAAACCCAAATATGGGAGAAAGAAACAAATTGTTAGCAATTTAAATAAAAACATATATAGATATTTGTTCCTGCAGATGGCTCTGGGTTGAGCCGAAACAGGTAAAAGAAAGAAAGATTTCTTTCTCCCATATTTGGGTTTACAGGGTGCAATTTAAAAAGAAACACTCCATATACATCTCTTCTCTCCCTGATACTGCTAACAAAGCGAGACAGAGCCTGGTTCGAATCCCGGATGGGTGAGTTCTGACTGAAGAGAGTTAAATAACTCGAAATAGCTATCTCAGAAATCCCTTATTTCTTTGTCAACAATTTTAAAAAACATATATATATTTGTGCTTGCAGATGGCTCTGGGTTGAGCTGAAACAGGCAAAAGGAAAGAATGATTTCTTCCTCCCATATTTGGGTTTACAGGGTGCTATCTAAAAAAGAAACACTATATACATATACATACATACATACATACATACATACATACATACATATATATATATATACACACACACATATATATATACACATACATATATACATACATACATACATACATATATACATATATACATATATACATATACACATATACACATATACACATATACACATATACACATATACACATATACATATATACACATACACATACACATACACATACACACACACACACACACACACACATATATATAATAGCTGTTCGAGAGCTTGATAGTCAACAACCCTTTTCTTGTTTTCTTCTGTGGCATATATTCTTTCAATAAAGGGGAATTCATTTTCCTTTTAAAAATATTGTGTATGTTTCTTTTTTTGTAACATGTAATATTTCATGCTTCCCATAATATTCTTAGAATGAGCTTGTTAATGCTCATCCTCATATTCAGGAGATGTGTTTTCTCACATTACTATGAGATTGAGAGTTACTAAATTTCAAATTATCTGTGATGGGGGACTCTTTTTCTTTGATATGGAACTGAAGATGCCAAGAGATTCAGATCATGCCAGACAAATCTTATTGTCCTCTTTGACAAAATAACTAAATTATGGACTAGCAAAATGCTGTAGACAGAGTATACTTGGACTTCATAAGGCATTTGATAAAGTAGACCACAACCCACCTCTTGGTAAGATAGAACAGTGTGGGATAGACAGCATCACCACCAGATGGATTTGTAACTGGCTGACAAACCACAGTCAATGTGTAGCCCTCAATGGAATTACATCTACATGGAGCAAAGCATGGAGTGAGGTATGTTCTATCTTAAGTTCCTCAACATCTTCATAAATGATCTAGATAAGAGAATAGGGATTGAGGAGCTGTCACAGAGAAGACAGGACTAACTTATTCTCCAAAACATCTGAGGGTAGGAAAATACGCAATTAATGGAAATATATCAACAAGAGAAGCAACCTAGAACTAAGGAGAAATTTCCTGACAGTGAGAACAATTAATCACTGGAACAGCTTCCCTCCAGAACTGGGGGTTTTCAAGAAAAACCATTTGTCTGGAATGGTATAGGGTCTCCTGCTTGGGCAGTGGGTTGGACTAGGGTTTCTTTCAACTTTGTGACTCTGTATTCCTCCCACCTGTTGCTCATGCAGGGGGCACTTCAACCCAGATAGACTAGAGAGGTTAATGCCCTGCCCAAAGACACCAAAGGGACCATAAATTGTGGGCTCTTTTAAAAGATATTGCTTGTGTTCTAATTTTGCAAGCTGCCCAGATTATGAGAACAATTGCCTTATATCAAATAAATAAATTGCAAAAAATGCAAGTATTTTTTCATACAGTACTAAGGTGGCTGCACAATTTTGCAGCTGAATCTCTCCCACACCAAAGAGGCTGTCCTTGAGTGTCACAGGTGAGGTGGGGACTTGTGGGATTGTTGTTTGCAGTGCTTTTTTTCTAAAAAAAAAAAAAAAAAAAAAGGTGCCAGAACTCACACACATCATACAACCCGCCTTGCCTACCCTACAAGGTTCCATCCAAAAAAGGTGCCGGAACTCCGTTCTGGGCGTTCTATGAGAAAAAAAGGCCTGGTTATTTGTGACGCAAATGCATAGCATGTTATCTTCCCTGCTCTAATCTAAGCAAAATTGTTCACTGAGTCTCAGTTGCTGCTGCTTGTCCTTCCTCTTTGGTCTCCCTGTGATTTTGGGGTCTTTCACAAATGGTGTCTCTCCATCTCTCCTGCCAAGTACGTTTGCTGAACTCTCAGCTGAGGCTGAGTTGCCCTGCTGACGCTTGAGAAAACGGGGCTTGGCAGCTGCATTTCTCTACAGGGACCTCCTGGGAAGATGGGGTGGAATTCAGCTGGACCTCAGCCATCCACCACTGAGGATTCTGTGATCAAACTCAGCTCCCAAGATCTTGATCTTAATGCCACCTGCCCAGCAGAAAACCTGGTTAGGCAGCCAGCCAGTCTCTTTAAAGCACCTTAGTGCAAGTAGAACATAGAATCCTAGGGCTGGAAGGGACCTTAGAGGTCATCTAGTCTATCCCCTGGCTCAACGTGGGAGACCCTCTACCCTTCCAGACAAGTGGCTGTCCAAGTTTCTTCTTGAAAGCCTCCAGTGATGGAGCACCCACAACCTCTGAAGGGAAGCCCTTCCACTAGAATATTGTTCTCACTGTGAGGAATTTCTCCTTAGTTCTAGGTTGGTGTCTTTCTTCCTTTTTCTATTATTGGAACTCTTCCCAGCCACAGTTAAATGTTTTCAAAAGAAGCCCGATACATTTATATCCCCATCATAAGGATTTTATTTTTAATGAGACCCCTCTCAACATTTTCCACCATGTTGCGCCCTCCAGATAGGGCCGTATATACCATTTCAGACAAATGTCTATGGCGATTCTCAGTCATCCAGGACATGGTTGTCCCAAAGGTGGTTTTCCAAGAGGCAACTGGACTTCTTTGTTTTTATTTGAAGACGTTTCGCTTCTTCAGTGCTGACTGGATGAATGGGGAATGGAAGCATATATGTTCCTTGCACGGGGATGGTCATTTGCATTCTTTTAGAGCAGGAGTCTAATTCTGGGAGTTGAAGTCCACAAGTCATAAAAGGGCCAAGTTTGAAGACTTCTGTTTTAGAGAGTCATTGAGGCCACTTGGAGGTTTATCTGTGTCCTCAGGGTCATCTGAGTGATGCAAATGGGTGTGGGGGCTTCTTTCAGCAGTTCCTGCTCCACTCCAGCCCCCTAATCATCTTTGTTGCTCTTCTCTGCACTCCAGAGTCTCAACACCTTTTTTACATTGTGGTGACCAGAACTGGGTGCAATATTCCAAGTTTAATTTTATCATTCTCTCTTCTCAGACCTACTTTACCAATCTCTCTGCACAAGGTGTCCATCTTGTGACATATACCACACGAAGTGGCATATAAGTCTAAGTGCTATTACTAGTGCTACTGCTGTCTCTTTTGTTCTCCTCTCAAAGGGTGGCTGCATCTCCTTACAAAATGCATTTCTGAAACTGGGTGTGGGAGGGGTCAAAGTACAAGGTTGGTTCCTCAAGCAAGACAGGAATTCTCTCAGATAAGGAGCCTAAATTTCAATCCATCGGAATCGCGTGGAGACATCTGCCTGCTTTTGCTGGCTGTGCTCCAATCAACCGTGCTTGTTCCAATCCAAGACGCCAGCCATCAAAACAAGGGCACTGCTTGTTTTGACAAAGTTTCCTTCTCATCAAAGTGTATTTTTAAGTTAGAAAGAGTCATCTCTTCACTTGGCTGAATGTCCACATCTGGGGGTGGAAGAGCTCCCCCCAAAAGCTAATTTAGTACCATGCTTAAGGTACTGGGTTACACTCTGAAGTGGGTTTTAATGATTGTTAATGTGTGACCTGAATAAAATATTATCCCAACAAGCCGAAGACTGGCTGTCAAGCAAATGGTGGCATCCACTCTTCTGTTTAGATTTCGATGTTGCAGGGTAGAGTCTTTTCATTGTAGTTGCGCAGCAGAGATGCTCAGTCAGGTAAAATCAATCGCTAATAATCCCAAGCAGCACAGACTGGAGGCAGAGGCAAAGCCTAGCCAGAATAGAGGTAATAATCTACAGCTGTGGGGAACGAGGATACTGAATGAAAACGCTTAGCTCCTGAAAAGAAGCCGAGTCACAAGGCAGATCTCCAATTTTCTCAGTTTCATGCCCTCACGGTGCTTTTCTTGACTTTCTGGAACAGCAAGTCTCTAGCTTAGGTTTCCTTTCCCCTCTTTTCATCAATGCAAAAAGTGCTATTATTTCAAAATGCACTGATAAGATGGAAGGTAAGTAAATATCTGGGCTGAGGCTTGATCCACCGTGTTTGCTGGACCCAAATTCTGAGCTTTCTTGGGGACTTGGAGAAGAAACTGCCAATTCTAGCTTTTCAAGACTAGAAAGCAACTCAAAAACCTTTCCTTTACTCCGAGGGGCAGATAACGTGCAGGCAAGGCCTCCGTTCTTTTCGGGAAATCCTCCAAATCTCCCCACTCAATTGGGCTTTTCAAACCTCAGTGCTCATCACATGAAAAATACTAAACACACCTTCACATCTGCCTGGAAAGATGTTTCACCAGAATAGTGTGCTGTTGGGTTGCTAGGCAAAGGGAAGATGGAGTGGAGAAATCCATTTTTCTGTCTCTAATTGAGGGTGCAGGGACTGCACAGACCACATCCGCTTGCAGACTTAATATGTGTGTGAACATCTGGATTTAAGGACAAGATGGGATCTCAGAACTTGCACGCACAACCCAGCCTGTTCCAGCAGGGGTCTCTTTCGCGGTGGTTTAACACCTTGCCAATAGAATAGACCATTCTCAATGTGCCCCAAATTGCATTCACCTTTTGAATCAACGAAGTTGGGGAAGGCAGAAAGCCAGAAGGGATTGTAAGGCTTCAGATAAGAATCAGATCAGGTGTAATTAAAAGGCTGTGAGAAGAACTCGAAAGCAGATGTTCGTGGGACCTCGTGCTATGAAGAGCCTCACAGGGTGTGGAATCTGGTGGGAGATGGAGGGAGGGGGCTGGTTTGGCCCTCTGGGGTTTCAGGAATCAGCTCTTTCTTTCATGAGTTCCTTCCGGAGACCACGCCTTCTGCGTACACCCTCTGTGGCAAGACTCACCACTTCTTTATAAACCACTTGCAAACAACCTGGGGAACCTCAGGTGTATGAGTCCAGGCATAGCAGAAGAGAGAGCGGGGGAAATGGTCAAGCATCAAACGAAGGATGCTCGGGAGGATCTTCCACAGATGCCAAGCAAAGGTAGGAAGTCATCCTTTGTCTGGCCTCCCAGACCGCTGACTCCTCCCCCAGTGCGGCCTGTCCTCGGCCTTCCTTAAAAGACCCACCTCACCCTTGCAAAGGTGGCGTTACACCCCACAGGTGTTCAGAATAAAGGAGTTGGAAGGGACCTCAGCGGCCCCCTAGTCCAGCCCCCTGTTTGAGCAGGAGATCCTCTGCCATTCCAGACAGATGGTTGTCCAATCTCTTCTTAAAAACCTCCAGCGATGGAACCCCAAAATTTCTGGAGGCAAACCGTTCCTCTGATTAGTTGATCTGGGGTTATAAAATAACAGAGTGCCAGAGTTAAAAGGGACCTTGGAGATGAGCTTAAGCCTAGCATGGCATGCAAGGAAACCCGACCAGGAGGGAGAAGGAAAAACACAGGGTTTGTTATTTCTTAGTTCCAGATCTGTTTAAAATGTTCTTTTAAATGTAAGTAGGAGGGCAGCAAATTCCCAACAATGAATTTGCTTCCAGCTAATGAGGAGGGCCAGACTGGTTTATGAGAGGAGAACAAGGGGAGCTTGCCAGGGGTCAACCCTGGGGAAGGGTGTCCACCTTTCTGAAATGTATTTTTGTCGATAGTCATGAGGCAAATTATTTGACTGCTTCCTGATTGGTGTGTCTTATATCCTGTCCTAGAAATGTAATTGATGAAGAGTAATATGAAAACTGGTGGCTTATTTTCCTCCTATTAATTAATTAGCAACTGAAATGAAGGGATGTGGAAAGAAGGAAGACATGCATTATAGGAGCTGGTGAATGGTACTGACAGCCAGGTCAAAAATATAGTCACCTTACGTAAGACTTACTGCCAAGGCCGTCCAGCTTCTTCCTTTTAGCATTTGAGCAGAGTGTGTTTTGCCACAGCGGCATGAACAGATGAGAAGGAATATCACACACGCAGAGACATGAATTGCCACAGGAGAACAATTAATTCACAGCCAGGGATGAGCAATGAATTAGATCGTAGGCTTATCACAGCATCGAAATAAATGGGGGAAACGAAATAGCCAAATCAAAAGAGATAATGAGCTGCCGTTTTGTTTCCGCCAAGCCTTTAATTTGATGTTTTGATGAGTTGATACCTTTGCCCTCCTTAAGGTGCTTCACTTACAGGAAGTCCTCACCCGCCTCTCTGGCTGGGCCCGTGCAGCCTTACCAGGTAGATCAGATGGGAAACCCAAACAGAGAAGGTGATTCCACCGTATTGTGAAGCTCCATTCACAGAATCTTGCTGGTCTGAAAGGACCAATCTCTCTTCTTCATAGTTTGGGAATTTGGGGAAGGTCCCTTTTGGGACTCTTACTTCATCCATTATACAGCCATCTCTTATCTGGCTGTTCCCCAGGCAGCATCCCCTCCCCACATACCAGCTGAGGGTCAACTGCAGGGAAGTTGACCCATGCCAAGGGGCAGTAGGAAGATCCTTTGGCTCAAGAATTTGTCCAGCTTCTTCTGATCAGTCCCACCAGGGATGTTCTTCTCTCTCCTGATGCCAAGTTGCTGAACTATTCTTCTTTCTTCCTAAAGAAGGAGGAGGAGGAGGTGGTGGTGAAGGATGTGGCTGTCAGGGTCCTGGATATCCAACACCCTTGGATGCCATGAATGGTAAGCATGAGTGATCCTCTTTCCTTCTGGATGCCAGGGCAGGGCAGGGCAGGGCAGGGCAGCTGAGGTTGAGACCAGACAGAGCCACAGAGATGAAGGATGGGTTCACACTTCATATTAAACTACTCATTTGGACCATGGTATGTGGAACCAGCTCAACATGGGTGTTGAGCCATTGGTATTGGGACTCTTGACCAACAATCCATGCGCTCCAGTCCCACAGATCCAGGAAGTGACTCAGAGTACCATGGATTGGCCACTACCGGTCAATGCGCTCAACCTGGCCTGATGCAAATAACAGAACAACAGAATCACAGAGTTGGAAGGGACCTTGGAGGTCATCTAGTCCAACCCCCTGTTCAGGCAGGAAACCCTATCCCTTTTCAGACAAATGGCTGTCCAGTCTCTTCTTAAAACCTTCTAGTGTTGGAGCACCCACAACCTCTGGAGGCAGGTGGTTCCATTGGTGAATTGTTCTAACTGTCAAGGAAAATCCCATAGCTATTTCTGCACAGCTCACTCAGCTCGGTTTGTGTGAACCTAGTTAGGATTTTGTATTACTGCGGGTCCTTGAAAAGCCTTCTATTCTGATTCAGTCTCTGGCACGGGTTAATCCAGTAACCCAGTTTAACAGGGTGCGGGAATGCAAGTCTAGCAAACAGCAGCTCAGACAGAACCATTTTAAGATTCAGACGCAGGATTCTAAAATGAGGATTTTTCTTCTTCTTAGGCCCCCGAGAGAAGCTGATCTACGTGCCTTGCATCTTAACTGGCACAGGGGCCCAGAAGCCCGATTATCTCGCCACGGTGGATGTGGATCCTGAATCTTCCAATTACTGCCAAGTACGAGATGACTTAGTTCTTTGTGATGATATTGTGAATGCTTGTTCGTTTTCCTTTTTCTTGGGCTTCTCTTTATTTATTTATTTATTTATTTATTTTGGACTTATATGCCGCTCCTCTCCGAAGACTCGGAGCGGCGTACAACATATATAAAACAATATTCAATCTAAATCCAAATCGAAAAACATTAAAAAATAAAAGCCCAACACACATTCATCATTCACACAACTCTTGTTTGGTGGCTGGGGTGGAAGTGGAGTAAGGCTGCATCAAACTCATCAGGTCTGCATCAAACTCATCAGGTTAAACTGTGGTTAGTTTTAACCAGAGTTTATTGGTCAAGCCAATGGGTCCTGGGTTTCGCGGCACACTAATCCAGAACAAACGAATTGTGGTGTAGCACAGTGTTCCTAGTGAACACTTGTTAAAGAGAAGCTAAGGGTGGCGAACATCCTTTAAAGCAGGGATGGGGGATGATGCTGGCTCAGGAATTCTGGGAGTTGAAGTCCACCAGTCATAAAAGGGCCATCGTTCCCCACCTCTGCTTTAAAGGTGGAAGCAAGAAGCTTTGTGCTGTCCTTGGTAGGCGCAGATATGAGAGCGGAAGTCTAGTCATTTGAAGCTGAGACCTCAAATTCTGTTCCCTGAACTGCTGGACTTTGGTTGGAAGAGAAGCTGTTGCTTTAGAATGCATAACCATTACTGCAACATGAAGCATAATACACCAGGTTGCAGACCTAAAACAGGACTCCGTTTATGAAACTGCCAAAAACCTTAACATTTACCCAACATGTTCAGACACATTGTCAGTTTCTGAAACACTTTTTGCTAATTTGCTAGAATCAAGACATCAAGACCTGGGAATAATTAAGTTAAATAAATTAAGGGTCCTTTGTTCTAAGCCCAGCAGAGCTCAGCAGCTTTCGGCTTCTGGACTGGTTCAGGACGTTCTGTTTGTCTGTCTCCTGATTCTCCTGAGGCGGATCTGCTTTTTTCACAGTTTCGTGTCAGCAGAGTCCTAGCCTAGATCCACACAGGCACAGACACTCTAACTGGATGCAGCTGAGGATGGAACGCTTGTGGTAGACCTTCAGAAATCCTGGAGGCCAGCGGGGATCATTAGCTGGTACCGCAGACACCTACGCTGCAATGCCCTGGGTTTGCTTGCAATCCACAATACAAGCAGCGATGCTCGGATGCTGGATCTGGCATTCAGACATGCAGGGAGAGTCCTTCCTTGTCCCAATAGGTGTCTGCAGCTCCCGATGCCAAGGCTTGGAATGGTGGAGCACCGTTGTGCAGAGGGTGCATGAAAGACGGGGAAGGGAAGGACCAGGCTGGGTGTTTTAAGGGACGCCAGTCCTGTTGGTGAGGTTCCGCTCGCCAACTGGAAGAGGGAGAACAAAATTCTATTCTGCAAGCAGCGTCCGGCGTCCAAAGACACGCACAAATCATGAACCCTTTGGAAACCGATGGAGATGCACAACTCCAGGCCAAGAGATAAATAACATGTTTATTTTCTACCACCCCTTTCCTTTCCCTACCAGATTATTCACCGGCTACAAATGCCGTATATTGATGATGAGCTTCACCACACTGGCTGGAACGCTTGCAGCAGCTGCTTCGGAGACACCACCAAGAAGCGCAACCGGCTGGTCCTTCCCTGCTTCAACACTTCACGGATTTATATTGTGGATACCGGGACTGACCCCCAAGCGCCCTCCCTGTTTAAAGTAGGCCCCCCCAAACGCACACCCCAAGAGGGCACAATCCAGGGAAATGGGTTTCAAAGGGCACTCAAAGGACCTTGAAATCCCAAGGGATTTTATACTGAGCGTCACTCATGCCTTGACCTGGCCTTTGTAAGAGATTGAAGCCAAAATCCACCCCCACAGTCCTTGACCAATGCCTCCCCTTGCCTTCCCCAACTCTGGCAGGTGATTGAGCCCAGAGAGGTCTTCTGTAAAACCAACTTGGCTACATTACACACCTCACACTGTCTGGGCAGCGGAGAAGTCATGATCAGCTCCATTGGGGACCTATTTGGCAATGGAAAAGGTACCACCAGGCAGATTGGTTTTCCAAAGAGGGGGTCCAGACTGAGGTGCTGTAAGAGCAAGGGGTGACTCGGAAGGTGTTGGGAGGGAAACCTGTCACACGGACCCCGAAATGCGGAAATTTGAGCCCTAGGCTCTCTTCCAGGCTGCTGCCACCTCTTAGACATCTCCAAGTGGGGCAAACCCTTTTCAGCCAACTCTTCCTGGGAGTCACCAACCCCTGTCTGAATTAATTTGCATTCTGCCCATCCACACCCCCAAATTGCAGGTGGATTTGTTCTTATGGATGCAGAAACCTGGGAAGTGAAGGGCACCTGGAACCGCCCCGGGGACGAGGCTCCGCAAGGATACGACTTCTGGTATCAACCCAGGCATAATGTCTTAATCAGCACGGAATTGGGTATCCCCAAATACTTTGTGAATGGGTTCAACCCTGAAGATCTGAAGAAAGGTGAGATGACAGAACACTGTCATCGGGATCCAAAATTCAGGGCGGGGGGGGGCTGGACTCTCAGCTTAAAGAAGGCTCCAAGAGGTCTTGAGGAAAGTTGGCACCGAAGGGGTGTTGGTGGCCATCTAGCCCAACCCTCTTGCCAGCTAGCCTTTCTCCAAGAGGGAGCACCTCAGCTGCTGCTTGGAGGCCTCCAACATGAGAAAGCCCATGAGAAAGCATGTCTGGCTGAGGAATTCTGGGAGTTGAAGTCCACAAGTCATAAAGTGGCCAAGATTGGGGACCGCTGGTCTAAGGAACTGCTGGGTACCCTCTAGCAGGAAGCATTCCTACAGATCAGAAGACGTTGAACTGATTCTTCTCCTTTCCTCCACAGACCGCTATGGCCGCCACTTGAATGTGTGGGACTGGACCACCCACTGCCTTCTCCAGTCCATTGATATGGGGGAAGGTTCTGTCCCACTGGAGATCCGCTTCCTGCACAACCCAGACGCCGCGCACGGCTTTGTGGGCTGCATCTTCGAGAGCTCCATACACCATTTTTTCAAGAAAGAGGTGGGGGAAAAACACAATTTCTTTCTCCTTTCCCCCCTCTTTCTGTCCAAAACAACTGGTGACCGAGGCTTCACCTGAGAATAAAATACAGAACAATTGGTTAAAATGCACCATGGCCAACAAAACGTTATGCTATAATTAGTATACCATTATCACGATAAGGAAATCTTGACACACAGGAACCTGAAGGTAGAACTGCCTTATTATGGTTTGTCTAGTTTCTACAGTAGAGAAACCAGTTTTTGCTGAAGAACAGAGCCGAAAGGTCCAGAGGCCTGGCAAGAGATTGGAAAGAATTACGACAGAATTGGGATAAAATTCGGTATCGGCAAACCATAGAAATATTTCAAATCTCACTGAGAACAGGTCTTCAGATTAGAAGGCAGATATGGGTAGGAAGCGAAGGAGTGGCTGCAAATTAGTTGACATGGGAGAGCTTTGCACCACCCAACCAGCTAACCTCTTGTGTCTATTGCAGGACGGGTCATGGACAGCGGAGAAGGTCATCCAGATTCCAAACAAAGTGGTCACCGGGTGGAGCTTACCTGAAATGCCGTGTAAGTAAATAAAGTCCAGGAGGGCTTCTGCCCTCATGCTTCTGTCTCAGCCCTATAGCTCTGGAGTTCGCACCTTCTGTTCCCAAATTAAGGATGGTTAGAATCTTTGGAGAATGGGCCGAGTACTCCAGGAACTGAGAGAGGTCCACGTATTGTGGAGAAGGACGATTTGTGAAAAACTTGTCCATGCCGGGATATTCAGGTAATCGAATTCTCTTCCTGACTTTATTCCTGGCCACCTTCTCTTTCCTCCAGCGTTCATCACAGACTTCCTTATTTCACTGGATGACCGCTTCATCTACCTGAGCAACTTCCTTCACGGCGATGTCCGACAGTACGACATCACCGACCCCCACTGCCCTCGGCTGACGGGCCAGGTGAGCTCCCTCCCACCCAAAGGCCCGGAAATCACGGTTCCTTACTTAGGATCCTTGCAGGCATTGCTTCTTTCCACCCTTGGAACCAGGATGTTGGGTTAAGCAGAAAGCTCATCCGGGTCTCCTGTATTGGCACCTGGCAGAAGAACACCCACTTCCAAGTACCGCCGTTTGGGCAGAGAAAAACTGCAGCTTGGGGAAGGGGAGACTGACCTTCGGCCTGAACTGACCCTAACCCCCTCGGTTCCTGCAGGTGTTTGTAGGAGGCAACATCTACAAAGGCGGGGTTGTGACTGTGATTAAGGATGAAGAGCTCGAATGCCAACCAGATTCGTTCATGCTGCAGGTGAGCCTCTCTTTTCTCAGAAGGATTCCGGGTTCGAGACACTCACGGGAAAGGTGCTGGACATAAATGGATAGCATGGATTCTTCCTTCTCAGTGGGACACGTTGAAATGCTTTCCTGTGGAAAAGGAGAGTAAAGAGCCATAGGTACCCCTTTATGGATCACCTACATTTCTTGACCACTCCTCACTTTTTTTCACCTCAGGGGAGGAGAGTCTACGGGGGACCTGAAATGCTGCAGCTCAGCTTGGATGGAAAGAGGCTTTATATCACCAACAGTCTCTACACACCATGGGACAAGCAGTTTTACCCACAATTGGTCAGGTAGGGTGATCTTGACAGCTGAAGAAAATTCAGAGCAAAGTTGCCCTGGGTGGGGGGAGTTGTTCTCCTTCTCCTTGTGTTACACCTCAAATCCACCCTGTTTTTAAGCCCCCCTTGCTCAGATAACCTCACTTTCTACCCCTGAACTCTTCTTCCTTTGCAGGGAAGGGTCAGTCATGCTCCAGATCGACGTGGACACCGAGAACGGGGGCCTCTCTGTGAACCCAGACTTCCTGGTGGATTTCGGGAAGGAGCCGTGGGGTCCCGCTCGTGCACACGAAATGCGCTACCCGGGAGGAGACTGTACCTCGGACATCTGGGTCTGAGACCCTCCTCCAAGCCCACCCTACGCTAAGCTAGCATTTGGGGGGCAGGAAGTGTGGCTGGGAGCAACTCAAAACCAGAGTGGTGTTTGTAGCTTAATCCCGTTGCACCGATTTCCACACTTTCACTTACTCAGTGTGCTCAGTCAGGAAATAAGCTTGCTTGCTCTTCCTTCAGTCGACAGTGCAGACGTAAGGGACCCACTGGTTTCTCCATCGCTTTTGTCTCCTCGCTTAGCTGCAGGTGCTATGAGCTCAGCTCCGTTCAGAGGCAAGTTCCTCTAGATTCTGTTGTCCAGGTGCAAAACTCTAGCCGGGGTTAATGCCTTTCAAAGCACTTTGCTTAGTTGTGACACTACAGATGTTTGCAAGTCAGTCTTCTGGTGCAATTCTTGCAAATTGGTGGGGAGCCAATTAAACCCCTTCTGGCAGTTCTAGAAAGACGCAAACGGAGGAATTAAAATTGTCATTGTAGTAAAAAGTTTTCTTGGTAGTACGGACTCTTTATTTCAAGTGGAGAGTGCTAATAGGTTGACCCCCCCATGGCCCTCAAACAGGAACCGAGTTCACATCTTCTACCTGGAAACTTGTAGCTAGTATTGTGTGCAAATTCACAGCCGCCGCCTAAAAAAATTCACTGCAGTGCTTCGAGAGGGATCTATCGTAGTTGCAGCTTTGCAGAAGAGCATCTGCACCCTTCATCCACAACTGTGCGGAAAGCTGAACAGGATTCGATTTGAATCCCGAACATCAGCAAGTGAGGTTAGAACAATCCATCCGATCTGGAGGATATTAACCATGTGGATCTGTAGAAGGCCATCCCTTAATACATTGAAGAAATGCAATCCAACCTCTGGATAGGCTGCAATTTAGGTAGGAGGTTCCCACAAGGGCCCGTTTTTAGGCTATTTGAAAAAGACCTTTAAATATCTTCACTGTTGGAGTCTTTCTAATTTCATCGCTAGTCTTACAAAGGCGTTTGATCCAGCAAATGCCTGGGAATCTCGTCCTTCAATATTTGTGGCTAATCTCCACCATATCATCCTCCAGGTATGTGGAAAGTAGGGCTCCCATTATAACCCAGTCCTACCCATAAGCCATCTTCAGGAATTCCAGCCCCCGTAATAGCCTCTGTTGGGCAAAAATTGACACCCTGAACCATTCAGATCTGAACGGGATGGTTAAATACAGAGATAAATTTTTTAGCCCGCTCCGTGTGCTAATCAACTCAATCAAGAAGGAATGTTTGCATCACACCCAAACATTTTTATTTTTCTTGACTGGTCACCAGTCAATAGGTAATTATCTCTATCTTCACCTCCCACATTTCTTCCTAATCTCACAACTGACTTATCACCTAATCCATAATTTAGGAGCCCACGCCATAGGTCTAGGATTGCAGGAAAAAGTCTGTGTGTGTTTTTCTCGCAATGTGTTTTGAAAGCCTCTGAAGGACCAATGCCGCCTTATTCCTGGGGCTGAGAAAGAAGGACTGGCTCAAAGCCTGGATTTCGAGCCTAAAACAGGGTTAAAATTTGTGGCTTCCTGTTGTCTAATCCAGCACCTTTAACTGTTATACCAAACTGGCTCTCTAGCCATAACTTAGGCCAGGTTTTCTCCAAACTTGGCAACTTTAAGACTTGTGGATTTCAATTCCCATGCAGGCTGGGGAATTCTGGGAGTTGAAGTCCACAAGTCTTAAAGTCGCCAAGTTGGAGATCCCTATTAATTAATTTTAGCTGCAGGAGAGGGATTTTCACCGAGCTCTCTGTGATCAGCCAACGGAACATAGAAGAACTAGCTGGTTCTCTGCTGGCTCTCCTGGTTATCCAGATTTTGACAAACCTATTCTAGAAAGAACTCTTCTGTGTAACCAAGGTTGTTCTTGATATGTAAGGAAGACAAATTATGAAATACATCAATCTGTTCCACCCACGAGGATATTAATAGCCAGGGAAGAAATTACATGGAGACTGTTTTCCCTCTTTGTGCACATGACATTTCTATCGTGTCAGCTCTGAAAATGAATGCACTTAAGAACATAAGAACATAAGAAGAGCCATGCTGAATCAGGCCAAATCCCATCGAGTCCAGCATCTTGAGCAGAAAGAGAAGGCAAAACCCTCCCTTTCCCTTGACCCCCAACAAATGGTACTCAAGGGAATCTTGCCTGCCTCAACCAACATAGAGGCGGCACATGGACATCCGTTTTAATAACCACCGATACACTTGGCATCCATGAATCTATTTAACCCTGCCTTGAAGCTGTCAAGGCTGACAGCTGTCACGACCCCTTCTGGAAGTGAATTCCATAAATCAACGACCCTCTGGGTGAAGAAATATTTCCCTTTATTTGTCCTCACTTTCTTAGCTATGAGCTTTAGGGAGTGCCCCCTTGTCCTGGTATTGTGTGATAGAGAAAAGAATTTTTCTCTATCCACCTTTTCTATCCCATGCATGATTTTATACACTTCGATCAAGTCACCCCTTAAACGCCGTCTTTCAAGGCTGAAGAGACCAAGGCGTTGCAATCTGGTTTCATAAGGGAGGCGCTCCATTTCCTTGATCATTCTTGTTGCCCTTTTTTGCACCTTTTCCAGTTCCATTATATCCTTCTTGAGGTGCAGTGACCAGAACTGTACACAGTACTCCAAGTGTGGTCTCACCATCGATTTGTACAGAGGCAATACAACACTTGCTGACTTATTTTCGATTCCCTTCCTAATCATGCCAAGCATGGAATTTGCTTTTTTTTACTGTTGCTGCACATTGGGTTGACATCTTCATCGAGCTGTCCACCAAAACCCCAAGATCCCTTTCTTGGGGTGTCTCAGGAACTTTGGTCCCCATCAGTTGGTAAGTATAATTGGGGTTCTTTTGAGGAAGCCCAGTTCAGCTGCACTTAAGTTAAGGTTCACGGCAGTCAGAAAAGGTTGGAAAGAACACGCATCTCAACCGCAGAAACTGAGGCAAAACCTGAAAGGTCTTTGCTCCAGCAGAAGCTGAAACTAGTCAATCTGTCGGGGAACCAAGTTTGGCTTAAGTTTCTCACAGAAAAATCCTGAGCATCAGGGGACCCCCTCCCCCAAAAGTGGACTTTGGCCATTTAACCTGATGCAGAAGAATCCCCGGACCTCACCGAGGTTTTGGTTCCTTTTGCATCTGGGCACCTGGTCTTCCAGTCCTACCTTGAAGGCTTATAAATTAACCCATTGTAGTGAGAGTCCTAGAGTCTTTTTAACACTCACTGTTAGAAAGCTTATCATGCAGACAAGGGATGCTACTTCTTGCTTACTCCCTCCAGATGGGGGATACCCTGTTCTGCCACAAGGGGGCGCTCGCGCACTGCGCCCAAGCACAGCCATCCCTTTGTTGAGGGACAGCCCTAATCCAGGATTTTAAGCATCCTTAACTACCTAGCAGCCACCGGCTATCATCACGAGCCATCAGAAGTCACACCTCCAGTCACAACATTAAGGGAAGGGGGCAAAGAAGGAGAAAGGACCGTTTCTCATGCAGTTTGTGAGTCTGCCCAGTTTGAAAGCGGAGTGCCAGGGGCTCCAAGGCCGCCTCTCTCTGTTGACATTTTCATTTTAAGCAGTTTCATTGATAAACAAGACAAACGAAAGCGATTTCCCTCTGAACCTTTAATATGAAGCTGGTTTGCTTTCGGCTTCGGTGGCCTAACAAGCCCATATTTGACAAGGCGATGCAACTTTTGAATGCGCAAGACCACCTTTTGCGTTATCGCCCCCAACGATCATTACCCAGCTGGGCTACCTCCACGGAACTTGAATCAAAGTTTGAACAGTCCAAGTCCATAGAATGTGAGGGTTGGGAAAAGGGGCTTTGGAGATCACCTAAACTAACCCCTTTGTCTGGTGTGGGAATGCAGATGGATCAGAGTGGGTGTCCTTTCTCCCGCATTTGGGGCCCATCAATGTGGGAGGCTACAGCTCCTTTTTCTATCAAACCCAGCAAATGGAAGGGTAAGACCTCGATGGAAAGGAGGAAGGGGCAAGAAAAAGTTGTAAAATTCTACCTAAGAAGGCAGAGCTGAAAGAAAAGAGTTTGAAAGAGAGAGGATGGGAGGTTAAGACCCAGTGAATCATTTCTGTAATTCCAACTTGCCAGAATCATCAAGGGCTCTTGAATGGCTGGCACTCAGCAACAAGAAGAGCTTAGCAGGCATAATTCAGAGAAGGAATTCCCGTCCTAACCAGAATAAATCTCATAAACTACATCAGACACCAAAAGAAAAACGCTGAGCTCCTGAAAAGCAGCTGAGACACAGGGCAGATTCCCAATTTTCTCCTTTTTATGTCCTCATGGTGCTTTTCCAGCTTCATTGCCAGAACAGCAGATAGTTTCAAAAGGCAAGGATAAGGTTTAAAGTTACCACTACTGAAAATAAAAAGTTATCCAGGTTAGGACACAGCTGACAAGGCTGGCTGGACCCACGTTATGAGGCGCCGAGCTTTCTTAGAATTTGGGGAAGGCGTTGACGACATTTGCAATTCTAGCTTCTCGAGACTGCAGAAGAACCGAGAAGCGAGGATGCTTTTTGGATGAGAAGGGAAATGTCTTTTTTAAAAAAAGAAAGAAGCAAGGTTGTCTTTTGAAAAAGCACCTTTGGTGCAAACCAACTCAAAAACCTTTCATTTACCCCGAGGGGCACGTAACGTGCAGGCAGGCCTCCATTCCTTTCGCAAAAGAATTATGGGTAGAAGGAAGGGAACAAAATCAAAGGGAGGAGGAGCTCATGCTGATTTTAAACAGAAAAGGGGGGGGAAGCAAACAAAAAAAAAGATCTCACTCTTGCAAGATGAATATCTACAACACAAGGTAGAAATTAGCTTGCCATACCCACATCTGCAATTTGTGGCAATATAAAAAGAATCCTGACAAACAACCCAATTATGCAAGAGATGTCACACTAATTTTCAAAATGTTTTATTTCACCTGTCACATTCCTATCAACAACCCCCATGTTGCACTGACCACAGATGGGCTCTGGAGTTTTTAGATCAAAGCAATTTGCAGAGAAGGAAAACAGAACTGCAGTGCTAGAGTTTTTATTTTCTCTTCCTCTCCCCATCCTTGACAGGTGATTGAGCCCAGAGAGGTCTTCTGTAAAACCAACGTGGCTTCAATACTCGCCCCACACTGCTTGGGCAGCGGAGAGGTCATGATCAGCTCCATTGGGGACCTATTTGGCAATGGAAAAGGTAGCACCAGGCAGATTTGTTTTCCAAAAAGGGGGTGCAGATTGAGGTACTGTAAGAGCAGGGGTGACTCGGAAGATGCTGGGAGGGAAACCTGTCACACGAACTCCCAAAAGCTGAAATTTGAGCCCTGGGCTGTCTTCCAGGTGGTTGCCACTTCTTAGACATCTCCAAGTGGGGCAAACTCCTTTCGGCCAACCCTTCCTAAGAGTCACCCACACCTGTTTGAATTAATTTGCCTTCTCCACGCACACCCCAAACCGCAGGCGAATTCATTCTCGTGGATACGGAAACATGGGAAGTGAAGGGCACCTGGAACCGCCCTGGAGACGCAGCTCCACTAGGATTTGACTTCTGGTACAAACCAAGGCATAACGTCTTATTCAGCACTGAACTGGCAATTCCTAAATTCGTTGTGGATGCATTCATCCCAAAAAATCTGGAGAAAGGTGAGATGCTAGAGCACTACGTGAGCTAGCGACCCATTGGAATTCAAAATCCGTGGGGTTGCACTCCAACCTAGGGATGGATGCAAGATTCTTTGAAGAAGGATGGCGCTGAGGGGCTGTTGGTGGCCATCTAGCCCAACCCTCTTGCCCATCCAGAGCTAACCCTTCCCCAGGAGGTGGTGGCACCTCGGTGTCTACTCGGAGGTCTCCAACATGAGCAAGTCCATCACCTTTCTAAGGAAACGCTCCACAAGCTCCTGAGTAGCCTCTGCTCACCCGAGCAAGCTAAGATGATTCTTCTCCTTTCCTCCGTAGGATACTTTGGCCGCTGCCTGAACGTGTGGGACTGGACCACCCGCTGCCTCGTCCAATCCATTGACCTGGGGGAAGATTCAGTCCCCATGATGGTCCGCTTACTGCACAACCCAGATGCCCCACACGGCTTCGTGAATTGTTTCTTCGATAGCTCTGTGCATCATATTTTCAAGAAGGAGGTGAAAACACGTTGAATTTCTTTCTCCTTTCCCCTATCTTTCCATCAGAAAGAACTGGCAATTTTAGGCTTCAGCTGAGAACCAAAGAAACGGGTAAAATGCACTGTTAAAAGGACAACGTAACGTAGACAGTCCTCGACTCATAGCCAAAACTGGGACCGGAACCTTCTGCCACTAAGCAATGCCCTTGTTAAACGAGTCCTGTCTGATCCGTGATCTCTTTGTCACGATCGTTAAATGAGCTACATGGTCATTAAGCAAATCCAGCTTTGCCCACTGACTTTGTTGTCAAAAGTGTGGCACGTCCCAAC
The DNA here is from genome assembly GCA_034064705.1 of Bothrops alternatus. Taxonomy (NCBI): domain Eukaryota; kingdom Metazoa; phylum Chordata; class Lepidosauria; order Squamata; family Viperidae; genus Bothrops; species Bothrops alternatus. The sequence continues at coordinate 2,975,411 of JARGCV010000988.1, forward strand.
CAACCTTGTGTTTTTTGCAGGACGGGACGTGGATGACGGAGAAGGTGATCCAGATTCCAGAGAAGGCGGTCACCGGGTGGTACTTCCCTGGAATGCCAGGTGAGCAAATAAAAGATGAGGGGGGGGGCTTTTGTTCCCATGCTTATACCTCAAGCCTCTCAGTCTGCTCAGCCACAGGAGTCCTCATTTGATTTTTATTTATTTATTAAACTGATGTGCTGTCATACAACCCTGGACAGCTTACAACATGACAGAACAAATGGTGTAAAACATTAAATAAAACATTAAAATTGACAGAGAATTAGCGATGTTGGAGGGGGGACATAAAAAAGGGGTTCACCTTCTCCATATTAATAGTAACGGTCTTTTAGCATCTTTGGAGAACAAGCTGAGTCTTTTCATGGCTGAAAGAGAGATCTGCAGCTTTGGGGGAGACACCAATTCTTGAAAAATGTTGCATGCCAGGGATTTAAGCAATCCTTCCTCCTCTGACCACATTTCAGCCAGTTATTTGTGAGCCCTTTATCCTTCAGCGTACAACGTTTACTCAGTTATTTCGCTGGATGACCGTTTCCTGTACATGAGCAACTGGCTTCATGGCGATGTCCGACAGTATGACATCACCGACCCCCACTGCCCTCGGCTGATGGGCCAGGTAGGCTCCCCCCCCACTCAAAGGCCCTGCAACTATAGGAAAAGCTGGGTGGTCTTCACAAGCTCATTCTTGCCACCACTGGAACCAGGATGTTGGGTTAAGCAGAAAGCCAATGCAGGCCTCATTTACTGGTAAAGAACTCCCACATTCCAAATACCAGAGTCTGGACAGGGGAAGATTGCAGCTTGGGGGAGACTGTCCTTCGGCCTGAACTGACCCTCCCTTTGGTTCCTGCAGGTGTTTGTAGGAGGCAGCATCTGCAAAGGCGGGGTGGTGACCGTGATTAAGGACGAAGAGCTCGACTGCCAGCCAGATCCCCTCGTGATCCAGGTAAGCCTCTCTTTTCCAAGCATCAGTCCTCCCAGGAAAACTAGCCAGGCCGCACAACTTATTCTACTTTATTGTAAGGCTACCTTAAGAGAATCTTGCAAGTCTAAGAATGCAGACTTCCCAAGGCCACTTTTAATTGATTGACATAGGGTGCTTCCCAGGTTTCTCTCTCTGACTGTTAAGTCACTGGAGATGCCTTCTTCTCGTCTGGTTTTTCCCAGGCAGCTTCTCCCCTCCTTTCCCTAAGCTCATCCACACTTTTCATTGCACCGAGAAAAGATGCCAGGCTGGAGACACTGGTAGGAAACCTTTCGAGGAATCGTTCTCAACAGACAGCCTGGATTCTTCTCTTTAGGACCTCTTGAAAGGCCAGAAGTGACTCTCCTGAAGCCTTGCTTTTCTTTCACCTTAGGGAAGGAGAGTCCACGGGGGACCAGACATGCTCCAGCTCAGCTTGGATGGAAAAAGACTTTATGTTACCAATAGTCTCCACACACAGTGGGACGAGCAATTTTATCCCGAAATGTTCAGGTAGAAAGTCTCTCAACAGACGAAGAACCTTCAGACCAAATTTGTGGGGTGGGTGGGCTTCTCCATATTCTCTTCCTTCTTGTATTACATAGCATATCAATCATATACTTACTTTGTCATTGCCTCTCCATTTATACTGGAATTGCAGGCAAATTCCCATTTCTAGAGTTCCCTAATCAGTTTTTCCAGCATTATGGAGGCCCAAATGACCAAGCAAAAGACCCTCCTTTCTACCCCCAAATTGTTCTTCCTTTGCAGGGACGGGCATTTGGGGGGCAGGAAGTGGGCTGTGGAACAACTCAAAACCAGAATGTTGGCTTGTAGTTTGATCCCACTGCACAGATTTTCGTGTTCGAAGAGGATGCAGAGAAATTAAAATTGTCATTGTAATAAAAGATTTTCTTATTAGTACAGACTCGTGGGGCTAACTTTTGTTTGAAGATGAGAGTTCAGCAGAGGGAGGGAGAAAACCATTTAAATTGGGAGGGGCCGCAACTTTGGCAGGGGGCTTCCTTTGAAACACACGCTAGGCACGGACATTTCAGTGATGTCAGCTCTCAAAAAAGTACATTTAACTCCACTGGATGTAGGTTTCCCAGCAGTCAGGCGAGGTTGGTAAGGCTACACATCTCAACTACAGAAATTGAGGCAAAACATGGAAGGTCCTTGCTCCAGCAAAAGGTCAGCCAGCAAATCTGAACTGAACAGAATAACAGAGTTGGAAGAGACATTGGACCCCTACACAAGCAGGAGACCCTAGACCATTTCAGTGTTGGAACACCCACAGCTTTTGAAGGCAAGCCCTTCCACTGATTAATTCTTCTATCAGGAAATATCTCCTTAGTTCCAGGTTGCTTCTCTTCTTGCTTCGTTTCCATCCGTTGCTTCTTGTCCTGCCTTCAGGCACTTTGGAGAATAAGTTGACCCCCTTTTCTCTGTGGCAGCCCCTCAGATATTGGAAGACTGCTATCATGTCACCCCTCGTCCTTCTCTTCACTAGACTAGACATGCCTAATTCCTCCAATGGCTCTTTGTGCGTTTTAGCCTCCAGGCCCCTAATCATCTTTGTTGTTCTTCTCTGCACTCTTTCCAGAGTCTCAACATTTTTGTTTTAATCTTTAATCTGGTCTTCTAGTCCAGCCCACTGCTTAAACAGGAGAACCTATACCATTTCAGACAAGTGACTGTCCAGCCTCTTCTTAAAAACCTCCGGTGAGACTTCCAGTTTGCCGACGTGGATGCTGCAGATGCTTGGAAGGCAACTCTGTCTTCCATGTCCGATTTTCTTTCGCTTGGGGACCCTAGAAAGGGTCAAAAGTCACCCGGTAGGGGCGACAAGCAAGGAAGGGACCCCCGCTTGATCGCAAGAGGGCAGCATCCCTTCGGCTCAATCTGGGGCAGCCCTCCAAACTGGCAGAGAAAAGACCGGCCATAGCAATATGGCTCGTCATTAGGCTTCAGACAGGCGAAGTCAAATCTACTATCAAGCACTTTGAAAGCAACACAGATGAAACTGGGTGAGATCTGATCTTCTCTTTACCCTAAGTACCTTCTTTTCCTGCAAAGGCTGTTTGAAGTATCTTCCCCCTGTGAGGAGAGAGGAATGAATTTCTATCCCACCCACTAAGAATAGTGGCATCTGACTACCCAGGGGAATCAAAGCATTAAAAAGAACAACTTTAATCTAATTGGATTTATATGTTCCTGAAACTTGGGGACCAAAAATTTTCCTATTTCTATTGGACACTTTTGTTTTTATCTCAAAAAAGAAATAAAATTGGAAAAAGAATTCAGGACTTAAAAAACTCTAAATGGCATCGGTGACATCTTGTGGTGAAGAAATTGTATTGCAATTTGTTATTTCCTAAAAAGAGACTTGGCTCAAAGCCCAGACCTTAGGTAAGACCTTCCTGACCTTGGAACCATCCTAAGGCTCTTTTCCCTCCAGACTCCAGATTTATGTTGATGCTTCCTTCACAGAAGCTCCAGTTAGCCCATCCTATGCAGGAGTTTAGATGCCTTCTGACTGATGTGGAAGAGAACAGAGCAATATTTCTCCTGAGCTTGATACTATCCTTCTGTTTATGTAGCTTAGAATTGTATTGGCTTTTTTGGCAGATTTGGCAGATTTTACACACTGTTGATATCAGCGCTGCGATTGAGCATGTCTACAGCCATTTTCCTGTTCATTCTGGGTTGCCACATAGAACAGGGAGGAGGGGGAGGCCCAGGTGCTTCACTGGTCATAATAATCTTATGTTCCATGGGAACCAGGGTCATTGGTTGTTCCCAAGCCTGCAGGCTGGGTGTTGTAGAAAAAAATCCGCCAAAAAGATGTATTGGGGAATGTAGTTGCTTGCATAGTTTTATGGGTGGGATTTTAAACTTTGTATTGGGTACTTTGTAACTAATAAACATGTTCTTTGATGAATTCACAAGCCTTGGAGTTCTGCTTTATTTGTCTCTGTCTATTGGAACCATGACATTAAACCAAGTTCCTAAAACTTCATTTTCTCGGGATGTTGGGCCCCAACTGCCTACTCACTCACTTTTGGGAGAGTGGTAAAGACTCAGTGAAGATTCGCAATGGAGCAGAAAAGTGCTGCTAGTCCCAATGGGACTCGGGCTGTCAGAGCGCAGGCAGACGCTCCAGCCGCCAAGGAGGCATCACTGACAGGGGCTCGGCCGAAGATCAGGGTGATCCAACCTGGGTACTGCAGGAAGGGGCTATGGCCTTAGCGGACCTCTTTCAAGCCGAGGCTGCCCCTCAGCATAGGAGCACTCCTGTGACCGCTGGAGAGGAGCTCTTATTGCTGCCGTCCCAGGGTTCTTTGTCTGTGGACATCAAGAAAGGAAAGGGTCGATGGGACAAGATGACTCTGGAGAGTGGAGATTCCAGTCTGCAGTCCACAGCCCCTCACTTGAACAGCTGAAAGAGAAGTTCGGCCGGCTGGAGGTAAAGGATACGATCCCTGTTGCCCAGGAGGCAGGTGCCATGGGGGGAATGCCAAAAACTACCCATCTCTTCCCCCCCCCTCGCCAGAGTTCCAGCCCAACCGCCTGGGCCTGTGCCACCTCACCATCCCCCAACTGGCTGTGATACCAAGCCCCATATCCCAGCCAAGTCCACAGTCGTGGGCTCAGGATGCCAGCCCCAAAGCCCAGCAGAGAGAAGTCCGGAGAGTGATTCAGCCACGTCCCCAGGGCCGATCTCCGTTGGGATAAAATGGAAAGTGAAGATGCATTTCTATCAATCCCAGTGGAAACGGTGCCTATTTCTGGGCATGGTCTTTGTCCACTGCATACCTTCCACCACCACCATGGAGTCATCAGCAACTCATGGGGACTGTCTAATCTAGTGAAAAGAAGGACTAGGGAAGACAGGAGAGCAGTCTTGCAACATCTGAGGGGCTGCCACAAAGAAGAGGAGGGTCAATCTTTTTCTCCAAAGCACCAGAAGGCAAGACAAGAAACGATGGAAACTAATCAAGGAGGAAAGCAACCTGGAATTAAGGAGAAATTTTGTGGCGGTGAGAACAATTAATCAGCGGAATGACTTGCCTTCAGAAGTTGTGGGTGCTCCATTATTGGGTAATAGAGCATGCGCAAGATGGAGAACACTTCCCTGTGAGAGCAGCCGGGCCTCCGATGGGGAATGGCTAGAGACCTCCCCCCAGGGGCCGAGAAACATCTGGGACCCCTGGGATTTTGGCAGCGGAACATCTTAGTCTCCCTGAGATATGTCTGTCGGCTCCCTTCTTGCCGGGAATGGATGAAGCTGAGTGGTGGTAACAGCGTACTTCCCCCTGCGGCCTGCGGTGAGGTGAGAAGCCAGCTGGGAGTCGGGAGGCCACCGCGAAAGAGAAGAGCTCGGCGGCGGCTCCCCCCTCCCCCACCATGTGAACGAGTGACTCTTGAAAAGACTGCTGAGAGGCTCCTGGCTTTGAGAGGCCGTTGCGAGGGGGAACAGCTTGGCAGCTGGCCTCCCCTCCCCCCTTCTACCATCATTATGCTTAGGTAGTTGGTGCTGGGAGGCCGCCACAAAAGGGAAGATCAGCGGCGCCCCCCCTACCATCATGTGAGCTAGTGGTTCGGGGAGATAGCTGAGAATTGCAGGGGATAGAGGGGGCAGCATGGACCTGGCGGTGAGGGAAACAATGTGGTCATGCTTCCCCCTCCCTGTGAACTGGTGAACGAGCGGCCAACGGTGAGGCCAAATGGGAGAACTGCAGTGGCCTCCCCCACCCCATGAGCTTTGTACGGGAAGGAAAGTTGAACTGAGCACTATCAGGAGGGGCAGTAAGACAGCCCTGAAGAAATAATCCCGGATTATGACTCTGGTGCTGCCCTTATGGACCCCTTTTCAGAGACCTGGTCCTTGCCCCTGGCAGCACATATGCGAATCTGTGGATAGTGGATTAAATGAAGCAGGATGGAACAACATAGGGGCTTTTCCTGCTCGGACCACTCAAAATCTACCTTCATTATTGTTATTATTATTATTTTTACCATCACCCTGATAGAAACTTGGTACTTGGACCTTAATTCAGACTTGACTGCCGGTTTCTTGCCGGACCCTATCGATTCATCTTACTTGACTGGCTGCTTACTCGAAGTGGACGCTTCTTGCATTGCGAGACTCCCCCCTCTCGCAATTATGGCCCTCTGTTCTATCAAGGGCCCATCTCGAGGATGGACTTTGGAGTCCTGAGAGATGGCATGCATCAAAAAAGGGGCTTTGGGGTTTTTTAAATAGGTACTTAGTCAAAGTTTTAAGGGTGGGGAGGGGTGGGGAAGGGGTGTTTAGGGCAGGGGAAGAAATTGTCAGAAGGGAACAAGAAGACAGGCCAGGCGACGGAAGGGGACGGAGTCCTGAGGGTGCGGACGGGGGGTTGATTAAGACTAACTCAGTTCCAATAAGTACCGTTAGCGGGAGGGGCAGGTATGGTGGGAGCAGGGGGCCGTATCATAATAAGGGAGCGCGCACCCGCTGCTTACGAGCGGTCGTGCGCTCCGACCCCCAAGGCTCAACCTGTTCTCGGGGTTGTTCAGAACCACAGGGCCCTGGCTGTAGGCTGATGCTGTGCAATGCCAGGTCTGTGGTAAATAAGGCCCCCCTCATTCAAGATTTAATCTCAGAGGGGGGAGCAGACCTGGCAGGTATAACGGAGACCTGGTTGGGACCAGAGGGCGGTGTCCCTCTGGTGGAAATGTGCCCACCGGGTTTCCTTGCATTCCACCAGCCGAGAGCTCAAGGCAGGGGTGGGGGAGTGGCGGTCGTGATCAGGGAAGGTTTCAGGCCGAGGGAGGTCACTGTTCCTCAGACGGCAGGCTGTGAATCCCTTCTGGTGAAGTGGGACCTAGGGGGTCCGAGGGCGGTGTTGATTACGTACCTGGCGCCCTGCCACGTATCAACCTCCCTGCCCGAGCTCCTGAGCGTTGTCACCGCGGTGGTGGTTGAGGTCCCCAGGCTAATAGTCATGGGTGACTTCAACCTGCCGTCCGGGGGCGGGGCGTCCGGGGAGGCTCGGGAGTTCATGGCTTCCATGACAGCCATGGACCTGACCCAGGTAATTCAAGGCCCCACACACACAGGGGGGAACACGCTTGACCTGTTTTTTGTCTCTGGACAGTGGCTGAGTGGTCAGAGTGTAGGGGATATAGTCATTGAACCCCTGTCATGGTCTGATCACTCTCTCCTATGCTTGGACTTTCGGACCGTTGCACCCCACCGCAGGGTGGTGGAACCGGTGAGATGGTACCGCCCCAGGCGGCTGATGGAACCCGAGCGGTTCCAGGCAGAGCTTGGGCCAATTCCTGAGGTTCTGACACACGACTCGGTTGGAGAGCTGGTGGTGGCCTGGGACAGGGCGGCTGCCGGTGCCCTGAATCGAGTTGTGCCTTTGCGGCCTCTGATTCGGCGTGGGTCTCGACCGGCCCCGTGGTATAATGAGGGGTTGAGAGAGATGAAACGCCGGAAAAGACGCCTAGAGAGCAGTTGGAGATCGAGCCGTGCCGAATCTGACCGAACATTGGTAAGAGACCATATTAGGTCCTACCTAATGGCGATAAGAGCAGAGAAGTGTTCCTACCTCACTGCTCTTATTGCGTCATCAGATAACCGCCCAGCCTCCCTGTTTAGGGTGACCCGCTCCCTCCTTCATCAGGAGGTGAGGGGAGACCCCTTAGAGGGTAGAGCTGAGGATTTCGGAAAATATCTGTATGATAAAATCGCTCAGATACGGGAAGGCTTCGACTTCAACTGGGTATGTCCAATGGGAGAGGCGGAGGCTGGTCTTGAGACTGTTACCTGGGTTGAGTTTGACCCCGTGACCCCCGAGGACGTGGACAGGTTGCTGGGGGGACTTAGGGCGACCACATGTTTACTGGACCCGTGCCCCTCCTGGTTGGCGCTGGCCTCCCGGGAGGTGGTACGAGGCTGGTTCCGAGCAATTATCAATGCTTCCTTGAGTGAGGGTGTCTTTCCAGCTGCCTTGAAAGAGACAGTGGTGAGACCCCTCCTCAAGAAGCCTGCCCTGGATCCAGCTGTTTTATCAAACTACCGTCCCGTCTCCAACCTTCGCTTTCTTGCGAAGGTTGTTGAGAGTATGGTTGCCCGACAGTTCCCGCAGCACCTGGAGGAATCGTCATATCTCGATCCGTTCCAGTCGGGCTTCAGGCCTGGCTACAGCACGGAAACAGCATTGGTCGCGTTGGTGGATGATCTCTGGCGGGCCCAAGACAGGGGTTGCTCCTCTGTTCTGGTGCTATTGGACCTCTCGGCGGCTTTTGATACCATCGATCATGGTATCATGCTGCAACGGTTGGAGGGGCTGGGCATAGGAGGCACTGTCTTGCAGTGGTTCTCCTCCTTCCTCTCTGGCCAGATGCAGTCTGTGTTGACAGGGGGCCAGAGGTCGACCCCGAGACCCCTCGTATGTTCAACATTTATGTAAAGCCGCTGGGTGAGATCATCCGTGGTTTTGGCATGGAGTACCACCAGTACGCTGATGATACCCAGCTGTACATTTCCACGCCAAACCACCCCAATGATGCCCTTGCCGTGCTGACCCAGTGCCTGGAGGCCGTGCGGGTATGGATGGGGAGAAACGGACTCAAGCTCAACCCCTCCAAGACCGAGTGCCTGTGGTTACCGTCGTCCCGGTACAGCCAGCTGATTCCATCGCTGTGTATTGGGGGCGAAACAGTGGCTCCCACAGGAAGGGTTCGCAATTTGGGAATCCTCCTGGACTCACGGCTGTCCTTAGAGGACCATCTGACGGCCATGGCCGGGAGGATGTTCTACTAGGTTCGCCTGGTGCGCCAGTTGCGTCCCTTCCTAGACCGGGACTCGCTACGCACAGTCACTCATGCCCTCGTGACCTCCAGGCTGGACTACTGTAATGCTCTCTACATGGGGCTCCCCTTGAGGTGCATCCGGAAGCTCCAACTTGCCCAGAATGCGGCCGCGCGGGTAGTGATGGGAGCGTCATGGCGCTCCCACGTAACACCACTCCTGCGTGAGTTGCACTGGTTGCCGGTGGTCTTTCGGGTGCGGTTCAAGGTGTTAGTGACCACTTTTAAAGCGCTCCATGGCATCGGACCCGGATACTTACAGGACCGTCTACTGCCAGCAAATACCTCCCGCCGTCCGGTACGCTCCCACAGAGAGGGCCTCCTCAGGGAGCCATCGGCCAGACAGTGCCGGCTGGCGACCCCCAGGGGGAGAGCCTTCTCTGTGGGAGCTCCCACGTTATGGAACGAGCTCCCCCCCGAACTCCGTATAATAACAGATTTACGCACCTTCCGTCGGGAACTAAAAACATTCCTTTTTCGACAGGCCGGCCTGGCATAGAAGCTTCGGTTCCAATAGGGTCAAAATGTTTTAGGGGGACTGAGTATTTTTTAAGATTTTAAGCTTTGTATGTTTTGGGTTTTAAATGGGGATTTCGGCCATATTATTTAATTTATTTTTAATTATTTTAAATTTTGTATATTTATATGTTTTTTAAATTTTAGGCTGTACACCGCCCCGAGTCCTTCGGGAGAGGGGCGGTATAGAAATTTGATTAATAAATAAATAATAAATAAATAAAATTGGAGGCTTTCAAAAAGAGACTGGACAACTATTTGTCTGGAATGGTATAGGGTCTCCTGCTCAAGCAGGGGGTTGGACTAGAAGATCTCGAAGGTCCCTTCCAATTCTATTATTCTATATTCTATCTATTGTATTCCATCCAGCCCAGCTGCAAGATTAACAGTGGCACATATTTCTGAAGCGACACCACTATCCAAAAGTGTGCAGGTAGACAGAGAACCCTGACAGAGAACCATTGACAGAAGAAAAAATACTGACCAACCATTATTCTTCAATAAGGCCAAGGTTTAATATGTTACTTAGAAACAGAGTTGCTTTTTTATATGTGTTTACAATGGATATTTATATTTTTATCCCCTTTTCTTAATTTCTTACTTCATTTGTTCAATTTCCATGCTGTTTCAATGCCTTTTGTTCTCTTTTGTATATTAACAACAATTAAAACAAGCCTTGAATAATGCTTAAGCGTGATGCTCAGCTGATGAGGATCAAGGTTGAAGCCAGTCGAATTTCTGCTCCTGTGGGTCAGAAGGAAACTCAACTTGGGGACTGAAATTCATCTGTTTTAGACTGGAATTGGGTTGTGGAGTGGAACTAAAAATGGAGGGGGAAGGGAATGAATCAATAAGGCTAATGACAGCCCCCTCTAATTTGCTTACATGCCTTTTATTATTATGTACTCTTTTTTCGGGGTACGCCATTCTGGTGGGAGGGAGCTGGGGAATGTATTTGCCTTGCTCTGCCTTGTTCTGCTCTGTCCTTTGTGAAAATGCCTCCATGAGAAAGGAATGTGGCCTGAAGACTTCTACCTTATCTCCAGACAACAGAGCCTGGGACCATTTGGAAGACAAAACCGAAAGAGACCTTGAGATGGACGCTAAATCACCAGGTTCTCAAAACAAGCTAGCACCTGTGGATTGGCTGCTAGCACCTGTGGATTTCAACTGTACAGTTGGACACTGTGGGGAGGAGTTCTGCCTGAGCATTATGAGGTAACCTTTCTTCAGACCTTGCTTTGCTCTACTGCTATCACTAATTCTCAATAAAAGTTCCTTTTGAAGCAATGCCTGTTTCAAGAATTCTACTTTCTTGGGAGATCTAGTTGAGACAAGTCCTTACATAAAGCAAGGTCTGTAACAGTGCCCGTGGGGGGCCATGCATGAGATGTCTCTGAAAAGCAGTGAAATGGGAGAGGCCAGGACCAAAGATTGGAGTGAGTCGGCTATCCAGGCTTGTCCCAAAGAAGGCACCTCCAGTTGGCTGGAGGAAGCCACTGCCTTAGAAGACTCCATGAAACCAAGATGGTTGCTCGGTGTCAAGAAGAAAGAAGACTGGGAAGAAAGAACTCAAAGGGTGACTCTCACCCGAGAAGGCCAGAAAAAGACTTGGAAGAAAAAAGTGGAGCTCCTATCCGATGAGGAAGAACCAGACCAGATGGAGGGGATCCTGAAGTGAGCATGCAGTACATGGTGGAAGCTTTCAAGGACCTAAAGGCTAAATCCTTGAACTGTCCAGAGAAGGAGGAGGAATTAGCTGAGGAAGCTGGGTGCAGAGAAGGAGAAACTGCGATCACCGAGACCGTAGTGGGAGCAACAGGCTCAACTGAGACAGGGGAAGCCACTCCGCCAGTGCAGCAGCGAGCAACCCCCCAGAGAGCCCAGACCCCATGATAATCAGAGACAAAACTCCCCTGGACAAGCCAAACCTGGTGCCGCTGGAGGTGAGGTTCAATGGGGATCCCCAACAACTGGGGTTCTTCCTGGCTCACATTCTCACCTACATGCAGGTGTATGGGAGAAGCCTGCCCAACAATGCAGCCAAGATCAGAGTCATCACACTAGCCCTGGAAGGGGCTGCGGCCAGATGGATGGTGACCCTATATAACTGCGATGCTCCTGAGCTCTGGAATTTTAACCAGTTCATGACAGTGCTGAGACGCTGAATTGAAGATCAACTGGCAGAGCAGAAGGCTCAGGACCACATAAAAATGGTGGAGCAAGGGCATCGACCGGTGGCTGAATATACAGAAGAATCCTGCGATTTAGCGTGTTGCCTCAACTGGCCTGAAGACATCCTGGTGGGCTATTTCCAAAACGGGCTAAACAACAACCTGTACAATTCTTGTGTGGCTTGTGGAGCACCTGCACGTTTATACAACTGGTGCGTCTTAGCTTGTTTCTCGGGGGGGGGTGTAGGCTCCAGATTTTTCCTTCTCTTAAGGATTGGGTATATCAGTTACAGAACATTTGGCCTGTGGTCAGGAAAGCTCTGGATGAAGCTAGAGCAGCGTTTAAGGCTCAGGCAGATAAGAAAAGAATGGAACCAAAACTTTTTCATGTGGGGGATAGAGTTTATCTGTCCACCAGGTTTTTACAATCACTGCAACTCTCTAAAAAGCTGGGGCCAAAATACATCGGTCCTTTTCCCATTAAGCGCTTAATAAATCCAGTCCCAGGGGAATTAGAACTCCCTAAGACAAATCCACCCAGTTTTCCACTGCAGTTTGCTGACACCCAAAATTATATCTATGTTAAGGCCTGCCACCACTTTTCCTCCACCACCCATTATGGTGGAAGGCGAGCAGCATTTTGAGATCAAGGACATTTTAGACCAGGGGTCTTCAAACTTGGCCCTTTTATGACTTGTGGACTTTAACTCCCAGAATTCCTCAGCCAGGCATGCTGGCTGAGGAATTCTGGGAGTTGAAGTCCTCAAGTCAGGGTCAAGTTTGAAGACCCCTGTTTTAGCCTGTCACAAGCATCACGGCTCTACTCAGTATTTGGTTGCCTGAAAAGATCTTCCTGCTTAGAAATGAACATGTTAATTACTAGCAGCAAGCCTGGATTTGTTAAAAACAGGTCATTCTAGACAACTTTACTGCCTTCTTTGACAAAGTGACTAAGTTAGTGGACCAATGAAATGTTGTTGACATAGTTTATTTAAGATGTCAGTAAGGCATTTGACAAAGTAGACCATAACCTACTTCTTGGTAAACTAGAACTTTGTGGGATAGACAGCACCACCATCAGATGGATTCGCAATTGGCTGACCAAACACACTCAGCAGGTAGTCCTCAATGGAGCTACACCATAGGGGCCGTGCAGGTCTTCTAGTCCAACTCCCTGCTTGAGTAGGGGGTTGGCGTAGAAGACCTCTAAGGTCCCTATGCTTCTATATTCTAAGCTGCCCAGAATATGAAATGTGCAGCTATATAAACTGATGGCCAAATAATTATCTGCTAAAAAAGAATTGGAAGTGGTGTTTCGCAACCAGAGAGCTGCAAAATTTTGCAACCGAATTCTTTCTCCCACCAAAGAGGCAGTCCTCATCTCCACCAATATGAGACTCTGTAGCTCTTGGAAAGCAATCCTTATTAGAATATTATGCAATTTAATTAACTATGCACATTTTGCAGAAGTTAGACTAAGCTTCCCTTCACTTTTTCTTGAAATGCCAGTTGCTGACATGTCACCCAAGATCATTCTCGTATTGTGGTTCCCAGTCCTTTTCTTAGGAGCTGGTAAGTTGTGTTTCTGTGTGTATTTCTAGCTGTAGATGCAGTTTCAAACCAGGGCTGAAATTTGGGGCTCAAAACACGGTTTGTTTCCTTGAGTCCAGTAACAGATCTGGGGTTTCTATAGATGCTGCGCTTTCTAGGAGCATAAATTGTAAAGTTGTAAAGAACCATAAGGATCATCCAGTCTAATCCCCTGCAATATGCTCAAAAACCAGTTCAACCATTGCAGGACCCCCGTCTTTCCCTATCGACCTTGCACTCTCCACCCTGGTTGAGGGGAAGAAAATAAATTAGTGCCAGCAAGTAATAGGGGCATCACTTGGGGTCCCAGTTGAAAGGGCCAGCCTCGTGGCAGGAGGAGGGTAACCCTCCAGCGGTACTCCGAGTGACCCCCGTCAGGTGTCCTCCAGGTGAATCCTTTGGGTGACCTGTTCATCCTGAGGCTTGGTGGAGCTTTGGGTCTCTCTGGTGGGGCAGATCCTCTTTTTGAGCTCCAAGGGAAGGACTGCTGAGTCCTACAGAGGACATTTGCACCTATTGCTTCTGTAAGAAGGAAAGACCACTACCCAGAGAGACACCCACTACATCTGCTATCCTGGAGCTATGTTGTCCTTTCTCAAAAAAGGTTTTCCTGGAATTTGAAGTTCAGAAATGGGATGTTTGGAGGAACTCTTTTGACACAACCTTAAATGCTTCTTCTCTTTGACCTTGCAGGAGCTTCTGGAGCAGAAAAACTGAAGGGACGTCTGGGATGGTTTACCATATTCAAAGTGAAGACTAATTTATCATTTGTATCAATTTCCTGGAGTAAAATTGTTGGCAGCAAGTCTGAAAACATTGCTCTGGTAACCTTTGGGGAGCCCTGTGGCCTCCTGGTCCCCCTCCCAGCCTTTGAAAAGAGAGTGAACATCTCCAAGGACTGCAGAAAATTGTATCTTGCCCAATTAGAGAAAGAGGACGCTGGCAGATACACCGCAGAAATCATTTCACAAAACAATACAGTAGTGAATGAGTCCTTTGACCTGAGTGTTTACAGTAAGTATGCCAGTGGCCAGGCCAAGTGGGTTCCCATATGGGGGGTCATGGAGAGAGAGGCAGGTGGGCTTTGAGGCTGGAATATCCAGAGCAATCTCTTTATAGATCAGGTGGGACTGGCTGGACCCACAAACTCTTTGGGGGAAAGTCAAGGAGTTACCTGAAGTGCTGAGCCTGGAGGGTCATCCTCTTGCCCTCAATCCATGGTTTGATACAAAAGAGGAATTGGGGGAAGGCAGAGGACGAGGGGTAACTGCCCTCCTCTCCCATGGAGGGTCTCTCCCTTCACAAGGAGTATCAGAGGTGACAAGGGGGGGTTGTGGGATTCTTATTTGTGAATCAAATCCAGAACAGTCTCCTTAAAGCAAGTTTATGCTGGACCAAAGATGAAATGGACACTGAATGTAAGGACCCTCCCCACTTTGCATCTTAAGAAAACAGAACTCTTGGAATATTTCTTCCAACAGGCATCCTTTATTAAGAGAAAATGGTTGCAGGCATTCTAGACAGGACCTGGGGCCCAAGCCCTACGGTTCAAGGTTTTAAGGGGTCCCCAGCAGCCCCATCCCACCCCACCATCTTTCCAGCGACAATCCCAGGCGTTACATTTCCACCCCCCTTTTCCTCACGGCTGGCAGAAGGGAGACTTCAGAGAGGAGTAGATGAAAGCTGATGAGCCCTATTGTTATGGTTAATCCTTTCGGTGGTATCCACATTCAGTCCCTTTGAAGTTGTAATGAAGGAAGTGAGAGCCATAAAACCCCTTTGCTCATCCCCCTTCCTCTTTGTAGTATGACAGAATCCAGAGAGGGCAGAAATGGGGTTTTCCAGAGTTGATAACTAGAGATGAAATATAATTGGATTCTGACACTGAATTTGGAGGAAAAAAAAATCTCCAAAAAAGGAGAAGCTAGAACTTCCCATGGTTGTTTATGCAGGAGAACCGTAAGAAAGAGGTTGGATTGCAACCAACAATCCAACAGCCACCTTGATGGTGTCTTCTATTCTTCTTAGGTTCACCTGGCCTCTTTGAATCCTAACCCTCATCTTCATGCACAACAACTATCTGTGTCAATTTGGTCCTTATAAACTCTAAAACTCTAAAAGCCACTTTGGCATCTTCGGAGCTGGAATCCAGGAACAAGCGCTGGGCTTCTGCAGATGCTGTTGGAAAGCACCACCAGGATCCCCTAGTCCAGGGGTGGGGAACCTTGGCTCTTTTAGGACTTGTGGACGTGTGGAGCCATGCTGGCTCAGGAATTGTGGGAATTGAAGTCCAGCAGTCATAAAAGAGCCACAGTTCCCACCCCTGCTCTAGTCCAGCCCTCTGGAATTCTAGGGCCCCCAGCTTTCCCCGTTGACCTTGCTCTTTCCATCCTGGTTGAGGGGAAGAAAATAAATTGGTGGCATCGTGTGGGGTCCCACTTGAAGGGACCAGCCTCGTGGCAGAGAGAGGCTAAACCCAACTAGTACTTCAAGAGACCGTGTCAGGCGTCCTCCTGGTGTGTCCTTCAGGTGGCCTGGTCAGCCTTGGTGGAGCTTTGGGTCTCACTGCTGGGGCAGATCGTCCTTTTGAGCTCCAGGGGAAGGACTTGGCACCTAGGGGGGACATTTGAACTCCCTGGCCATAGCCCAGAGAGGCCCCATCCTGTCTGCTATGCTGGAGTCATTTTGTCCTTCCTCAGAAAAGGTTTTCCTGGAATCTGAGGGAAAGAAATGGGATGCTTGGAGGGTCTTTTGTGCCTTTGAAGCTTTCTTCTCTCTTCTCTCTGGCCTTGCAGGAGTTACTGAAAGAGAATATCTGAATGGCATTCTGGGGGAGTCTGTCACATTCCAAGTGAAGACTAATCTATCATTTGTATCAATTTCCTGGATTAAAATTGTTGGCTTCAAGCCCGAAAATATTTCTGTGGTGACCTTTGGGGAGCCCTGTGGCCTGCTGGCCCCCCTCCCAGCTCTGGAAAACAGAGTGAGGGTCTCTGAGGACTGCAGAGGATTGCAACTCAGCCGTCTAGAGCAAGAGGACAAAGGCTTTTATGTCGCAGTAGTTTTGTTACCAACTGAAGAGATGGTATATGAGCCCTTTGATCTGGAGATTTCTAGTAAGTATCCTAGCTGTAGCAGCAAATTCCCAGCCTCCCTCCTTGGCCCTGGTGATGTGGAGAGGTGGGAGGCTTTTCTGTTGCAGGGGGGCTGCGAGTGTCCAATAACTGGGATTGAGACCAGAGATGCTCACCTGATGCTCCCTCCATTTGAATTAATGTCCCAGCACATCCATCAGAGTAGATATTTGTGCATTTTAGCAATGCAAATTGGTTCAAAATCTTCTCATCAGGCCTAGCCTTGTTTACATTTACCCTTCCCTCCAAATGCCACCGTTTTTCTCCCTGTTCCTCCCATCTTCCATGCCTGGAGCTTTGGCACTCCTGAGGACTTGCATTTCTACAATGGGTTAGAAGTGGAGCCCAAGCCGTGTCCTGTATGCTCTTCCCCTCTGGAAGGGGACCTGTGGGGCCCATCCCAGCTGCCTCCAGACTGCCCTCTCCATGGGCAAAGGCTAGATTGGGCCAGGGCATGTGGGCTCCCAGATGGGGAGCCAAGAAGAGAGCTGTGGGTTTGCTTTCAGGTTAGACTCTCCAGAGAGGCAGTTCAGGATCCTCTTCATGGATCTGGTGGGACTGGCTGGACCCACAAACTCTCTGGGGAAGAGTGCATTCATAGAATAGAATGGAGCTGGAAGGGACCTTGGAGGTCTTCTAGTCCAGCCCCCTGCTCAAGCAGGAGAAACTATTATACCATTTCAGTCCAATTAAGGGGTCCCTGAGAGGCTGAGCCTGGAGACTCATCCTCTTGCCCTCAATCCATGTTTGGTATAAAGAGGAATTGGGGGAAGGCAGAGTGTGAGGGGTACCTGCCCTCCTTCACTACGGTGGGCCTCTCCCTTCACAATCTGTCTCACGTGTGAGAGTGGGGAATTGTTCTGGGATTGTTATTTGAGACTGAAATGCGTAACACATTATTTTCCTTGCTCTAATCTAAGCAAAACCATAGACTGAGCCTCTGTTGCTGCTTCTCCTTCCTCTTTGGCCTCCCTGTGATTTTGAGGCCTTTCACAATGTGAGGCGTCTCCATTTCCTGCTCAGGGTATTTGCTGGATTCTGAGATGAGCGTGATCTGCACTCCTGGTGGGGCTGGAAATGGAGTTTGGCAGCTGAATTGCTCTACAGGGGACTGGAAAGACAGAGTGGAATTCAGCTGGGACTCCCCCATCTACCGCCCTTCTCGTGCCCCTGATGATCCTGTGATCAAGGTCACCGCCCAGGATCTTAATATCAAAGTCACCTGCACAGCAGAAAATCTGATTAGCAAGGCGTCCAGGACAGTCACCTTGAAGGAAGTTTGTTCCGGTAAGTTTTTCTCTCCATGAAAGAAGCCTTGAGACTAAAGATGAAGCTGACATTAAGTTTGGAGAGAAAAGGACGATTAACCAGTGGAACAGCTTGCCTGCAGAAGTTGTGGGCGCTCCATCACTGGAGGTTTTTAAGAAGAGACTGGACAGTCACTTGTCTGAAATGAAATAAGGACTCCTGCTTGAGGTCCCTTCCAGCTCTATTTTATTCTCTTCTAGACTCTGCCGGATCTGATGGGGTGGGGAGATGAAGTCAAGGAGAGGCACACAAACATGAATTCAGCTCACTTGCATTTGCTGAGTCCTGTCATTCATGCCGCTTAGTTTAATTAGCAAAGAAACACTCCTGGTTCATTCCACCCCCCCCAAGAGTATCCTTTACTGAGTACAAAGCGGTTACAGATTACAGCAGGCAGAATCCATTGGCTTGGCGTGAAAACAATACAATTAACATTCTCTTTTTCCCTGGCCATCCCCCAGTTATCAATGTCCAATTAAAGGTTCTCAGATTCTTTTGGAAACGGACTCTGCATTTGCACCTTTCCCATCTCTGCATTCCTTATGCTGAGCTTCTGCTTAATTGGTGCTCCTCTCAGTCAGAGCCAGCTCTACTTCCAACCCACCCACCCCTTAACCGTTGCTGATGTCAGGCTGGCAAGATGCAATGCAAAGCAAGAAGCAGAATAGCAGCTATGACAAGTACATACAAAATTCATTTTACAAGTGGTGTACCCCAAGGTTCAGTTTTGGGACCTTTACTTTTCAATTTATTCATCAATGATCTGGATGTAGAAGTTAATAGTGAGGTAGCCAAGTTTGCTGATGACACTAAATTGTTCCGGGTTGTGAAAAGTGAAACTGATTGTCGGGAGCTCCAGAAGGATCTCTCGAAATTGTGTGAGTGGGCAACAAAGTGGCAAATGCATTTTAACCTAAACAAGTGCAAAGTTATGCACATCAGGGCAAAGAACCCCAATTATACTTACCAACTGATGGGGACCAAACTTTCTGAGACAACCCAAGAAAGGGATCTTGGGGTTTTGGTGGACAGCTCGATGAAGATGTCAACCCAATGTGCAGCAGCAGTAAAAAAAAGCAAATTCCATGCTTGGCATGATTAGGAAGGGAATCGAAAATAAGTCAGCAAGTGTTGTATTGCCTCTGTACAAATCGATGGTGAGACCACACTTGGAGTACTGTGTACAGTTCTGGTCACCGCACCTCAAGAAGGATATAATGGAACTGGAAAAGGTGCAAAAAAGGGCAACAAGAATGATCAAGGAAATGGAGCGCCTCCCTTATGAAACCAGATTGCAACGCCTTGGTCTCTTCAGCCTTGAAAGACGGCGTTTAAGGGGTGACTTGATCGAAGTGTATAAAATCATGCATGGGATAGAAAAGGTGGATAGAGAAAAATTCTTTTCTCTATCACACAATACCAGGACAAGGGGGCACTCCCTAAAGCTCATAGCTAAGAAAGTGAGGACAAATAAAGGGAAATATTTCTTCACCCAGAGGGTCGTTGATTTATGGAATTCACTTCCAGAAGGGGTCGTGACAGCTGTCAGCCTTGACAGCTTCAAGGCAGGGTTAAATAGATTCATGGATGCCAAGTGTATCGGTGGTTATTAAAACGGATGTCCATGTGCCGCCTCTATGTTGGTTGAGGCAGGCAAGATTCCCTTGAGTACCATTTGTTGGGGGTCAAGGGAAAGGGAGGGTTTTGCCTTCTCTTTCTGCTCAAGATCCCCATGTACAATTGGTGGGCCACTGTGTGACACAGAATGCTGGACTCGATGGGCTTTGGCCTGATTCAGCATGGCTCTTCTTATGTTCAGTGTTTCTCAACCTTGATTCAGAAATGTGTGGATGCTTGGATTGCACAGACATCCTTCCCTACATTTGATGCTATTTCTCCTGGATTACTTGCAACAGTAACAGAATACTGGAAGGGACTTTGGAGGTCTTCTAGTCCAACCCTCTGCTCAAGCAGGAAGTCCTATACCATTTCAGACAAATGGCTGTCAAATTTTTTAAGAAGCCCCCAGTGATGGAGCACCCACAACTTCTGGAGGGAAGCCATTCCACTGGTTAATTTGGTTAGTTCTCTCCTTGTTGAGTTTCCACCCATTGCTTCTTGTCCTGCCTTCAGGTGCTTTGGAAAATAAGTGGACCCTCCCCTCTCCTTTGTGGCAGCCCCTCAAATATTGGAAGAAAGCTATCATGTCACCCCTGATCCTTCTCTTCATTAGACTAGACACCTAGTTTCTGCAACCATTTGTTGAAAGAAAAGTCTTCATCAGGCTCCAGTCCAAGCCGGGAATAAGCAAAATGGAGACTGCTTTAGAAAGAAGGTTGTAGTTTATTGAAGAGCAGAGACAGAGAGAAATGTGGCTCTGGGAAAACTGACCACATGTAGCTGGGAGTGGTGGGTTTTTATACCTTCCTGGGCTTTTGTGTTTGAGGTTGTTTTCTGTTCCTGTGGCATGAACTTTGACCTGAGCTTTTGAGCATGTCCTTTTGGTATTCTGATGGTGGCGGGTTAATCCTATTATGTCCTAAAGGTCATGTTTTTAGAGTTTGGGTAGGGGATGTAGATTTTAGGGATCTTTGTCTTTCTAATCTCATCAGCTCCAAGCTTCCTGGCCTTAACCTTTCTGAATAGGATTATCAAATCTGCATTTTTACAGACTGGGCCTCTGCCTAGTTTCTGCTTGGGGCTATTAAGAAAAACTGGGCCTGCTCTTCTGCCTTTAAGATCCTTTGGGGAATATAATATTCTCTCTTGTAATATTCCCAAAATATTTCTTTCTTGGGGGGAGGGGCTGACTTCCCACACCTTCATCATATCTTTTCCTCTTCCAACCCATCCCAGGGGTGGCCCCTTGGACCTCTGTCTTGTGGTACCTTCTCTCTCCTGAAGCTCTCTTTGTTCCTCTTCCTAGCAACTGAAGGAGGAGGAGACCAGTGACTCGGCTCCACCCTGGATGTGACTGATTTGTGCCCGACTGTCTCTGTTCTGAAACCTGAATCAAGATGCTTTTGTAATTCAAGCACAGACAGATGACTCAATAAAGATGATTGTAAAACAAACATTTATTCAGGAATACTGCTGAACTCACGTTTCTTGGTAGTTTCATCTGAAAGTTCCACATCTGTTCATCTTTATAGATAAAAAATCAATAATTCCTTCACATCAACTTCTAGCATGGAATAAGACCCTGTGTGTCCTCCGGTGATACCATGCTTATCTCAGACAAAGACATTCCAAACTGGCACTCATCCTGTGATGAACTTAGTAGCCCCTCCTACTGACCTGTTAACATGGGATTTACTGAATAGCTAAACTACATTACCCATAAGCCATCTCTTAAGGAGACAGCGCTTAACCCTATAAATGCCAAACATTCTAACATACAGACCCATCTAACTGGCTGATCCAGAACAGTCTCTCTCCTGCCACTTCACTTCCACACAGGCATGGTCTTCCTCTGCAGCTTTTAAGGTTCTTTGGGTAAAGGGGGCTTCCATGGGCAAACCAGTGAGATCTATTAGCAATGTGGTTCTCCAAGGGTGGTCCGTGTTGCTTCTCTGTGGCTGCTTTCACTGCTCCTTCTCTGGCCCCCGAAGACCCCCCAGCAGCACACTTGCTTTTCTATTTAATATCCAGGAGCTGAAGGGTGAGACCAAGAAGACAAACATGAGAAACAGAGAAGGTTTGGCCACAAAGGAGCACGGGTGTGATTGTGGCCATCCTCAATCCATGGAGAATAATTTGCAAAAGTAGGATAGGGTGGGAAGTTCGAAAGAAATTGAAGGGAAAGTTCTTTTATTGCTTTCTGGAAGTTTTGAAATCTGGATGACTCTTTTCTTTAAATGTGTGTCACTGGCTTTCCAATGGGCTTTACCCAAGTGGAAATGAGGACAAATAGGAAAATTATGCTTTAATGTATAATCATTTTAATGCTTTAATGCTTTGGGATTTTGATGTTTATAAACTTTTGAGTTATCTGAGAACTTGATTTGCAAATTCTGTTTTTTTCTGTGGCGTGTATTCTTTCAATAAAGGAATGTTCATTTTTCTTTTAAAAAGACTTCGCATGTTTCCTTTCTGCAAACCCAATCATTGACAATCCCTTCCCTAACACCAGTCAGCTGTTTCTCTGTCTTCTGTGTAATAGGAGCTTCGTTAGCAAGATAGAAACACAGAGGGAATGGGTGCTAATGGGGGCAACTTTGAAGGGCTCAGTTCTCAGTATACTTTCTCAAAACCTCTGTGACAGAGGCCCCCAACCTTTTGGGAACCAGGGATCACCGGTTCCATGGAGAAAGGTTTTTCCGTGGACCGGAAAATTGCATGTTTTGTGTGCTGCCTGCATCCCATGGATGGGGCTTTGCTTGTTTGTACGGCCTGGTTGCTGGCATGCCGTGGCCTGGTACCAGTCCCCGGACCAGGGGTTGGGGACCCCTGCTCTGCGGCAACGCAACTGTGTTTCTTTTTATTTAGACAACAATTCTCTCATGAAGACAGTGACAGGAGAAGTAACTGGGAAGTAACTTGAGGAAGCCTAAGCAATCCAAAGTTGCATTAACAGAGAGATTCAACCAAGAACATGTGAGGTATTAATACCGCTCTATAAAGCCTTAGAAATACCACATCTAGAATACTGCACCCAGTTTTGGTCTCTATACTATAAAAAAGATGTAGAGACTTTAGAAAGAGTACAGAGAAGAGCAACAAAGATGAGTAGGGGACTGGAGGCTAAAACATATAAGGAATAGTTGCAGGAATTGGGTATGGCTAGTCTACTAAAAAGGATCATGGGTGACATGATAGCAGTCTTCCAATATCTGAGGGGCTCTAGCAGAAAGGAGGGGGTCAACCTATTTTCCAAAGGATCCGAAGGCCAGACAAGGAATAATGGATGGAAACTGATCAAGGAGAGATTCAACCTGGAAATAAGGAGAAATTGAGTGAGAACAATCAACCAGTGGAACAGAAGTTGCCTTCAGATGTTGTGGGAGATTCATCACTGGAGGCTTTCAAGAAGAGACTGGACTGCCACCTGTCAGAAATGGTGTATGGTCTCCTGCTTGGGCAGGGGTTGGACTAGATGTCCTATAAGGCCCCTTCCAACTCGGTTATTCTGATTCTGATTTGCCAACAACTTCTGAAGGCAAAGCTGTCCCGCTGATTAAATTTCTCCTTAGTTCTAGATTGGTTTTCTCCTTGATTAGTGTTCTGGTCCAAACAAGAGATCTGCTTTAATCCTGTTTGTTGCAGACATATAAACTCCAAAGACGGATTAAAATTCAGATTATTTATTCTTCAGGAATCTCTGAACAATAACTTACAGTCAAGAAGAGTTCTTCTGATGAATGTGTCATAATCTCTCCATTCTTGTGGTGTAAAATGTTAAAGGTAGATTCACCCCATATTCGCATGGAGTACAGAAACCCCGTGTCTGTCTTACACAAAGGCTTTTACATACACTGGCACATAGTCCGGACATCCTATGATAAACTTTGAAGCCCCTCCCACTGACTAGATAAGATATAGGACTGACTAACAACTGGACTACATTTCCCAGAGGCCATCTCTTAAGGAGACACCGTTAACCCTTTAAATGCTAAATGCTCTCACACAGTTCTTAATTCCTAAGCTGGCTACAATCCGGTCCAGCACAATTAGTTTCCATCCATTGTTTCTTGTCCTGCCTTCAGGTGATTTGGAGAATAGGTGGACCCCCCCTCTTCTTTGTGGCAGCCCCTCAAATGTTGGAAGATGCTATCATGTCATCCCTCATCCTTCTTTTCTCTACATTGGAGGTTTCAGAGAGGCCAAGCCAAGCCCACCAACTATTATCCCTTTCTCCTCTTTCCTGTTGGGGCAAATGATTCAGCGAAGAGCCTGAAATCAGTATCAAAGTATTATGAACAAGGCAGGAAATCAGAGGCTCTGGGGGCTCAGATTGTTCTCCCCTCGGTTCTCCTGATGACAGGTTGAGCACCAGTGAGGGATTGGAGGGTTTGAGGAATAAATTGCTGGCTCAAAGGATGGTGTTGTTGTGAGAACTTTGACTTTCTAAAGCACAGATTACACCATCTACAGGAAGAGCTCCTACCAAGAGGAGGACTGCATCTCCCAAAGAGAATGTGTTTGGCCAACGACTGGTTCAGCTCGTCTGAAGGACTTTAAACTAAAACAGGATAGGAAACGAGACCAATTATAAGATTAAAGCCAAAACTTATAGTCCAGTAAAAAAAAAACCCAGATAACAAGAAAGGCAGTAGTGAAGGAAGGGTACACAAATACAATACAGGAAGCAAAACCATAAGAACTCAACGCTTGAGTCACAACCCATATCTGTCTGATTTCATACTTCCCTTGCTTCTTCTTCTGATCCAAATTCCATTCTCTTCTCTCCCTGGGTTCTGCCATACTCCTAGAGGGGAGGGGGGAATGATCGTGGGTTTATTGCCTTAGCGTCCTCTATTCCAGGGGTAGGAAACCTTGGCTCTTTTATGACTCGTGGACTTCAACTCCCAGAATTCCTGAGCCAGCCGTGCTCATGAGTCATAAAAGTCCATGAGTCATAAAAGAGCCAAGGTTGCCTACCCCTGCTCTATTCCCATAAAGTAACACTTTGCTCTCCTGCACTATTTCTCTCTGTAAATTCCTCTCCTTAAACTGTCAGCTAGAAAAGGGGGAGGTAGAAAGGAATGCAGCATCCGGCAACCGGCTTAACTCTCCGCTCTCAAGAGAAGGTGAGAAGAATTGCCTAACCATTGCAGTTACAGCCAGAACTGGCCTGATGTTATCTTCCCTTTCCCATAGATGAATAGATGAACTATGGGGTGGGGTTTGCTTGGGGACACTTTAAATTATCGATCTGAGCAGGAAAAGCTCAGATCCTGTCTAGTATGCCTGCTATCAGCCTCTCCTAATAAAAGTTCCTTTTGGAAGAATCTGCTTCCATGAGTTCTGCTTTCTTGGGATGAGGTATTGAAGTGGGTCCTGACAACTGCAAGGAATATAAATCCTTCCGTTTCCCCACCATTCAGCCAGAACCGAAGAAGCTTCTTGGATGAAAAGTGAAACGTCTTCAAGGAAAAACAAAGAAAGTCCAGTTGCCTCCTGAAAAAGCCCCTTTGGGACAACAGTTCCAATCCAAATATTTCATCTGGGAAGTTTTATACCAGCTGAAGAAAGAAATTGCCAGAGGGGAGGCAGTGTCAGTCTGCCCTGAACAAGCAAGGCATGAAGTCGAGCCTTGAAAAGATTTGCCTGCAAAATTCATTCAAACTTATCAAAGAAACTGAAACTCCCCGAAGCAAATTTGGGGCTGGGAAACTGAAACTTTTCCCTCTCCAGGTAAGTGATTTGCATACGATGCAGACTGAGTCACCTGATTGTGAGGTCTGGGGGGGGAGGGCAGTGGGAGCCACCAGTGCCAGAGACCATGTCTTGTCTCGCTGGAAGCCAAGCAGGGAAGTTCCTGGCATGGGACACAAGGATGCTTTCTGGGTGATGCTCCTGCTTCTTTACTTCCAAGCCGGTAACCTCTGTGATGGTTTTGCTTTGACAGGCAGTTGTGTGTGTGTGTGGAGTTTGGCCCTTCTACGTTGCCTCCCAGTCGAGGCTGAGAACTAGGTTGATGCTTGTAAGGAGCAAGCAAGATTCCACACGTGGGGACAATGCTGGTGACAATTGTGGAAAATAATTCCTACTAGAATGAAACAAGTCTGAAAAGTTGGATTCCAATGTCAACCTATGATATTCAATTTTACCAAGCTGTCTCCTCAGAGTGTGCAGAACTATCTTTATATGTTTAGAAACAACACTTAATCCCTTCGGTAAATGAATGGCTAACCAGATTGTTGGAAAATGCTTCTATGTTTCAAAGAACTTCCTGCCTTAAAAGCTAAATCTACCTCAAATTGGACATTTCTTAAGCTATAACATTCTTTTACATAATACCTAATTGGTACCACATCCAAAATTTGGGGTTATGCATACAGAGAACCTGCATTTCAATTTTACAAGAGTCGGTTTGGTCTAGTAGCAAAGGCGCCAGACTAGGAACCAAGAGGCAGCCAGTTCTGGTCCCACCTTCCACGTGGAAGTGGCTGGCTGACTTTGGGCCAGTCACTCTCTCTCAGCCCAACCCACCTCACAGGGTTGTTGTGGGGAAAATAGGAAGAGTATTAAGTATGTTTGCCATCTTGAGCTATTTGTAAAAAAAATAAAGGTGGGATATAAATTAAATATCCAAACTCAGCATAGATTCTTGCTACTATTGGCTGAATGTCATTCAGTGATTTATATTTTGTTGACCGTGTTCTTGATATCCATTCTTAGTTTAAGAGCAGTCCTTAATTTTCTAATGTGAGATACAATATATTTAACTATTTACAACTAATTGATGACATGTTAAAAAGCCATAACCTCCACAACATATAAAATCCCTTTTTTATCATCTGTCTTGTGTTCTTTTATTCTTTTTTTCACATTGTCCTTTGTATTTTCTTTGAAGTGTCCAATGAAAAAAACCATAAACCAAGTTGGCTTGGATAGCGTGCCGCCTTTTGCTTCTAAAGCTTCTTGTCTTCTCTCTGATCTCACAGAATCCTCTGCCCTGCAACTGAATGGCATTCTGGGTGAATCCGTCACTTTCCAGATCAACAAATCAAAACCATTTGCAACCATTTCCTGGAGGATGGAGAAAAACGGCAGGTTCAGGACCCTCGCCCTGGTCGCCCCAGGGAAGCCCTGCAAGCTTTTCATACCCCTCGCAGCATTTAAGGACCGCCTGAGCTCCACCAGGGACTGCCAGAACCTGCAGCTCAGCCGTCTAGGCCGAGAGGACATTAACAGATATACGGCGAACATCATTTTTACAAGAACTTCAGAGTCGGTTGAGGAGCACTTTGACCTGAAAGTTTATAGTAAGTGTTGCAGACACACAGGTGCAGAGAAGAGCAACAAAGAGGATCTGGGGTCTGGAGACGAAGATATACGAAGAATGGTTGCAGGAATTGGGCATGGCTAGTCTAGTGAAAAGAAGGACTAGGGGTGACGTAACAGTCTTCCAACATATAAGGGGATGCCACAAAAAAGAGGGGTCCACCTATTCTCCAAAGCACCAGAGGGCAGGACAAGAAATAATGGATGGAAACTAATCAAGGAGAGAAGCAACCTGGAACTAAGGAGAAAATTCCTAACAATTAATTAGTGGAACAGCTTGCCTTCAGAAGTTGTAGGTGCTCCATCACTGGAGGCTTTTAAGAAAAGATTGGACAGCCATTGTCTGAAGTGGTACAGTCTCCTCGAGTCGAGGGTTGGACTAGACACTTCTAAGGTCCCTTACAGCTTTGTTATTCTGTTATTCTGATTAGGTTTAACCAGGTTATCTTGCACACAGTCTACAGGAAGCACAGTGTCGTGGGGTCAGGGCAGAAAAAGAAGCTGCTATGGCTTCCTTCTTCTGGGTTTAGAGGCCTCAAGGCCCTAAGACTATCCTCCCTTAAGCCCCTCTTGGTGGGAGGATTTTCCTTCATTTTAAATCCTTTCTATCTCCTGCTCAGAACGCTTAAAGCGCAAGGACCTGTCCATCAAGTGCACAATCAATAGAGGTCAGACAAAATTGTTGCAGTTGAACTGCTCTGTGAAGCGATGGAAGGACCAGCTGGGCCTGCAATGGTTTGTGGCAGAGGAGATCGTCTCTCAGGTCACCCATGAAAATTTGCTTATCATCAATTACACCAACCGAGAGATCTTTGACCAGGAGGTCAGCTGCAAGGCGAAAAACCCTGTTAGCAAGGTATCCAAAACTATGACACTCAGAGAAGCGTGTCCAAGTAAGTGCATCTTCTTAAGGTGTTTTTATGGGGGCTGAAAAGGGTTAACCTTGGATGAGGTTTGAGGAAGGAGTAGCTCTCCACAATGACTGTGGAATACAATGGTTGTGGTTGGCCAATGAACCACATCCCCATAGCAATGCAGCATTTCCTTCTGCTCGAGTCATAAGTTATGGAGGAGGCAGTCCCAAAGGTGCTTTTTCAAAAGGCAATTGGACTTTCTCGGTTTTTTTCCTTGAAAATGTTCCACTTCTCATCCAAGAAGCTTCTTCAGGAACAACCTGTATGAACATCTTTGGGACACCCCTGATCGGAATGACTGAGAATCTCCACAGACACAGAGAGGAGGCAGTTTCTGGAAGGGGAGGTGGAGCTGGGGACTCAATGTGTTTCCTTCTCTGATTTCCAAAAGCTCTGCCAGTGTCAGAATCCAATTCTATTTCATCTCTGGTTATCGACTATGGACAACCCCATTTCTGCCCTCTCTGGATTCTGTCATAGGATGAAGGGGAGAGGGGGGTGAACAAAGGGGTTTCGTGGCCCTCACTTCCTTCGGTACAACTTCAAAAGGGACTGAATGTGGATACCACCAAAAGGACTAAATCATAACAATGGGGCCATCAGCTTTCATCTGCTCCTCTCTGAAGTCTCCCTTCCACCGGCCGTGAGGAAAAAGGGGGTGGAAATGTAACACCTGGGATTGTCACTGGAAGGATGGTGGGGCTGCTGGGACCCCTTAAAACCGTGAACCATAGGGCTTGGGCCCCAGGTCCTCTCTAGAACGCCTGCAACCATTTTCTCTTAATAAAGGATGCCTGTTGGAAGAAATATTCCAAGAGTTCTGTCTTCTTAAGATGCAAAGTGGGGTGGGTCCTCTTGGTCTGGGTAGAGATGAATTTAAGAAAAATTGCCACATTTTTCATCAGATTTACACTTTAGCAAATGTTTTATTATTATTTATTTATTATTTATTTATTTATTTATTATTTTGACTTATATGCCGCCCTTCTCCCCAGACTCAGGGCGGCTCACAGCAAAGTTAATAAATAATAATACATTGTTAGTAACAATTTGTTATTAAGAAACTTTATATGGCTGCTCAACTCAGTCGTGGTGATTTGCTTGCATAGGTAAGACCTCCCTAAAGCTAAACCCAATCTGAATATAGAAATGAAAGGTTTCACACAATTATCCTGTTTGTGTAAGAGTGATTAATATACCTTCTGCTTTTTTCCCAGGACACCAGAGATACGTGAAAGTAACGGAGGTGATGTCTGGATTCATCCCTGCGGGTCTTTCTATGCTTGCTGGCATCGTCGTTGCATTCATCATATTGCTGAGCAAACGCCTGGCCAGGCATCGGCAGATTCCAGGCCCCCCTTTGCCCATCACTTCCCAAGCAGCCTGGCCGTATGCAGAAAACCCTCCTGCTCCACTGCAGCGGCCGCCTGGATGGGGGAGATGAGCCCAAAGAGCTGCCAGGAGAGGGCTTCCCATATGAACAAAGTAATAAACATTTACACAGCTTCTTCCAAGGATGCCACATCCCCTGGTGTCCTAACTCTGTTTTTTTTTTTCTGAAACACAGCTTGTTCTTGCTATAAGCTAGATACTCAATCATCATAATCATCATCATCATTATTATTTGCACAGTCATCCAGATGTTCAGACTGGATCTGACATTTTTGTCCCCCTGTGGAATCCTTCCCAAGGACCTGGGATAGGCAGATGAAGATGTTTGATGGTGTTAGAGGTCTTGTTGCAGGATGGGAGCTGTTCCCAGTAAAGCCGCTTTTTGCAATTGACCAATGGTGAATTTGTCAATTCTGATGGTGTTCAAGTGGTGCTCCAGTTGTTTTTGAATTGCACCCAAGGCACCTAGGACTATTGGGACTATCTTTGCTTTCTTTCCCCACAATAGTTCTATTTCTATTTGTAGGTCTTTGTATTTTGTTATCTTCTCTAGTTCTTTCTCTTCCATGCTGCTGTCTCCAGGTACCGCCACATTCACTATCCAAATGTTTTTCTTCTCCTTCTCCTTCTCCTCCTACTGCTCCTCCTTTCTCTCCTCTGTTTTAGAAAAGCAGCAAATCTCAGTTCTAGAACTTGATATACAAGGCAAAATCTGTAGTCAGTATCGGATAGGGGTTGACACAAAGAAGAGGGGGTCAACCTACTTTCCAAAGCACCAGTAGGCAAATCAAGAAACAATGGATGGAAACTGATCAAGGAGAGAAGCAACCTGGAATTAAGGAGAAACTTCCTGACAGGGAAGACAATTAACCAGTGGAACAGCTTGCCACCAGAAATCATGGGCGCTCCATCACTGGAGGTTTTTAAGAAGAGACTGGACAGCCCCTTGTCTGAAATGCTAAGAGGGTCTCCTCCCTGAGCTGGGGGCTGGACGAAGGTTTCTTCCAACTCTGTTATTCTGTTCTGTTATCTTGGATCTTCAAGTTCCTCCTGTTTAGAAATGTTAGCGGTCTAATAAAGGGTCTTCCCTGCCCAATTTCCTGCTGTAGCAGAAGAACAGCAAGTGTCCAACTATTTTCGGTCAGTTGCCGAATCTCAGTTAAAGCTGACGCAGCATTTGCAGTCAGTAGAAAGGACCAGCCTCTGAAGCGTTCGGAAGTTCCCTTTACCCTATTTGTGGAAAAGTTCAAAGCAGTCAGTGAAGGATGCTTTTTGTCTTACAGTCTGCACAATGACAGGTGGGATTATTTCATGTTTAGAGGGCCTTGCAAGTGGATTCTTCCACCCTTCAGCTAGCAGGTAATCTCAGCCATCAGAATTCCTGTTTTTGCACAATACTTTCCCTAATTGGCTTTTGTGTGTTGGTTTTAGTGCATTACAAATAGTCCTTGATTTACAGCTGTAATTCAGTCTGGAACTTGTTGTAAGTTGTGCTGGTCATTAAGCAGGTCATCACCTGACTGCACCTAATTTTATGATTTTTTTGCAGCAGTTATTAAATAAATCGCCTTGGTCATTAAGTGAATGCGGCAGACATTAAGCGAACCCATTGTCTGTTGTGGGCATTTTTTTGCCAGAAATCAGAAGTAAATTGCCATCAGATGACCAGGGGACACTGTAAATAGCCATAAATGGGCACCTTTTGCCAGTGCCCAAAATGTGATCACATGACCGTGGGGGAGGGGCATTGGAATTTGAAATCCAGGTCCTAAGTAGCCCAGGAGGGGTCCGTCATAACTTTGAACAGTTGCTTCCACAAGTGGCTGTAAGTCGAGGACTACCTGTATTAGCATTTGAGCAAGCGGCCCGGGGCTCCGTGGGTTCCTTAACTCTGTGCCTGCCAGATGCCCCCAGCGACCCCCTTGGTGTGGTAGGGAAGTCCCCCTGATGCCCAGCTTTCTTTGCGGGAAGAGGGGACGGAATGTGATGACCCCCAATGCCCACTGCTGCCTACATGGTGACTGCAGCCCTAAGATTGGAAGATGTGTAGCCATCAGACGGAGAGAAGCAACCTGGAACTAAGGAGGAATTTCCTGGCAGTGAGAACAATTAATCAGCAAAACAACTTCCCTCCAGAGGTTGTGGGTGCACCATCCCTGGAGGCTTTTAAGAAGAGATTTGCCCGAAAGGGTCTAGGGCAGACATGTTAAACTTGTGACATCACGTGATGTCGCGCAACGTATCGGAGGTTTTTCCCCATTGCCGGCAATGGGGTGGGCGCGGTTTCCTGGTGATGCGTCCAGCCCACGGGCCGGCAGTTTTACACCCATCTAGGTTCTCCTGTTTGAGCAGGGGGATGGACTAGAAGATCTCCAAGGTCCCTTCCATCTGTTATTCCGTTAAGAACTGCAGTGTCTGGAAGCCAAGATTGCTCTACTTTGGCCATGTCATGAGAGCTGACTCACTCGAAAAGTCCATCGTGATGGGAGGAGAAGAGCCCCCCAATACCCGCTGGCTGGACAGTATAAAGGACGGCCCCGTGATGACCAGGGTGGATTTGGAGGAGGCGATGTGAGGCAGAGGGGCATGGAGAGGGCCGATCCACAGAGTGGCCGCAGGCCGGACACTTGGTGGGCTTTTAGGCTTGTGGGTCTCGGAGGTCTTCACGCTTTCCTCATTTGGGGTGGCTGTAAAGGGCGGAAAGGCAGAGGAACCCCCCTCGTGGGGAGCCATTGGGTGACACGCCCTCTCCACCACAGAAAAGTCCGTCTGCTCTGTCCAGTGAAATAACCTGCAGCAATTCCTGTTTTTTTCCCCTTTATTTTTTTCTAGAACATAAAGTACAAATTTCCCCAAGCCTCTTACAGAGAGAGCAAAATTAGAAGCACCTTCAACTGGGGGGGGAGAGGGAGGGGTCACCTGCCCCAGTCCTCCAGGGGCTGCAGAACCGCCGGCAGGCTAGATGGGCCCGTACATCTGCCGATAAGCTTCCTGGAAGCCGATCTGGTCGGCCAACTCGTCACAGTCGGGGCTGAGCTCGCAGACCTCCCGCTGGGCCTCGAAGGGGTTCACAGCCACTTGGGGGGCAGCCCCGGCAGCATCGTAGCCACTGCGGAGGAAGCAACAGGGGAGGGCGATTAGGGGAGGCCTTGGGGGGCTTCGCTGGGACAGGGCTTGGCCACCTGTGGTGGAAGGTGGGGAGGCGAGCAACCCAGTGGGGGCCCCCCAGGGGGGACGGAGGTGAGGGGCCTATTGACGGGAGAGCCCCCCTTGTGTCCCCCCCCAGCTGCTTCCCCTGCTTAGGGGGTCTGTGATATGGCTTCCTCAAGCGTGGCAACTTTAAGAAGTGTGGACTCCAATTCCCAGAATTAAAGTTGCCAAGTTTGGGGAGGACTGCCCCAGAGCCTTCCTCAGGGCCAGCCCGGCCATCTGCCCCACGGCCTTCCCGCTCTTCCCTCCCAGCTCATCTCTGGCTCCATCTTTCTCCCCTAATATCTTCATCACTGGAAGTCACCTGTCTGAAGTGGCATGGGGTCTCCTGCTTGAGCAGGGGTTTCGACTAGAAGATCTCCAAGGTCCCTTCCAAGTTTTATGAGATGGATAGTATATATACATAGATAAGATAGATGATAATTAGATGATAGATGATAGAAAGTAGGAGATACAGAGATAGAGGGGGGGAGGAGAAGAGATAAGCAGCCTTCCTCCCAGAGTTGTGGGGGCTCCATCACTGGAGGTTTTTAAGATGAGATTGGGCCACCATTTGTCCAAAGTGCCACAGGGTCTCCTGCTTGAGCAGGGGGTTGGACTAGAAGATCTCCAAAGCCCCTTGCAACTGTGGTGTCCTGTTCTCTCTCTCTCTCCCCCTTCCAAAAGCAGCCTCTGCATCACCTGGATTTCCTCAAGGACCTTCCGAGGTCTCTCCTGCTTTCTTGAGACCAGAATCCCCAGGGGGCCACAGCCTCCTTCCCCAGAGAAAGGACGAAGGACTGGGACTTGGTGGGGGTGCAAACGGTGCTTGGCGGCCAGCGCAATCCCCGCGGCCCTTGTGAATAAGGGGCCAGGCCTTCACTCGTAAGCCCTCTGCAATGAAGGGGCCCTGATTCCCACCCTGGGTAAGAGGGGGGCAATTTCCCTCCATTTTGCCACCCCCTCCCATATTTCTGAACTCAGCTACTTCTAGAATCTCAGCCAAAGCTTCTTGCAAATCAGAGTCTAGCTTTTAATCAGGATTCCTCTCTGGGCAGCAGGTGAGACTAGATGGCCTCAAGAGTCCTTTCAACTCCAGGTTTCTGATGCCCTCCCCCAAGTTGGGGCGTCTCACAGTAATCTGGAAATGTTCACGGAGTCCAACTGCAGGGGGGGGGGACTGGGAATTTAGAGAGCTGCAGACCGAGTACCCCGGGGAAATTCAGGGATGGGATGGATCGGCTGCTAGCCCATGGTGAGCTTTCTCTGTACCTGTTGTAGTTCCTCTTCTGTCGCTTCACGACTTCAGCCCCCACCCGCTTGGAGACGAAAGCTGCAGGGAAGGAGGGGATGTTTAGAAGAGGGGCCTCGCCCCGCCTGCCGAGGAAGGGCAGTTGGGAAACTTCCAATTTGGAAGTACACTGCATGATTCTAGTCCTCATGGTCTGAACAGAAAGAAGAGGTTACCACGTCCTCTAACTCCTTCCTGCAAAGCAGCAGAAGAAAAGGCACCCGGGCCATTCCCCACGCCTGGCCTGAGCCTCGGCCTAAGAGAGGAGCTTTCCCGCCGGTCTCTAATTCCACGCAAGGAAGGAGGAACTTGCTCGGGGCAGCGACTGGGCTCCCTGCCGCCTCGGCAGCCCCCTTTGCCCGGGCTCCAGCCCAGAGGGCAGCCTCCGACGCTCAGAGGCGCCTCCTGGGGAGGGGGCGCGGCGAAGGCCGGGGGGGGACCTTGACTCACCTTCCGACCTGGGCGACCCGTCGGCGCTCCGGGCGTGAGCGGCGTCCCCTGCGGAGGAGGAGGAGGAGGAGGGGCGGCTCTATCAGCGAGGGCCTTCCCGCTGCCCGCCGCAGCCCCGCCAGCCTTGTCCGGGGAGGGAGGGAGGGGGCCGGGGGAAAGGAGGCGGCAGCCCCCCCGCAGCCCCCCGCCCTCCCGGGGGAGAAGCCCCTTTCTTGGGCCGGGCGGCTCCCCCTCCCAGGGCCGGGGCACCGGGAGAGCCTCGGCGGGGACGGGCGGCCGAAGGAGCGGCGCGGCGGAGCTCCCTTACCTGGGCGGACGAGGCAGAGCCCGGCCAGGGCGCAGAGGGCGGCCAGCAGAAGGGCGTTCATGGCGAGGCTGGGCTGCTCCGGGCGCTTCTCTCGTCCCGGCCTGCCCGGCGCCCCCTTTATACTCCCCCGAGCCGGCCTTGGCAGCAGAAGGGGGCGCCTCGCCGCCGCCGCCGCCTCCTGCTCCGTCGGCTCCCGGGGGCGTTGCGGGAAGCCTGCCAGGCTCCGGGCCAGGGGAGGCTGGGAAAGAGGGCCGGGCCGCCGCCAAGCTCGTTTGGGCAGACTCTTGGGGGGGGGTTGGCGGGGCTCTCAGCAGTTTGTTGGGGGGGGCACCGTGAGTGGAGGCCTCCTTCAAGGTGGGGCGCAAGAGGATATGTAAACTTCGGATGGTTTTCATTGCAGCATTTGGGGGGGAGGCTTCAGAGGTCATCTGGTCCAGCCCCCTGCTCCGTGCAGGAGTGCTTCGCACCTTTGCAGCTTTTCAGTTGCCAGAACTTCGACTCCCAGAAGTTCACCCAGCTTAAAGTTGCCAAAGTCGAGAAACGCCGTCTAGAACAGGACTCTCCAACCTTGGCCGCTTTAAGACTTGGGGACTTCAACTCCACGCTGGCTGGGGAATCCTGGGAGTTGAAGCCCCCAAGTCTTAAAAGTTGCCAAGGTTGGAGAGCCCTGGACTAGAGGGTCTCCCAAGAAATGCCAGGGAGCGACTGACGCCTCCACAAAATGTGTGTCAGGTATCGATCCAGCTCACAGCCATTGCAGTGCATTGGACTACATACTAGATCCAGGCAGCCTTGGTGGCCGGTGTGAGCGTGTTTGCGACTTGTTTGAACTGCGGTTCTTGAGTGTACGAGAGTGTGGCACAGGAAATCTTCAAAAATGGGCAAAGGTGATCCTAAAAAGCCAAGAGGTAAAATGTCCTCATATGCCTATTTTGTGCAAACCTGCCGGGAAGAGCACAAGAAGAAACACCCAGATGCTTCAGTGAATTTCTCAGAGTTCTCAAAGAAATGTTCAGAAAGATGGAAGACTATGTCCGCTAAAGAAAAGGGGAAATTTGAAGATATGGCACGAGCTGACAAGGTTCGTTATGAAAGAGAAATGAAAACTTATGTACCCCCAAAAGGAGAGTCAAAAAAGAAATTCAAGGATCCAAATGCACCAAAGAGGCATCCTTCGGCATTTTTCTTATTTTGTTCTGAGTATCGTCCAAAAATCAAAGGAGAACATCCTGGTCTTTCCATTGGGGATGTTGCAAAGAAACTTGGAGAGATGTGGAATAATACCTCTTCAGAGGATAAACAGCCCTTTGAAAAGAAGGCTGGTAAACTGAAGGAGAAATATGAAAAGGATATTGCTGCATACCGAGCTAAGGGAAAGCCTGACGCAGCCAAAAAGGTAGCTCCTAAGCCTGAGAAAAGCAAGAAAAAGAAAGAGGAGGAAGAAGATGATGATGATGATGAAGAGGAGGAGGAAGAAGAGGAAGAAGAGGAGGAGGAAGAGGAGGAAGAAGATGATGAATAAGTCTTTTAGATCAGATTTTCTTGTCTATAAAAGCATTTAACCCCCCTGTACACAACTCACTCCTTTTAAAGAAAGGGGGAAAAAATTAAGCATAAGGCTGTGTAAGATTTGTTTTTAAACTGTACAGTGTCTTTTTTCCTTTTTCTTTTTTTGTATAGTTCAAAGCTACCAAATATGTCTTTTGGTAGACTTGTCCTTTAGTGGTATCTCAGTGGCCACTAATGTTGCCTAGTACAGAATGGGGGTTGTAAATTGGCATGGAAGTTTAAAGCAGATTCTTGTTGGTGCACAGCACAAATTAGTTATACATGCAGATGTAGTTTATTATTCATCTTGAGTTGTCTGCCTCATAAAATAATAGTTGTTCTGTTAACTAAATACCACTCTGTAATTGCAAAAAAAAAAAGAAAAAAGTTGTAGCTGTTGACATTCTGATTGCTTCTAAGTAAATACATTTTTTAAAAAAATTAGTATTGTTGTCCATTTAATAGGTGCCCTTGTAAAATCAACATTTCCCTTTTTTTTCCTTCTGGAAACCTTAACTTTTATGCTTCGCCCTTTTGGGATCACGTCAGAATTTTGTCTCTTCGTGTAATACGTTGATAGAATGATACAAGAGCTTTGAGCAACATGCCCTATATAATTATGATAGGGTAGGAAATAAATATTTACCAGAATATGCAAAACATGTTTTTCCCCATGTAACTGGTCACAATAAAAAAATGTTCTTAACCAATTTGTATTTGCTCAGCTTTTGCTATGTACAATATTCTACTGAGTTGTATAAATTTGCCACTTTTAGAAGGATGAGAATTAAAATACAATTTCTGTGGCATGAAGTACTTCTAAGAGAAAAATAATTTAGGGTGCTTCTGAGGCCACCTAAGTATATTCTCACTTTGATCTGCAAAGAATTTACATGTATGATTTCATTGGCTAGTAGTAAGTTGAATTTGCAAATACTTTAATACAGAGGAGAGTACTCTATCTAAGCAGGTAAAGTTAAATGCTAAATTGCTGTAATCCTTTTAGGATACCATGTCAAATGATGATTGTGGGCTTTATGCCATGGATATTCCTGGTAGTAAACATCCCACAATAAAATACTTTACTTTGCTAATGTTTTTTATAAGTGATACCATTGATTGATTTGTATAAATTCATGTTTTCAATCCACTAGTTTTAGCCCATTTTCAAAATTTTGTATTGTCTCAAATTAAAATGAGATGTATCTTTTTCTGTTATCTTTTATAACATTTTTGATGTCGGCCCATTTTGTAAGTTAAAATAGCAGTAGGGGGAAGTACATTTTTTTCCATTTAGCTGTGAAGTATAACATGGTATTCCAACAACCTCTGATTTGATAAAATATAGATTGCTTTGAAAACCAAAGTTAAATTTTTTGCATTTTCAATAAAAATGCTGGCAGTTATGAACTCGGCAGAATAATCTGGGGATTGATTGAGAATTCTGTAGTTATGAAATAATGGTGCCAGTGTTTAAAAAAAAATAGTATTCTTGTAATTTTACACACTTTTTTGATGGAGTATTGTTTTGTTATACAATTTTGACTTTTAAGATTCTTACTTCAATTTTGCATTTGTTTATGTAT
The DNA here is from genome assembly GCA_034064705.1 of Bothrops alternatus. NCBI lineage: Eukaryota > Metazoa > Chordata > Lepidosauria > Squamata > Viperidae > Bothrops > Bothrops alternatus. The sequence goes on from JARGCV010000988.1 coordinate 3,012,631, forward strand.
AACCTCAGGAGAATATTGAACATCTGATTTCCTGGTTGATACTAATAAAATAATAATTACAGAGGTTTTAAAAAAAAAATGTGTGCCATGATGGAGCTTCAATTCCACCATCAGAGCCGCCCTCTTGACTGTCTCCTGTGGGAATCCTGGCTCAGAGGCTGGCAGATCCGGGTTTCCTTGCCTTCCCTACTGCCTTGCAAGAGCCAGGTTGCCCCTTCACCTCCGTCGCTTTCTTCCCAAGTTCAGAGGCAGCCCGGATTGCCCTGCGCTCCACCTCTCCCGCCATCCGGCCTTGCCAGGGGCTGAGGCGGGACTCCAACCGCCACTTCTTTGGAGCAGGGATTTCCACAAGAAAGTGGAAGAGTTCAAACTCACCCCAGGCTGGATCTGCTGGCTTCCTTTTAGGGGACTAAGTTGGGAATTTTCCAATGTCAGTTTTGACCTTATTGACCAACATTTTAATATTTTACTGTGTGGATTTGGGCATTGCTGTAATTTCATTTTGTGCCCTTTTAATGGATTTTAGTTGTTTGGTATCATCTTTCTTTTGTAAAGAATTGGTCTCAGGGAAACAAACCAAATTTCCTTTTACATTGCTGCTTTTGTTTTATCAGGCATCCCTGTTGATTGATTGATTATGTGCTATGAAAAAGATGTTGCCCGTCCTGGTCCCTCAGGCACCCATCGCTCCTGCGGTGGCATCTCTGCCGGCATCCAAACTTACTTACTTAATTACTCATTTATTTACTTATACTTATGTTATGAAACAAAACAATTAAAACATTAAAACCACACAGGTTAGATTATTATTAAAAACTGTACTAGAGCCAACACTAAAGAGACAGACAGCGGTTCTCGCCTCTGACGGTGGAATGTGGAGCATGTTAGCAAGACAGAAAACCTCGGAGGGAGGGGAGACCACTGAGGCAATCTTCAAGTACAGCTAGTCCTTGACTTACAACAGTTCATTTAGTGACTGCTCAAAGTTACAACGGCACTGAAAAAGACTGATGACCATTTTTCACACTTATGACCATTGCAGCATCCCCGTGGTCGCATGATCAAAATTTGGCCCCTTGGCAACTGACTCATATTTATGATGGGCGCAGTCTCTCCCAGGGTCACGTGACCCCCTTTTGCGACCTTCTGAAAAGCAAAGTCAGTGGGGGGGGGGAAGCCAGATTCACTTAACAACCATTTTACTAACTTATCTGCAGTGATTCACTTAGCAGCGATGGCAAGAAAGGTTGTAAAATGGGGCAAACTCACTTAAGAAATGTCTCGCTGAGCAACAGAAATTTTGGGCTCAATTTTGGTCATATGTTGAGGACTACTGGTGCTCAGTTCTGAGTACCCTTTATCCAGACTGTTACGGCAACCTGACTGACATGTTGCCATCTTTCTAGCATGCTCCCACTCCTCTAAACCTCCTTTCCCTCTCCTCTGGAAGTCTCTGCAGGAGCCCCCTGCTCTTAGTTTGTTTCGCTGCGGCACACATTTTTATGGGAAGTGGTCCCCAGAGAATTGGGGGGGCTGGTTTTTGGCCAAAGACACTGGACGGGACTGAGGCCAGGAGGCGCAAGGCCCCAGGGTTGTGATTACCAGCAAATGGCATGGTTTGTCCTGCCTGTGCGGATATGTGATTTAAATCCCCACTTCCTCCATCCTTTCCCCACCAGGCGTCCTGCCTGGGGCAGCCGCACGGCTGAACTCAAGCCCTGGGAGCCCTTCCAGATCCGGGGAGAGTAAACTCCATGGGGCGTGGACCTCTTTGCACCGGCCGATGCCCGGGACGCTTTGCTGCCCTGAATGCCACGTGTGCCTCTTTTCCTCCGCTTCGAATCTGGACACTGCCGAGATACAAAGAATAATGAGAGGGTGGCCTTTGACAGCTGGAAGTTGCTCGTTCCAGACAGGGCTTCTTTGGAGGGCCTCCCATTCACCCCGCGGCTCTGGCTGAGTTGCAAGACGCCAAACACAAACTGAGATGTGAAACTATGAATTTCCTGGCCCCACTTTATCCTGGCCTAGTAAGCGGGGCCAAGCCAGCCTAATACAATGCCTGGGCTGCAACCCAACATGTGGCTTGAGACAGACGTGGCACTGAGACCAGCCACTGTTCCCCTCCCAGCTTGAAGAAGGATTCTCAAAACTCAAAAACAACAATTTGGTACAACTTCAGCTGTCCTAATGAAGGTGCCGCCTTTGCAGCCTGGGAACTGAAATGTAAACCGTTCTGAATTATTGAAGCAAAAGGTAGCGATTTAAACAAAGTGTAATCAAACAGTCAAGCTAAGGGAGGAGAGGCTTTTAACATGCAGTTGAAGGAGCCTGAAAGAGCCCTTGTCTGCTGTTGAACAGAGCTGGCCTGGCTTGACTCCAAGGGGCCTTGGGTGCAGAATGCAGAACAGTTGGAAGGGACCTTGGAGGTCATCTAGTCCAAGCCCCTAGTCAAAGCAGGAGTGCCCACAGAGAGGGCTCTGCATGCCACCTGTGGCACGTGTGCCATAGGTTCGCCACCATGGCATGCAGAGCCCTCTCTGTGGGCACGTGTGCCGTCACCCCAGTCTTAGGCCTTCAGCTGGGTTCTATGAAACCTTTTCGCTTTAGGCCTCTGCCGCTTTGTGCAAAAAAAAAAAAAAAGGTTCAATCAATCGATGAATTTCAACTTCTTGCAGGAAAAAAAAAGATCTCACAAAGTTGGAATTGATTGAACTTTTTAGTCCCACCCAGTCTGCTGTTACCGCCGCAGCCACCCCCACCCAATGGGCCACCCCCACCCAGCACCCGACGATACGTAAGTGGGTTTTGGGTTGCAGTTTGGGCACTCGGTCGCTAAAAGATTCACCACTGCTGCTCTAGACCATTTCAGACAATGGCTGTCCAGTCTCTTCTTAAAACCCTCCAGTGATGGAGCAGCCACAACTTCTAGAGGCAAGCTGTTCCACTGATTGTTCTGTCAGGAAATTCGTTAGTTCTAGGTTGCTTCTCTCCTTGATAGGTTTCTATCCATTGCTTCCTCTTCTGCCTTCAGGACAAGAGCAGACTCTTCCCCTCTTGTACAGGTTTACCATCAGGTTATTTATTATAAACAAAAGATAGGTGGCTGCAATTCTGCTTCCCAAGGAAGCAGACAATTTTTTGCACATTTTATAGAGCTGTGGCTGCTGGAGTCTTGGGTTCAACAAGTTTATTCAATACTTAGCAGCCACATGCAGATGTGTTGATTTGTATTAACTGCAGTTAATCTTTTTAGGGCTTAGCGGACATGTGAATCCAGCCTATTCTAAGATTATTAATTCAGTGGTTTCAGATGTGGGGATCTGACACCAAAATTATTATTTGTGAGGAAACTGGAGGAAGGGGAGATGCAAAATTCGAATTAGGAGAGCTTGAAAACAGAGAAATCTCTATGCAATATAAGACATTGCGAAGTTTGGGGTCTCAAGCTAAACTGGAGGAGGTGAGCCATATGCACAGTGTTTGCGTTAGTGAGGAACTTCAATCCACTGTAGGTCTTCCTGGAGGAGAAGCAGCACCAACTCACTTTTTCAGCAAGACCCCAACAGCTCCCCGACTTGTAGAACCCCAGCCAGAAAGACGGAGGGAGCGCAGCCTTCTTTGGCGTCTCACCAGCCCCAGGAAACCCGGTGTGGGCTGGCCAGCAATTCTGCCTTGGCATCTCACGGTACATTCGTCGTGTTTACAGAGTCCTGAGCTGGGCCAGCCTTCCTCCCAAACCGCTTTCTTATCAAAAGCAGATGTTTTGGAGACAGCGGAGCGCCCATCTTGGGGGAGCCTCGCTTTCCCTGTTCTTTCTGTGAGGAGCCTTGCTGATGTCCCTTCCCGGCTCCAAGAGGTCTCCACATCAGAGCAGAATGGGGGACGCATCTAGGACCCAGATCCAGAAGCTCTTGGGAGCTTTGTCTGGGTCTAGGGGGTGTTTCTCTCCCATTATTCTAACAAGCCACTCAGAGTCTCCTAAACTGAGACGGACAGCAAATAAATTTGATAAATAAAATAAATAATCCTGAAGAGCTGCATGAAGAACTCTGCAGAAGAGACAGGTAGGTCTTCTTCTACCAAAAGTGAAAGTCAGGCCTCCTTTTTCAGAGGCATGGGAAGAATTTGGAAAAGGGTGAGAAAGATGACCAGGAATCTAAAAACAAAAGCTCCTCAAGGTGCTGAAAAATCTGGTTGAACCTTGAGAGCGAGACGGCTGAGGGCGAGAGGCAAATCTTCAGATGTCAGAAAGGATGATGAAGAATGGAAAGGAGCTTGGAGACCAACTAGTTCAGTATTTTTTCAACAACTGGCAACTTTTAAGAGGTCCAGACTTCAATTCCCACAATTCCCCAGCTGGCATAAATCTAGATGCAATCTCCAAATTTCAAGAAGGTGTTCTATAGTATACCCAAAACAAACACTCATTATCTGATTGTATTATTTGGTTGTCCCACAGCTGTATTTGTACAAGTTCACAGCTGTCAAACAAGAGAGCTTGCAGAATTGACATTCTGAGTGAAATAAATACAAAGCAGGAGCTGTAATATTTCGATAAGTACACAATCACATGCACCCCATCCCCAGCTTCCCACCCCAGTCAAGCTGAGAGGGAGCGGCCCTCTTCCACAGACTGGCTGCTTTGGAAATCTGGCAGAAAATCCACACGATCCCTGTGTAGCTCTCCGAGGTCTCCCTCGCATCCTCGTCCACAAAAAGCAGCCAGGCCGGGCCTTCTCAGGAGAGATCCTCAACGGTGCCCATCATCCTCCGGCCCTCGATAGCAATTCCCTGAAGGGAGGGTAGAAGAAGTAAGTCCACTGCCAGAACAGCCTTAGAGTAAGAGGAAACAGCCTCCCTCACTCTACACTGGTGTTGCTTAACCTCTGCGACTTTGAGGGGCGGACTTCAATTCCTAGAATCCCCCAGCCACCATGGGGACTTCTGGGAGACATGTCCACTCTTCTTAAAGTCACTGAGGTTCAGAAATATGGCTCAAGACGATCTGCAGAGAACAGATGGGCTACTACAATGTGGGATTCTTTTCAGAGTAACAGAGTTGGACGGGACCTCGGAGGTCTTCTAGTCCAGGGCTTTTCAACCAGTGGTACGGGTACCACCTGTGGTAGATTGGCACCTGGCAGGTGGTACGCGACCATCCTAGAAAAGAGGTAGCGGGGGAGGGGAATGAGCTGAACCGGTGGCAGCACTGCACAAGCCTGAGCCAGAGACGGCTGGAGCTGCAGGGCTGTCAGGGCTCAGCGGAAGCGCCAGGATCAATGCTAGGCTCCAGCTGATGGGCGCTTCTTCGAGACTGTCAGGGCTCAGTGGAAGCGCCAGGATCAGCGCCAGGCTCCAGCTGGAACTCGGCGCTGATTCTGGCACTTCTGCTGAGCCCAGAAGAAGTGCCGATTAGCTGGAATGTTGCTGCATCTCCAGGGTCTTGTGATTTACATTCAAATGCTTGGCAACTGATTCATATTTATGACGGTCACAGTGTCCCACGGTCATGTGAAGTGACCAAAACCTGCTGCAACCACCCAGCAGACGGGGGGAATAAAAACCAAACACCCCCCCACCCCACCCCCGTTGCCAATCCTCAACAGAAATGCTCACAACAATGAAAACCTCGGACAGGAAGAGTGCCACCGGGTGGGCAGGCAGGTGTCTCACTCGGCTGTGGCTTGGGGGGCACTTTTTTCAGTGTCATTGTAACTTCGAACAGTCACTAAGCGAACTATTGTAAGTCGAGGACTACCTGTCACTTTATCACTTTTTTCCTTTTTTTTTTTTTTTGGTCATCAGGTTTTTGACACCTTGCTAGGCGACTGGTACTCGGATGTTGCCATATCCTAAAAGTGGTACAATGGGTGAAAAGGTTGAAAAGCCCTGTTCTAGTCCAATGCCCTGCCCAGGCAGGAGACCCTATACCAGGCATGTCAAACTCGCGACATATTGGGACTTTTTCCTCATTGCCAGCAATGGGGTGGGTGCGGTTTCGGTGTGACGCATCCGGCCCCAGCAGTTTGACATGCCTGCCCTATACCATTCCCGACAAGTGGCTGTCCTGTCCCTTCTTAAAAACTTCCACTGATGGAGCACCCACAACTTCTGGGGGGAAGCCGTTCCACAGATTAACTGTTCTGTCAGGAAGCTTCTCTCAGTTCTAAATTGCTTCTTCTCTCCTTGATTAGTTCCCCTCCGTTGCTTCTCGTCCTGTCTTCAGGCGAGGTCTTGCAGGGCATTCCCAGGTTCAATCAGAGGTCCTTCCCTATGAAATCCTGCTGGAAGAACTGCCATCTTCAGCAATAAAGTGTCCCAATACCTTAATCGAGTGTCCTTGATTTATGACCATTCATTTAGTAACCTTTCAAAGTCACAACAGTGCTGAAAAAAAGTGACTTAAGACAAGTCCTTGTCCTTTTGATCATCGCAGCATCCCTGCAATCACCTGATCACAACTGGTGCACATGGCAACCAGTAGGCATCTATGATGGCTGCCATATCCTAGGGCCGCATGATCACCATCTGCAACCTTTCCAACTGGTTTCCAACAAAGTCAGTGGAGAAGCCAGCAGGAGCTCGGAAGTCATGGTCACGTGAGGTCTCACTTAATGACTGTGGCAAAAAGGTTGTAAAATTGGATGTGGTCATGTAATGCCTCATTTAATGATCACACCACTCAACAACATGTTTCCCAGGCCCAACTGTGGTCATAAGTCAAAGACTACCTGCATTGAGGTGTGTTTGCGTCCTGCTGCCCTTGCTAGAGGACACCAGAGCAGGTCTGAGGGAGATCAGCATCCTGTAAGGGTCTCCAACCGGAGCAACTTTAAGACCTTTCAAGACTTCTAGTTTTGCGTCTTAGCGACACGGCCAAGGGATTGCGGAGTTCCGGACCTCACGGCTGATTTTGTCCTGCCAGGGGACCCTAAATGGGTCTAAAGTCGCCCCAAAGAGACGACAAAGGAGCCCCCCCCCCGTTGATCACAGAAAGATGGTCGATCCACTTGATCCAGGGAAGCCATCCAAACTGACAGGAGAAAAGCTAGCTGCATTTGGTGACTAGCCCAAGCTACCAACAGCCAAAGCCCAAAAGCACTAACTAGAACAGACTGAACAGCGTGTTTGAAACTGGGTGAGAATATTGATCTTCTCTTTTCTATCTTGCAACTGATTTTCTGGAAAAGATCCCCAAGAAGCAAAAAATCCTCCAAAAGTGAGAAGGATAGCAGCCCTACCCTTCCATAGAAGGCGTCTAATTTTTATGGGGGACATAAATACATTGAAATGGAATTAATATAAAACTACAGTCTGGATAAACTTGAAAATTATGGAAACTGTTAAGATTTTCCATTTGAAAGAGTACTGATGAAATTATAATTTTCTGTTATAAAAGTTGGAAAATGAATAGTTACTGACATCTAGTGGTGGAATCCAATATAAAACTATAGCTGCCTTGGCTCAGAAACTGGCAAGATGCCCAGAAATAGAGAACAACTTGTCCCTTTGATCCTCAATGACTCTTAGCTAAATAGAGAACAGCTGGGAACAGAGGAAAGAAAATACAATGGACTATCTACTATAGACTGAGAACTACAATTGTTATAAAAACTGCTGACCTTCTTGGTTTATAAACACTTACTAAGCTGTGATTTTTAAGCTCAAGAATTCTTTGCATAGAAAGAAACACCTTGACTTTAGCTACTCTTCTAGGGGGGAAGCTACTGGATTACTCATAGGTGAACATTTTGGACTGCAATTTTGGCTGCTTGATAACTGTAGGACCCCTGAGCAAAAGAACTGTTATAAAATATTGCTTTCAGTGATGGACTGATAATTGGAAACATGTTGGACTATAAAGGCCATACATAAAGATAAGAACTATACAAGACTTTGTTTGGACCTTGGTTGGTTTGATAAAGCATATATACGGGGATTATGCTACCAGTGAAAAATTATTTGGAGGGGGGGGAGATAAAATGGATGTTGTATACCTAACTAAAACTGGTAGGAAACAACACCCAATATCTTCTTCCGAAGTGCCCAGCCTGGAACATCAGAGACCTGCAGGAGTAATACTTCAAGACAAGGCAAATATCTTCCAGGAGGAAATGCATGCTATGTTGCAACTAATTCAAATGACAATTGTTTCAAATCATGATGAGATTAAAAATAATTTAGATGACATAAATGAGCACATCTTTAACCTAAGCTCACAATTTAAAAAAACTCCCAGAAAATGATGATAAAGAATGAACAAACAAATCAAGACAATAGAACACAAACCAGAGGAAAGTGACCCAAAGATGGAGGCTTCAAAACGAATCACAAGCCAAGAAAAATCGGCAAGAATCTGTTATAATATTGGAAACGGAAAAGGCATTTTATTTTTCAGGACTTCAAAACAAACCTGAGTATAAGAAAGAAGATCCGATAAAATGGATTATAGAACTGCCTGCTAGGAAAACCACTAGAGTCTGAGAGACAAAAAATGAAAAGAGAAATTGAGGGAGAAGTGGAAGCTCCCTAACAAATATAAATGGGCGAAAATCCCGCTCAAAAGCACCCCACCAAATTTGTCCTTCCCATTCCTAACAACATTCATCAAAACATAGGAAGAATCCCCTGGCAAGCTGAATACACTGATAGGAAAGCTGTTTGGCAAAAGAAGAAGACTAGAGTTAGATTTAAGAGATCAGATGATTTGACTTACCAGATCGAGTACTATATGACTAAACACTTGTTTGAATATGGTTAAAAGAATAGATAAATTTTGGATATAAATGGGTCCTACAGTAAGAGGGATGTGATTTATAAGTAGTATAGTACTTGTTTATAATACGGGAAATGTAAAAATACTGGGATGGCTTATGTAAGCAAAATGTTTGGATATTTAAAAGTAATTAATCTTGAGAAAATCATAACTGACAAGAATGTTTTGAATACTGAGGGAAAATTAAGCTTAAATAAGAACTCTGAAAACAGGACCTATAGTGATTTACTAAGATGACCCTTTGCAAATACAATTGAAACCTAAGCTGATTAGAAAAAATATTACACACTGATGTTACTGTTATTTCTATAAATACTAGAAAAATTCAAAAATTCAACTTTGTAGGTATCGAAAATACTAAGAACTGTATTTGCTCAATGTTGGTAAAAGGAAAATACTATTCGAAGATGATGATCAAGGAAATGTATCACTAGCTAGTATGTTGATTATGGAATCATAGAAATTATTATTGTTGATAAATATATGAACCCAGACAACATGTTGTTTACCAAGCACTAAAGATTATCTTTAAAAAATCAATAAAATATATTTTTTTAAAAAGATCTGTGGACTTCAACTCCCAGCTGGCTGGGGAATCCTGGGAGTTGAAGTGTACAAGTCTTAAAGTTGCCAAGGTTGGACATCCCTGCTCTATGGGCAGGCTGGTCTCTTCTTGTGCTAGTCACAAATGTTAAAAAAAAAATCATTTCTAATTAATAAACTGTTTTAATTTTTGTTCTTCCTCAGTTTGGGATCTGAATTTAGATCTCTCTTTTTGATTCATCTGGCTGTACAGGTAGTCCTTGACTTATGACCACAATGGAGCCCAAAATTTCCATTGCTAAGTAAGGCAATTGTTCTGTGAGTTTTGCAGCATTTTTATAATCTTTTTGCCACAATAAGCAAATCACTGCAAATGTTAAGTGAATCATGCGGTCGTTAAGCGAATCTGGCTTCCCCATTGACTTTGCTTGTCCAAAGAGAGCTGGGAAGGATACAAATGTTGATCATGTGACCCCAGGACTCTGCAATAAATGCATGCCAGTTGCCAAGTGTCCGACGTCACTGCGGGGATGCTGCAGCGGTCCTAAGTGTGAAAAACGGTCACAAGTCCCTTTTTTCAGTGTTGTTATACTTCAAAAGGTCACTAAGCAAATGGACATAAGTCAAGGACTACCTGTATTTCAAGGGTCTCTCTTTTAATCCAATCCTCGATCTCCAAGCATGACCCCTGTGATTTGCCTGGCCCCAATTTCCAGTCACAGCGGCACCCACCTGCCACTCCTCCCTCTGCTGGTGGACCTGCGCCTGCAGCGCTGCAATCCTCTGCCGACTGGCCACCACAGCGGCTGCCAGCTGCGAGTTGCTTTCCTGCTTTTCCTTCAGGGATTTTTGGAGGCGTCTGCGCTGCTTGAGAAGGTAGGGCACGACCACCCTGCGAGCATCTTCCTCGGGGAGGCCACTCGGGCGCCTGGATGCAGAGAAAAGGGACGGGTCAGGAACAGCCCGGAGGCAGGCCAGCCTGCACCATCCATTCTCCCAGGAGGAGAGGCCCCCAGAAAAGCTCCCACCCAGCATTTTGCAGCAGGGCCACACCTCTGCAGTTAACGCAAAACGTTGCTGGCCTCAGAGGCACAGCGCCCACTGCTCCAAAGCTCAGAAATAGAGTTTCCTTGGCACTGTGAAGACAGACCGCAGGCCCCCAGTCGCTGGGCTGCTGAATCGCTGAATCCCAAGGATGCCTCACCATGCAGGGCCTTCGTTGCCCTCCGCTGCTCTCTCAAGCTTATCCAGGGAGTCGAGCAGCACCGGCAGGTTCCCTTCCTCCTTGAGGGCTTGAACCTCTTCCTGCGGAAACAGAGGCAATCGAGTGGCGCGAGGCAGAACAGCTGCCTGGGTCAACTTGCAGAACATCAATAGCCAGAGAACGGGCTCGGGAGCCAATCTGGCCCGGTGGTCAAGGCACCAGGGTAGAAAGCGAGAGACCGGGAGTTCTAGTTCTGCCTTAGGCATGAAAGCTGGCTGGCTGACTCTGGGCCTGTCCCTCTCCTTCAGCCCAATTCATCTCATAAGGTTGCCGTTGCGTGGAAAAACAGAAGGAGCTATTTTTAAAAATAAAAATTAAAAAATGCAGAGTATAGTTACATAATGCAGCCAACGGGAGTGGTGTAAACACTTTGTGAGGCCTGGATCCAATGAGTGAAATGGGCCCTGCGAAGGAAGCCACACTGGGCAGGAATTGCAAGCACACAGACCGTCTTCCCTGCTTCAAATGAAAGCATTTATTGGGTTTGTTACCCAGTGCAATCAAACGACTCCTGGGACTCCTAAGGCCATCCAGAACACAAAAATGCACACAGGAAAATATTAGTAACTAGAAACAAAACATCGATAGAACAAAATATAAAAACACCACAATAAAAGGGATCAAAACCTCAAATGTTTTTTGAGTAGGTCAGTTCTGAGCCATTTAGGAAACGCTATTAAAGGGAGGGCTTGCCATCTCTCAAAGAGAAGAGCAGGCACAGCAAAGCAGGAAAAGCTGAGGGCTTCCAGCTCAGAAAAAGAAGCTTTCAATATTCCCCAAACTGTCCAATAATGTTTTTCCAAAGGGAGAGATAATGTGCATTTTCCGACTGACAGAATATTCAATTTTCTCAAATAATTTGTGGTATTGCTAGACAACATTGCTCCAAAAGGAACATCAAGAGGAACCTGACCATAAAATATGAGTTGAAGTTCCCTCAGTTTTTTTGCAATGCCAACACAAATAGTTATCAATCCATCCTTTGCAAAAATTCTCTAGATGGTGTCCTATAAATATGAAAAACAATCTTTTGGAAGATTAATTTCAACTTTAAATCACAGGATCTAAGCTTAATAATCTTCAAGACCTGAGTCTATTGGTTTGGAAGGACTGGAATTTCCAGTTCTTGATTCCAAAATTATTGTATATTTCTTTTTGATGTTTTAGAATTTCTTTAACTTTTCACAAAATGTGCAAGTAGATATAGATTCTAAAATCGAAATCTTGTGCATTAATAATCAGTTACTTTAGAAGGTGCTGGGTCGGACACGACTTCCCAACTAACAACAACAAAGCGCTAGCTCCGTATTAAATTGTCAAAACATATTTTAACTGAATTGATGGTTTAAAGAAGGCTGTACTTGCTGAGAGGTTTTAAAGTTATAATTAAGCAACAATGGAGCTAGTATAATTACATCCTTTTGCACCCATTCTTTCCAGAAAAAAGTTTTACCATCAATTTTAAAAGTAGAGTTATTCTATATTTAAGTATTCATCAAATTAAACCTCTCACATAATACATCTTGGTGCTGTTGGAAACCCTAAATTAGTCCTGGTAAACTCTATAGGTGAGAATGCCATGATTTAAATGGGTAATTAAAAGAGCTTTCCAAACTAGCCCGTTTGTAAAAAAAAAAAACCCAAATATTTTAATAAAACATTTTCTAAAATACAGTATAAGCCCAATGATATTTCTGAAAGACCAGAAGATTAAAACCAGGGTCTGGATTATTAAGGGGGTGGAGCAGCGGTTAAGATGCTGGGCTTGTTGACTGGAAAGCCGGCAGCCCAGGTCTGAGACATAAGCGCCACCCAATTGGGTGAGCACCCATCCTCCCTCCAGTTCCTGCCAACCTAGCAGTTTGAATGCATGCAAATGCAAGTAGGTAAACAGGTACCACTACAGTGGGTAGATAACAGCGCTCCGTGACGTCATGCTGGCCACGTGACCAGGGAAATGTCTTCGGACAGTGCTGGCTCAATGGCCTTGAAATGGAGATGAGCGCTGCCCCCTAAGAGTCGGCAATGATTAGCGGAGTAAAATCTGCAGGGACTCCTTTACCTTACCTGCTTGATTATCATAATAGCAGTTCACAGAGGGCTTTGGAATTTCAATTCTGTCTTTCATCATTATTAATAATTGCATTAGTTTTATACTTTTATATAATACTTATTATTACTGTTTTTCCTGTTAACTCTTTTGTTACTAACATAGCATATAGACAATAGGCTAACAATCTGTAAACAGATCTAGAATAGTTTAAAATTCTTTTGGCCTGTTTAGTAAGGGGTAGGAAATTAATTATTGTATTATATTAATCAGTATTCAGCTAGGGAGGATGTTATGTGTATATGTGTTAGTCTTTTTTTCCCGAGACACTTTTTCTTTTTAATGTTTGTTGTGTTTTTTCTTTTTTTCTGGTGTTCTATATTTTAACTTTCCTTAAATAAACTAAATATTATCAGGGGGGAAAAAACAGTCTGGTAAAGAACCCAGAATCTCCCTTTCTAAAATACATTTTATGGAATGGACCTCCCCTTGGTTGTCCTGGAGGGCAACGGGATTGATGGATTGAAATGGTTGGCAAAGATTCAGGTTAGATATTAAGAGGAACATCTGGATAGGAAGAGCTGTCAACCAGCGGAGCAGGTTGCCTCATGAAGGGACATGTTCCTCTTCACTGGAGGTCTGAAATGTTTTAGAGAAATCTCTTATTTTGCAGAGGTTCAATTAGATTATTTCCTCCCATTCTTATGATGCTGTTAGTATTGCCAATTGCTTTGGGAACAGAGAGTATAATCACCAAAATAACAGTAGTTTTTAACAAAATAACAGAATACCAGAGTTGGAAGAAACCTTGGAGGTCTTCTAGTCCAACCCCCCTGCTCAGGCAGAAAAACCTATTCCAGTGATGGTGAACTTTTAGAGACCGTGTGCCCAAACTGCAACCCAAAACCCACTTATGTATCACCGGGTGCCGGGTGGGCGTGGCCCATTGGGTGGGCATAGCTGTGGTGGTAATGGCAGACTGGGTGGGACTAAAAAGTTCAATCAATCAATTCCAACTTTGTGAGATTTTTTTTTCCCCTTGAGAAGTTGAAATTGATTGAACCTTTTTTTTTTTTGCACATGGCGGCGGAGGCCTAAAGTGAAAAGGTTTTATAAAACCCAGCTGAAGGCCTAGGACTGGGGCAACGGCACACGTACCCACAGAGAGGGCTCTGCGTGCCACCTATGGCATGCCTGCCATAGGTTCGTCACCACGGCCCTATTCCATTTCAGACAAGTGGCTGTCCAATTTCTTCTTACAGACCTCCAATATTACAGCACCGACAACTTCTGGAGGCAAGTCATTCCATTGGTTAATTGTTCTCACTGTCAAGAAATTTCTCCTTAGTTCCTGGTTGCTTCTCTCTTTGATAAGCTTTCACTCATTGCTTCTTGCCTTACCTTCAGGTGCTTTGGAAAATAGGTTGACCCTCTCTTCTTTGTAGAAGCCCCTTAAATATGGGAAGACTGCTGTCATGTCACCCCTGGTCCTTCTTTTCATTAAACAAGGCATACCCAATTTCTGCAACTGTTCTTCGTATATTTTAGTCTCCAATCCCCAAATCATTTTTTGCAAATTGAGAATCTTTGTTTCTAACTAACTGCAAGCTGCCCTGAAAAAAAGGAAAAAAGGAAATTGTCCATGTTCTGGGACTTACCTGTACAGAATTTTGCAGATGGGATATGAACTGATTATAAACACATTTTGTGAATTCAGGATGGGCTTTGTAGAGGTGGCTGTAGCACTTGGTGAAAAGGCGACATCTAGGGACAAAAAAGGGAAACTGCCAATCAGGTTATAAAACACAAAATACTCCTTTTCAGAAGGATTCCTACGATGATGCTAAACCTTATTTGTTGGGTGAAGACTACTTGGTGGCCAACATCCCCTCTACCTTTCTCATATGCAGAAAACCTCCTGAAGAACAAAACTTGTTTGGGGCTCATCAATATTTACTCTGGTCGCACCTTTTCCAAATGACACACTTGAGTCAAAGGCGTAGGTTTTCTGTGAGCTGCAGATAACCAACCATCTGATGCACTGAGCGGCTGAACCAAAGATCTCCAAATTCCTCAATTCACTGGCCTTCTCATGAAGTTCCAGATTGTTCATCAAGCCCCAAACATTTATTACATGAAAATAATTTAATAAACACTACTTTAACTAATAGTACTGCAAACAAGGATAATAGGACAAAATAAAGAAAGTAATAGAAAATGAAGAAGCTAAAATGCTCTGGGACTTTAGAATTCAAATAGAAAGGCACCTGCCGCATATCAGCCCAGACTTAAGATCTGTTGATAAGAAAGGCAAAACAGTCTGGATACAGGACGGGGCAGTGCTTGGAGACAGCGGAAGGGAAAAGAAAGAACGAGAGGAGATAACATAATACAAAAAATAGAACAACTGTGGCAAAAGAAAGCAAAGGTAGGAGTAATCGTGAAAGGTGCCTTGGGTGCAATCCCAACACATTTGTAGCATCAGCACTGACAAAAATCCCCATCTGTCAATTGCAAAAGGCAGCTTTATTTGGTATCCTGCAACAATGCCTTTAACATCATCAAAGAAGATCTATTCAACTGTACATATTTTAATCTTGTATTTCAAATTTTATGTCCTGCAGTATGCTTTATTTTAATTGTGAAGCTTCTGACACAAGTAAACAAGCAAACCATCAAAGAACAACATCTGCCTATCCTAGGTCCTTGGAAAGGATTCAATAGGTGGACAAAAATGCAAAACTGGTATAAATATCTGGCTGACTACGCAATCAACAACAACAACAACAACAACAATCTTATATCCTGCAACATCATCATCTATCCTGCAACAAGAATTTCAACACCATCAAGCAACATTTGCCTATCCCAGGTCCTTGGAAAGGATTCAAGAGATGCCCAAACCAGTCTAAAACATCTGGCTGAGTGTGCGACCAACCATAAGAATAATAATCTTATATCCTGCACGAGGCTTTTAACGCCATCAAACATCCACATCTAGCAGAATATTAACAGAATAACAGAGTTGGAAGGCACCTCGGAGGTCTTCTAGTCCAGGGCTTTTCAGCCAGTGGTACGGGTACCACCTGGGGTAGATTGGCACCTGGCAGGTGGTACGCGACCATCCTAGAAAAGTAGCGGGGGAGGGGAATGAGCTGAACCGGTGGCAGCACTGCACAAGCCTGAGCGAGAGATAGCTGGAGCTGCAGGACTGTCAGGGCTCAGCGGAAGCGCCAGGATCAGCGCCAGGCTCCAGCTGGAGCTCGGCGCTGATCTTGTTGCTTCTGCTGAGCCCTGAAGAAGCACCAATCAGCTGGAGCTCATCAGCTGGAATGTTGCAGCCTCTCCAGGGTCTTGTGATTTACATTCAGATACTTGGCAACTGATTCATATTTATGATGGTCACAGTGTCCCAGGGTCATGTGAAGTGACCCAAAACTGCTGCAACCACCCAGCAGACGGGGGGAATAAAAACCAAACACCTACCCCCCCCATACCCCTGCTACCAATTCTCAACAGAAATGCTCACAACAATGAAAACCTCTGAGAAAAGGAAGAGTGCGGCTGGGTGGGCAGGCAGGTGTCTTGCTCAGCTGTGGCTTGGGGGGGCACTTTTTTCAGTGCCATTGTAACTTTGAACAGTCACTAAGCAAATTGTTGTAAGTCGAGGACTACCTGTACTTTATCACTTTTTTCCTTTTTGGGGAGGGTCATCAAGTTTTGGACACCTTGCTAGGCGACTGGTGGTACTCGGATGTTGTCATATCCTAAAGGTGGTACAATGGGTGAAAAGGTTGAAAAGTCCTGTTCGTCCAGCCCCCTGCTGAGGCAGGAAGCACTATTAATACCATATTCTCACTTCCTGAATAGAGTCTGAAATATTAAAGGGGGAAAAAATCTTAGAGAGGAATCTTGAATTTTAACTGGACTGTCTTTCATTTTCTAATCCTTTCACCCCAGCAATGCAGCCTTCACTAAAGAATGCAGAAAATCCCTTTTTTGGAGTTGCTGACTAGTTTCCAAGCAACATCTCGGAATTATAGCTAAATGAAGATGTTTGGGATCTCAAAATAGGGTTAAAATACCCCTTTGATTGCAATCACTGTGTGGCCAAACCCGCCATGATACAAGACTGGGTTACTTGTGACGAAAATCCTGGCAAAGTCAATTAAGCAGAAAGTAGCAATGGGTCAGTTGGTCCCCCACTGTCCTCCACTGCCAGGATCTCCGGATGGCTTAAACGGAAGGATTTGGGGTCCTGACCCTCTCAGGGGGTCCTTGGGAGGAATTCAGCAGGGCAAAAATTCAGCCAAATTCGCTCTAAACATCCGGCTGGCTGTGCAATCAACCCTCAGAATACCACAACTCGGACGCTAATAACAATAACAACAACAACAACAATAATAATAATGATAATAACCCAATAATAATAACCCAATGAGCTCAAACTCCAGTAACACCGGCTCAGCTCCACCATCTCCGGGCGGCTCTTGCTGCCGGGCTGACCGCCCAGCCCTGCCCCGTCTGGCCATCTCTCAGGACCGGGAACAGCCCCCCAAAGATTCTCCGCCTTTTACTGACCCCCCCAAAAGGCTGACTGACCTCTTGGATTCCCTACTGGCGCTTGGGGGAGCCCCGGCTGAGGAATTCTGGGACTTGAAGTCCACACGGCTCCGAGCTGGAAGGGGGGGAACTAATCCCAAATTTATAGTTACGTCATTCCTTTACAGCGCGGGTGAGCAACTATGGCAACCTGTGGACTGCAGCTTTGCTGCCTCGGGAATTCTGGGAGTTGCAGTCCACAGGTCCAATCGCCCACAGCCGGTCCATCACCCCCGCCCGGCTCGCTCTTACCCGTCGGCGTCCAGCGCCTGCAGGAACTGACTGACCACAAAGTCCAGGGTCTGCTGGCGGCCGACTTCACCCTGAGGGGCCACGGCCGGAGCGCGGCTTTCTTTCTCCCTCTCCTCCTTCTCCTTCGGCGCCACCGCCGCCATCTTCTTCCCGCCAAAGGCAGTCGATCCAAACCAGGCGAGGCCCCGCCTAGTCGCGGCCCCGATTGGTGTCGGCCGCCCGGCTCGCCCGCGTGCAGCAGTCACGTGGCTTGGGAAGCCCCGTGCCTCACTTGGCCGCTGAGGAATTGTGGGGGTTGAAGTTCACCCTTCTTCAAGCGCCCAAGATTGGAAAACACGAATGCAAACTAGGATACCTTGCAAGGCAACATGCCATATATTCACCAGCTGGTAGTTAATGTAGTGCCCTGCTGTACGCAGGATCTCTCGTTTCCTTTATTAACAAGAGGGTTGCATAAACGAGGGGCTGTATTATTATTATTTATCATTGTATTATCTTCTTTACTTTCCCCTTTTATAGGTATTCTTATTCTTGCTTTGCACGTATATCGAATGCTTCTGTACCAGAGGCAAATTCCTTCTGTGTCTAATCCCACTTGGCCAAAGAAAGTATTCAATTCAACTTGTATTGAGGGTCCTGGTACTATTTGGAGAACCTCTGATCTGGAATGGAGACTACCCTAACACAGGGCTGTCAAACTCAATTTCACTGAGGGCTGCATCAGCACTGCGGTTGCCCTTGGGGTGGGTGGGTGGGGGTGGCCAGGGTGGGTGCGGCCTACTGGGTGGGCGTGGAGGGAGTGGGTGTGGCCTATTGGGTGGGCGTGGCCAGTTCTACATCGTTCGCGTCAAGGGTGCCTGTGGGGGCCTGGGCAGGAGTGGGACAGATCTGAGGGTCTCTGGCCGAAGGGGGGGGGGACCGGACAAGTGCCAAGGCATGGAGGAGCCTCACTGTTCCTCTCAGGCCATGCAAGGGGGGCTGGATGGTGGTACGGGCTGCCCGGAGCCCTGGGCAGCAGAGGTCAAACACCCAGCCTGGCCCTCGAGCACCCGCGGCCCCAAGCCCAGCCCCACTTCCCCAAGGGGGCGCCCAGCTGCACTTGCCTCCTCCTCAAGGCTGCTGCTGCTGTGCTTGCTCTCCTTAGCCAGGTTGCTCACGATGGGTACAAGGGCAGAGTCAGAGGGAGCCCATTCCCTCTCTGTGGGAGGAGACCCGGCTTTGTATCCAAAGCTTCCTTAGCGATAGGATGGGAGACCCCCAGGATAGGCCAGGAGGAGGGGGCGAGGGGACGGTGAAAGGGCAGCAGGGCAGGACTAAGGCAGGACTTCCCTTAGACCCTCCCTCTCCTTCCTTCCTTCCTACCTAAGTACAGAGTGGTGGGAAAATATTTGAGATGAGGGAGGGAAAAAAACAGCTGGGGAGGTGGGGAGGTGTCACCTGTCGTTAGGAATGAAGAAATGCACCATTGCCTGGAAGTGGCCAGTGATGGCCCTCACCTACTTCACATATCTGGCTTGGTGGGCTCTGGGGGAGAGGATGCCATGAGCAGCGTGAGAGTCAGTGTTACCTGCGCAATGCCGCCCAGCCCCCAGCCTGCCCGCTTTCGGTACACAGCAGGGCGCTCTCCTCACAGTGCGAGAGGTTGAGCCAGGCAGTGCAAAGCTCGCCAGCTTTGCACCTTGCTGCCTGCTGAAACTGTGCAGGCTGGGGGTTAGGCAGCATTGCACTTCTCATCAGTTTCACGCCACCCGGCTCAGCTCTTGGCGCTGTGAGGAGAGCGTCCTGCTACCTGTCGAAACAGGGCAGGCTGGCGGCTGGGCGTCATGCTTCTTTTTGGATTTGCGCCGCCCGGCTCAGTCTCTCGGTGCTATGAGGTGAGCGCTCCACTGCCTGCCAAAACCCATGCCTGGAGCCCATCAAACCAGATAGGTGAAGTAGGCGAGGACCATTTGCTGGCCACTTCCAGGCAATGGTGCATTTCTTCATTCCTCACAAAGGGTGACACCTCCCCAGCATGCACCCAGGGGGAAAGGCCGATGCAGCAGGGGCTGGTTCCTTGCTGTTTCCAGATGGTCTTGTGGAGCTAAGACTGAATGTGTTTCAGCATAGATGGCCACCGCAAAATTGTACATTGGCTCCTGGCCAGTCTGGGCCAGGGCCAAGGCAGAGGGGGCTGTTCCCTCACTGTTTCCAGGATGGCTTCACAGGCCACATGAAACCACTTCGCCCGCTGCACCCGGCCCCCGGGTCTTGTGTTTAACATATCTGCCCTAAAACATGCTTTGCAAAATCAAGATTTCCTTACCAGCTGTAACAACATGCTCAGAACTGCTACATGTGTGGAAGTGGTTGTTGTGCTGGTGCTGGTTCTCCAGATATTCTAGATAACTAGCTTGGTTACTCAACAGTGAGACCCTGGTGAAGCAGGCACAGCAGCACCTGCATTTTCTGCATCATACTGCATCACAGTCTAGCTTGGAAGCATCCCTGCTTCACCAGAAGGCGGTGCAGAGTGGTGAGGATGGCAGCAAAGATTATTGGCAGTTCATTCCCTTCTATCCAGGACATGGCATGTAAGTGTTGCTTGAGAAGGGTCCATAAGATTGTCTGGGACGCTACACATCCATGACCGGTTCTCCTTGTTACCTTCTGGGAGGAGATGCAGAAGGTCCGTAGGCATATTATTTGTACTTGTATGGGTAGATATATACTTTCTTTTGAGAGCAGGCAACGGAATTTCATGTTTAATGTGTGCCAGTGCTCACAGAAAAAAGTAACAATAACTCCCAGCAGCACAACCACCATTTATGGATATGGTAATGCAAGACATGGAGGCAGCTAGGGTGGGTCTGGGCTGGCTGCCCAGTCATTTCAAAGGGGCTTCTCCTTCTACACTATCAGATCCAAAACAACAGTTGCAAGAAAATGGCTTAAAATGAATGGATTTAAAGGCCAATAATTTGAACTAGTGCATCTGTATTGCTTAGGATTAAAACATTGGAATCAACATGAATTCCGTCAACGGGAGGGGAAATTGTCAAAATAGTGGAACTCTATGGCCACTACAGAATGTACAAGATGGATCATTGTGTCTTGTAAACAGTGATTGTGAGCGAGAAGCAGGGTGTGCATCACAAAATGTTGAACTGTAAATTCTCTTCAGGAATTCTCTTCACGCATACGAGGGCTGAGACTCATCCTCGTGTCATGCCTGAGCATTTTATTTATTAAACAAATTTATATAGCTGCCCAACTCACACATAGGTGACTCCAGGCAGTTTACAGAATATTAAAAATCCACCAGATAATAAAATCCCATTAAAAAACCCGACACATTTCCCTTTTTGATCACAAAGAAGATTTCCTCCATTAGACAAAAGGATGAAGGCTGTATGTGCAACAAAATCTACTTTTAAATTACTTGTGTCTGTAGTGTTGGAATCACCTGCTCTGGTTTCTTTTCCAGGTATGTCACAAATAGTAAAACAATGCTTTTTCTTTTCTTAAAATCCATGTTTACTCATTCTCCTGAATGCTGATTCCCCTCACTCCTCATACCGCTCTGTGAATGGTGTCTTTGAATCTCACCTTCTCGGGGGGGTCCCTGGGGGACTCTTGGGAACATCTTGGGACAATACCTGCCAGTTCTCTTCACCTTAACTGCACAAACGAAAGCCCTCCACAAAAAAAAAAGATCAAATAAATAATAAAAACTTTAATTACACTTTTAAAGACGTCTTACAGTGCAAAATTGAAACCAGCTTTAATGTACTGTACACAAATACATTCAAACTCCATATTGAAAAGGCAGGCACCATATTAGGGACCCTCAGAATTAACTCTCAGCTGGACAATAAAAGAATCCTTATTTTAGATTGCTCTGGGTGATTTCCTCTCAGCCTTATTCCCCCCACCTGCCCCCCCCATTCCCATAAAAGGTCTACGTGGCATGGTTTAGGTCAGAGATTCTCCAGACTTGGCAACTTTTAAGACTTGTGGATTTCAACTCCCAGAATTCCCCAGCTGGGGAGTTGAAGTCTTCAAAGCTGCCAAGTTTGGAGACTCCTGATTTAGGTAATAGCTTCAGCTTCCTGAGAATACTTCAGCAGTGCTCCCTACAGATTCTCTATGATTTGAATGAGAAACCTATTAAATCAGGGTACCATTACATAAAAGGAAGATGTCCAAAACGGTGTTTCTCAGGCACGGAAAGTTTTGTCTCCCAGAGTTCCCCAGCCAGCTACTCTCTCTCCAGCCTCTCTTTGGAAGTTGCCCTGCCTGAGAATTAACTGGTCTGGCTAAAAGAATGGAATGAAATCTCAGTTCAGTAGTGATTAAAAGGGGTGCTTGGAATATTGCTAACAGGAAAAGCTCCTCCGTCACAGGCGAGTTCGGCGGGGGGGCACCGAGGGGGTTCTGCCCTTCTTCTTGCTGAGGTGCCAAGCATTTTGATCACCGTTCGGCTGCAGGGGGGCAGCTAACCCTAACCCCTCCAGGCCCCACTCCGGTTCTCACACAAGCCATCTCATTTTGCAGAGAGCCTTGTCCGTCAACACCAGGGGCAGCCCCTGCTTCTTAAGCTCACAATCTTGGTATTTTAGCAAGTCGGGGGAAAAAAAACCAACCCAGCTCATAACAGATTTACAGATTCTTTTTCAGCAGCTCAAAGGTTTTTTTGGGGGGGATTCACTTTACCTTCAACCAAATTTACCTTATTTTTCTTGGCTATGCCACAACTGCATTGTAGTAGAGTTGTGAGGTCTTCTGTGGAGAGGGAGGAAGTCTCCTTTGGCCACCCCGGACCCCATCAACCACCCCCACCAAAGGCCACCAGCAACCCCAAACCGTTCACCAAGGCTGAGCTTGAAGCGTACATTCAAGCCCAGATGTGGCACATCTGGAGAAATGCTGTCCTATTGAAAATATACTAACATTGAGAAATCTTAGGACATCCAAAAGAAATTAAGGTGGGCAAAGCTAGTAAGGGCTAAAAATTGCACAGGTCCAGCTTTGCTTCCACGGAGGGCTGATTTGGGGCCCGTGAGATATGTACTTCGGGGAACATTTTCCCCACCCATCCCAAATTCCTAGTCCTACTGAAATTGCCAACCACCTCTCTCTCTAGGACTCACCTCCCATCATCCTTTTCCAGTGTCTCTCAACCTCAGCAACTTTGAAATGGGTGGACCTTGACTCCCAGAATTCCTCAGCCGGCTGGGGTTTAGAAGCCCACCCCTCTTAAAGTTTCTGAAGTTGAGAAACACTGCTTTAGGTGAAAGAGAGCTCAAGAGACTTGCTTGAATTTGGGGAGGGGGTCGTTTTCATAAGAGTCTGGTGGAGTGGCCAGCAGGTAGCTTTGGTGTGCTGACCGTGTGCTCCACAACATACACTTTGTCGAGGACAGCTGGCTGAGGAATTCCAGGAGCTGAAGCCCACAAGTCTTAAACTGCCAAGTTTGCAGACCCCTGACCCAGAAGGACCCTTCAACCTGGGCAAATGTAAAATATGCAGACTTCAACTCCCAGCCTTCCCCAGACAGCTGAAAGTTACCCACATTTAAGGGTTCAGAGGTCCTTTGCAGCCCATGATTAGGGCAGACATAAACCGTTTGACGCTGCTTGCTGAAGAAAAGCCTCTCCAAAGTGGAGAGAATAACACCTCACTGGTATTGCTTCTAATCCCGCCACCACCAAATCCTTAATTTTAAAGCAAGTGGGTTTACTTACAGCCCCTGCAGCCCCTCCCTGCCTTCTAAGGCTGTTGTACCCGCCTTCGGGGCCCGGTGGAGTCCAGCTGGCTCAGCCCAAGGGAGCCGCCGCTCTTCCCTGGGCGTTAGGCTTCAAAGGAGTTCTCTTCCCCACAAAGCCGGATCCCGTCCTTCCTACACGTTCAGTGAAATATTCCTTTGGTGATTCAGACAGTTCCACTTACACGAGGGTCAAAAGTAGCATTAGCCTAGGTTTTTTCCAGCCTTGCCTTTCAAATGTAGCCCCCAATAAACCACCATCCCATTTCTCTGTGTGCTCAGGGTAAGGAGGAGACTATTACGAGAGGGATCTGGTTATTATTTTTTCTTTTGTCTACACTCACACGAGGGAAATCCAGGAGGCTAAAGTGCACATCTCTCCCTGGGGGGGGGGTTTAATCCCCCTGCCCAGAAGCTCTCTCTCTCTCTCACACACACACACACACACACACACACACTCACACAGACACACACAGACAAATGCAGTTGGGCAGCACAACTGTACAGAGCAGAAGGGAGCTTCCCTTCAATCAGCGTTGACACAATTGGAAACATATAAAGAAAAGTCCTGCTCTTCAGAGACAGAAGATGAAAAAGAGGGCTTCCAACTTTATACAAAATAAGAAGACATCTCTGTGTACAGATCACATCAGGTTCTGAAAGGAAGGCTATAAAAATAATTCCTGGTGTTTGGTGCACCCCCTTCCCCCCCCCCCAAATGTTCAGTTAAAAAAACAACCCTTTTCGGAAGCATCTGAAGACGAAGAATTTTCTAGACCGCATTGCCGCTTTCCAACGTGATGTGTGTGGCTGTGCCCGATGGGTCCTTTCCAAGCAGCAGGACATATGAGGAAAAGGGATTCTCCCAATAATGCAGGAATTCCGGTAAAATACAAAAAAATCCAAATCTCCTTGGGAAAGAAAAAACGACTTCGCTTCAACCGACATCCTTTTTTAAAAAAAAAAATGAAAAAGGGGCACTAAGGAGACATGCCAGGTTTCCTCAGAGGAAGTCTGAGCCACGCGGCCATCCTCTGGCGGGGCCAGGCCAGCGCTGGGTTGGGACGGTGGTCTCGGAGCAGAGTCCGCAGCAGGGATGGTGCAGTACTGCCTCGTCAAGGAGGTGGTCCGAAGGCTTTCAGAAAGCCAAGTCTCCCTTCCTGGCTGCCTACCAGTGGCGAGAGTCCACCAGCTCCGGACGCAGGCTGAGCTTCTTCAGCGTCTCGTAGCCGACCACGATGACGATGGTGGAGGGGGTGGCTGAGATGATGCGAGCGGAAAGGCCTTTGGTCAGCCCCCAGGGACCCTCCTCGGCCATCAGCTGTTTGAAGGTCAGGAGGATGGAGCTCTTGCCCCCCACCTGCAGGGAGGAAGGAGAAGGCCCACCTCTCAGGTTCAGAGGGACAGAATTCCTGACACAAGGGGTCCTCGTCTTACAGTCGTCCAAAGTTACAAACAGACTGAAAAAGGGGACTCTTTTGGGACTGTTTTTCACGCATATGACCGTTGCAGCCTCTCCAGGGTCACGCAGTCAAAATTTGGATGCTTGGCAACTGACTCTTACTTACGACCATTGCAGCGTCCCGGGGTCACCAGATCCCCTTTTGCGACCTTCTGACAGTCAGTCATTGGAGAAGCCAGGTTTGCTTAAGAACCGCAGTGATTCACTTAGCGACCACGGCAAGAAAGGTGGTAAAATGGGGCCAAACTTGACCACAGTTGACCACAACTGAGCCCCAAATTTCTGTTGCTTAAAAGTTGCCTCGCTTAGCAACAGAAATTTGGGGCTCAGTTATGTTCATAAGTTGAGGACCGCCTGTATTTCTGGACCAGTCCTTCTCAAGCTTGTCCACTTGAAGAAGGGTGGACTTCGACTCCCAGAATTCCCCAGCCGGCTATGCCAGATGCAGAGTCCTGGGAGTCGAAGTGCACCCGTCACCTTCAAGTAGTCCAACAAGACGTGAGTTGGAGGAAGGACTGAGACTGACAGGCAGCCCCTCTGCCTGCCAAACGTCCCAGGGCCTCCCCACAGACCACAGGAGGGTGGGGGAGAGGAAGGCAAAGCCGGAACAGCTCCTGCCTGCTGAGGTCACCACTCAAAGGCACCACCTGCCCCTCTCCCCCCAAATCAGAGGGGCAGGACAGGCCCCAGAGCTCTTCCCCACCCCCCGCAGGGCTGCTGGCTCTCCTTGCAGGTGGCAGGCTCAGGCCGCAGAGGCGCTTACCTGCACACGTGCCCGGATGACGTCCATGGGGTTAGTCAGGGTGGAAGCGGTGGCAGCCGCCATGGGGCCGGAGATGGCTTGGAGGAGCAGGTGGGGGCAGTCCTGGGGGGTCAGGCTGGAGAGCTGTTCTGCAAGCAGGCAGGGAAACCAGGTCAGGGGCCGAAAAGCTGCTGGGGACCCACACTTGGGGGGCTGGAGGTATCCACCTGGGGAGCTGCTGGGGATCCAGTGTTAAAGGCTCTGGGCTCCTGGGAAAATCCAGGAGGGTTTTCCCCCCAATCTGGACCTCCCTCCCAGATAGGGTGGGACTGGATGCAACTGCGCAGAGGGGTTTCTGCTGAGAGTAGAACATTCCCAGTTCCAAAACAAAGGCCAGAGCTGTCTAGATCCTGAAATTTCTTCCATAGGGGGGCTATAAAACAATACAGGTAATCCTTGGCTTACAACAGTTCATTTAGTGACCATTCAAAGTTACAACAGAACTGAAAAAAAGTGACGTAGGATCAGTTTCATATTTCCCACCACTGCATATTTCCCACTCCCCCTGGCCAGGTGATCAAAATTCAGGCACTTGGCAACTGACTCATATTTATGACGGCTGCAGTGTCCCCTTTTGTGACCTTCTGACAAGCAAAGTCAATGCATAAGCCAGATTCACTTAACAACCATGTTACTAACTGAACCGCAGTGATTCACTTAACAACTGTGGCAAGAAAGGACATAAAATGGGCCAAAATTTACTTAACAACCGCCTCGCTTAGCAACGAAAATGTTGGGCTCAGTTATGGCCATAAGTCAAGGAGAACCTGTGCTGCTGATTCCGCACTGCGCCACTATTTATAATCATAGAGTCCTAAGGCTGGAAGGGCCTTTAGAGGTCCTGCAGTCCAACCCCCTGGCCAGGGCACCTCACTCTGTGATCTAAGGTTTTTATATCCGAGGGAGACTCCGCCGAGATGTTGCAGGCTGACTTGACACACAGACCAATATGCACGGGGGCCATACAGATGATCTCTGGTGAATCCGAGGGTCTGCAAGCCTCTTGGGACCGAGGGAAGCAAAGGGGTGGCTGCTCATTAGTGACCCCCAGCCCTGAAGGGCTTCCCATTTCCGAGGAGGCGGTGGGCCCCGTCCCCAGCCATCATCTCCGCCAGGCAGGGCTTGGGAGGGGGAGGGGGGCCTTCTGTGCACAGCCCCTGCAGCTCTTGCACGGGTGTGCTCCTCTCAAGGATGAGTTTGCCCATTGCAAGCCGAAGGCATTTAAAAGGGCAGCTTTAAGCTTGTAAGGGAGGGGGGGGGCTTTTCCAAAGCTGATATTGTGGTATTACTCGTTCAACCCTCCTGCTCTCTCTGCCTTTCAGTCAGTGGGGCCCCAGATGGCCTACAACACCGGCCCTTTGCTCCTTAGGGCTAGAGCAGGAGACGACCAGGCTGGGTCCGAGGGGGGGAGGGAGGGGCCAAGCGGGCCATCAGCCATGAGTCCCTTCGCGCCCACAAGACAGCTAAGTCCAGCCCACCTCGAGTTCCGTTGACTCTTAGCTGCCGCCAGTTTGCGTTGACCGTTAGCTGGGCAGATTCTGGTAGAGAGCGTGAGCTTGCGGTCAACTTTTATGTTCCTTTGACCTGCCCAGATCTCCTGACTTCTCTGGCGCTGGACAGTAACTGATCTCAGCTGGCCTAAGGCAGGAGGCGACCTTGGGCCTCCCCCCATCTCTTCCTCCTCCCTGCAAACCCCACTTCCTTCTAGCACTGATCTAGAGTTATCTAGTCTGAGTCACGAAACGTCTGCAAGAAAACAACCCAACTCAGAGAGGACCCCACAGTGCTCTTCCTCCTCCACACTGATGAGGTTCCCTAGCTGGGTCATGAAATGTCCACAATAAAACAACCAAGCTCAGAGAGCAGCCCACAGACCCCCCCTCGCTACAAACCCCACCCCCTTCCAGCACTGACGATGTTACCTTGTTTGGGTAATGAAACCTCTGCAGGAAAAGCACCCAGCCCTGATCTCTCCTACCTGCGTAAAAGTGGTAGAAGGGCCACCAGACAGCACTGTTGGGAATGTAGGTGAGGAGGGAGGCCACGTAGCCCCTGTAGAAGCCCCTCAGCCCGTCGGCCTTGAAGATCTGGGCGATGATGTCCCGGGTTTGGCCGAAGACGGGGAACCGCTTGCCCTCGTGGGCCTGCACGCGGAAACGGCCCATGCTGTTGCCCATGCGCTGCATCATCAGGTGCTGGGAGATCACGTCGATGGGCACCGTGATGCTCTGGGCCACCAGGGAGGCCGAGCCGCCGGCCACCAGTGACTTGATGGTGTTGCTGCTGCTGTACTGCGAAACGTACTTGCGGGTGAGCTCGTAGGTGGTCACGTAGCACTGACCGGAGATGAGGGTGAAGGTGTTGACCAGGAAGCCCCGATAGAGCCCGGCCGCCCCTTCGGCCCGCAGGATTTTGACAAAGGCATCAAAGGTCCCATTGTAGAGGCTCTTCCCCCTCTGGACCTGCAGCCGTGTCCGTATCAGGGTGAAAGGGTAGACGCTGATGCGGATTATCATCGTCATGCACACCCCGAAGACATAGAACTTCTTCTTGTCCAGGTGTTCCCACTCGATGATCTGGATGTTGCGCTTGTCCTCCATGGCTGGCGGCCTCCTGCAAAGGAGCAAGCGGGTCACGAGCTTCTCAACTTACCTGGCATCTCCCAGACCGAGACTGACCTGTCCACGGCAGGCCCGGTGTGCTGGGATGTAGCCTGGATTCCCAGAGGGGGGCTGCACCCCAGAGGGTGAAGAGGCAGCCAAGAATGCCCGGTGGGCAGGAAGAGGGTTAAGAGGGCTCCTCCCTAGTGATTCCCAGGGTATATTTGGAGCAGGAGTCTCCAAACATGGCAACTTTAATACTTGTGGACTTCAACTCCCAGAATTCCCCAGACCCCTGACCTAGAGCGATGCAAATACTTGCTTTACTTTTGCAAGAGTCCGTCTACAGGTGACGGACAATAAAGGAAACCGCCCTTCTTGGGGCCCGACACCTGGCCCCATAGACGGCTCAAGCAGAGACCCCAGTGGCTGAAAGGCCATGGCCCAGAGAGATCACGGACTCCCAGGCTCTCGGAGGAGGGAGGGAGGGGTCCTTGGTGCTCTCCGGTTCATTCCCCAAACTGGACGACATCCCCAGTGCAAAGCAGTCAAGCTCAAAGAGCCCCAGGGACTCTCAACCTTGAGCTACAAATATTCCCCTCTGTCAGATGGACAGACAGGACCGGTAATTTCAATTATAGGTAGTCCTCGCTTAACAACTGTGATTGGGATCGGCAACTCTGCTGCTAAGCAAAGTGGTTGCTAAGTGGGAAATCATGTGACCACAAACAAGCTTGCGGGTTGGGGAATTCTGAGAGCTGAAGTCCACATAGCTTAAGGTTGCCGAGGTGGAGAAAGCCAGCCCTACAGTGCTCTGGGCAGCACCTACAGGGGCAAGTGAACTCCTGAAGCCAACAACCTCCAATTCAACCCTCCCTAAACTGAGGCTCAGCAGTACCGTCAGTGAACCCGCCGCGGGAGAAGATCTGTGGATTTGCTGTGGATCCAGGTGATCTTCCTCATTCTGGCTTCTGATTCCTTGTCGACTTGGCAGATTCTTCTCTTCAAGACGTCACCTTCCTGCAAAATAAGGGTTAAGATTGTATTTCAAGTGTGAACAGGAAAAGAGAAGATGGTCCTCAAAGTCTCAGCCTGCTTCTAACCCTTCCTGGCTATATCATCACTAACTACAATACAGGTAGTCCTCGGCTTACAACAGCTCATTTAATGACCGTTTGAAGTTACAATGGCACTAAAAAGTGACTTATGACCTTATGACTTTTTCACTCACGACCGTTGCAGCCTCCCTAGGGTCACGTGATCCAAATTCAGACACTCAGCAACTGACTCATATTTACAACGGTCACAGTGTCCCGGCATGTCACGTGATCCCCTCTTGTGACCTTCTGATAAGTGAAGACAACCGTGTGACTAACTTAACTGCAGGGATTCACTTAACAACTGGGGCAAGGAAGGTCGCAAAATGGGAGAAAACTCACTTCACAACTATCTAGTGACGACAGCAATTCTGTCGAGAACTTCCTGTGCTGCTGCTCTTTACACGCTCTGCACAACACTGCCTACCCTAACAGGGAACGATGTCATGAACACATATGCGTAATGTTTAAATTCCGGAGGGTGAGTAATTTTGGCTTTTAAGTGAAATATCTGCGAAAGAAATCTTGCTGTGTAGGTGTCTGGGTATTTCTGACACCTGCTCAACCGAACAGATCAAGGTCATCCCTTCCCACAAAGTCCAAGGCTTAAAAAAAACCAGAAGGGCATGTGGGACGCTCTGCCATTTCTTTTCCTTTTGTGTCTTAAATCACGGAAGAGCGAGCGCCACACAAGCTTTCCAGGGGCTTGGACTGGTAGCCAGTTCTCCGTGAACCTTCTCAGGTTTCTTTCGTGAGAAATGTTGCGACTGAGGTGAAACTCTTCATCTGCAAGGTTCCCCTGGTCCCTGATCTCACTCTCTCTCTCGCGCGCGCACGCACACACACCTCCCAAGCACACTGGAGTCAACCTAAGGCCTGATAATTAATCTGCCAAGAGATGCGGCAATTTTGCATGCATGAAATACTCTGCTCTGCAACAACATTCTTCTAAGGAAAATAAAACGTGTTCAGGAGAAAAATTTGAATCTAACGGCTGAGTCAAGAAGGCCAAAGAACCCACCAAACTGAAGCCCTCCCCAAAGGAGGAGAAAGCGGGAGATTGTGAATTGTAATCCCGCCTTAATCATGAAATCCAGCTGGGAGACTTTGAGCCAGTCTCTCCTTCTCAGACCAACCCACCTTACAGGGTTGCTGTTGTGGGGAAAATAGGAGGAGGAAGGTATGTTGCACACATTTGCTGCCCTATTTGTAAAAATAATACAGGAAATAAATTAAAAAACAAAAGCCATGCAAGGAAGTACCCCAGGCTGTCCTATCACATAGATTAGATTAGATTTAGGATGGATTAGATTGATAAATTAGAGAGATTAGATTGGAGAGAGAGAGACGGGGCGGGAGATGGAGAGACATGGGGGGGAGAGAGAGAGAGAGAGGACAGACAGACAGGCAATCAATCATGCAAGGAAGTGGCTTTTTAGTTGGACACCAACAGTTCTGCAGGGGGCATTTGTAAGGCCTAAAGGGACAAGCCTCTAAAAAGGAGGGTGATCTTCATGGAACCGATCCACTGGCTTGTACCCTGGGTCAGATGAAAGACGATGCGTTGCGGGGCGTTTCCATCAGTCCCTCTCTGGGGATGATCACTTCCTCATGGCGATGGGGGTGACTGGCACCACCAGCCTCCACAAGGAGGATAAGGCCTGATGAGTTGAAAGGGTTCCTGACCATACTAAGAGGACAACCCAGAGTCACTGACTGAAATGGGCGGTTATAGAAATTGAATAAATAATAAATAAACAAGGAGGGGTGGGTGAAGAGAAATGGCCCAAAGTGGGCATTCAGACGGGGTCTGTCCTCCCCACTGGAACAGCTCGTTTCTCCTGGCAACGGGAGTTTCCACGCATCTTGTGGCTGTAAGTTGGGTTTTCCTCTTTGGGACCTGAATGCTGCATTATTTATTTACACTTTCTTATTGAAAACTATACCTTGTATTTCTCTGTATATTATTGTTATTATTGCACTGGTTGCTTTTGTCTAATGCCTAGCCCAGGGTGTCCAACTGTGGAAACTTTTAAGACTGTGGACTTCAACTCTCAGAATTCCCCACCCAGCCCTGGTGGCTGGAGAATTCTGGGGGTTCAAATCCAGAAGTCTTAAAGTTGCCATAGTTTGGGAGTTTATTAACCTACAAATAAACAGACAAATAGTATACATATACTGCTTCAAGGCTCTTTTTGGCCCTTTACTCTTCCACATTTATTATTAAATTAAATTAAATTAATGCCACCCATCGCACCCTCCAGCAACCATACTCCCTGAGCCATCCTTGTAACATTAGGAGAGAAATCTTTCCCCCATCTATTTCCCCCATAACTTATTGGTTGATAAAAGTATCAGATTTTAAATCATCATATTAGCACGCTCCCATTCCGATGGGGGATTAGCTGCTGGAGTTTTTTGTAGGTGACATCACCTAAGTATATATACAGGTAGTGATCGACTTACAACAGTTCATTCAGTGACCGTTCAGTTACAATGGCACTGAAAAAAGTGCAGTTTTTCACATTTACGACCGTTGCAGCATGGTCACGTGATCAAAATTCAGGTGCTTGGCAATCGGTGTGTATCTGTGATCCCAGGGTCATGTGATCCCCTTTTGCCACCTTCTGACATGCAAAGTCAGGGGGGAAGCCAGATTCGTTTTAACAACCAGGTTACTAACTGAACAAGCACAGCGATTCACTTAACAACCGTGGCAAGAGAGGTTCAGTTAACAATTGTCTCATTCAGCAACAGAAATTTTGGGCTCCATCGTGGTTGTAAGTCGAGAACTATCGGTATATGTTTGCTGGCGCTTTATTGAAAGTAAATCTGTATATATCCGCGATTGCAGGAGCTCCGTCGAGACTAAATAAGCACTAGGCAACCTGCTGTTGGCCGAAGAAACCCGGATTCTTCTGAAAGGGCGCCTTGTTCCCTCCGGGCGTGCTTCGTTGGCCCACGAGGAGGAAAAACCAAGGACGAAGACTGGGGGAGGGGAGGACGGGGCGGGGAGAGAAGAGCCGCAGCCGGGTTGCAGCCTGACTTGCTCTCCGCACCGGACGAACAGCGGCCGAGGAAGCCGGCGGGAAAGCCAGCAGCCGCTTCCAGCGTTTTGCCCCCGTCCCTGATCGCGGGGGGGGCATAATCCCCTCCTCCTCCCCCCCAGCAAAGGGGCCCGAGCGAGGCGGAGGGAGGCCAGGCGCGCGGAGGCCCCCGGTTCCCACGGCCCGAGCGGGACGCGACCCCGCGCGGGCGGCAGCCGGAGGAGGAAGCGCCGCTCCGAGCGGCCACGCGGGGCTCCCCACGTGACAGCGGAGAGCCAAGGGTCTCGGGACTCTTTCCCCCCCCCCAGCCGGCCCGTCCTCCCCCGCAGAGCGGCAGCCCCGCCGCCCTCCCGGGCCGACCGGCCTCTCCTCGCGGGGGTCCGCCTGGGGCCCCGTCCCGGCGGCCCTGGCCACCCACCTGCCCGGAGGCCGTGCTCTCCTCCCGGGCCGGCCAGCGCTCCGGCTCAGCTCGCCCCGCGGGGCCCCGACAGACGCCGACGCCGCCTCCCGGCTCTTCCTCTTCGTCGTCCTCCTCCTCCTCCTCTTCCTCCTCCTCCTCGCCACCGCCGCCACTTTAGAGCGGGGCAACCGCGCTCCCGCCCGGCTGCCCTGGACAAAGATGGCCGGCGGAAGGCGAGCGGCAGTTCCGGCGCGCGAATGGCCTCACTGAACGCGGGCGGGAATTGCCGAGAGAGGCGCGGGATGGAAAGCGGCGAGCGGCCCTCCTCGGGGAGGAGGAAAACGGGCCGGGAGCGGGGGGAGTTCTTGCTCCCTTCGCTGGACTACCGGTCCCATCAGCCCCGCCAGCAACCTGGCCTTGGAAGACTCCCCGGAGGGAGGGAGTCGGGTTAGCCGACTGTTTTCCCTGGAGGGACGTGGCCGCCGTGCACGCGCACGCGCACGCGGAAGCCCCCGGCGGCCCGACTAAGGGGAGCCCACGAAATCCCCCAATCCCAAGAAATAAGATTCCCCGGCGTGGCAAGGGGCTGATGGGAAAAGAGAAGCGATCAGATCAGCAAAAAGCGTGATAGAAGTACAGGAGGTCCTCGACTTACAACTGTTGGTTTAGTGACCCTCTGAAGTTACGACGACAGTGAAAAAAGTGACTTTCTGGTAGTTTGTCACATTTATGACTATGACTGTTGCAGCACCCCCATGCATGGTCACATGATCAAAACTCAAATGATGGTGGGCAACGGACTCCTGACGGTTGCAGCGTCCCAGGGTCATAGGATCCTCTTTTGCGACCTGAATAGCAAAGTCAGTGGGGAAGCCAGATTCATTTAACAACCATCTTAGTAACTTAACAAGTACAGTGATTCACTTAACAACTGGCAATAAACGCTATAAAATGGGGCAAAATTCACTTAGCAACAAATTTTGGGCTCAGTTGTAAGTTGGAAAAATATTTCATGGCAGGACTGGACAACTGGCATCCTTCCCTGGTGCTTGGGCAAGAAAGAGGACCACACGGGCAATGTTGGCACCTGAAGCCTGCAAAACACCCCTCCCTCAATTGCAGAAGTCCCGCCCACTGAGTTCCAGGGGTGGGGCTTGTTGAGCACGGACACCAGGGTGACGTGTAGCCAATTTCTAGCTTATTAGTCTTTCTTAATTTTTAATTGTTCTGTATTCTTTTTATTATACTGTGAACCATTTACTGTAACAGTGAGATGGGCAGCATATAGATTTAATTAGTTAATAAGAAATATTTCTCTTTGGAAATGTTGAATTTTCTCTCCATCCACTATGAAGCACCCCTTTGGGAGGCCATCCTGGATTTTAACTGGCAATTCCTCGGGAGAATCCCTTCTGCCTCTTTTGCGGGGAGCATTTTGTGCCTGCTGAGCCCCCAAGGTAGCAACACTTCAGAGACCATCAGCCCACAATAGCCATTGGACAACCACATAACACTTTTTAATAAAAATAGTTTGTATAAACACAATGATTTACATCTTTTTTTTCTTTTAGGAAAAGAAAAGGTTAGGAACAACATTGCAACAAACAGCCACTCATCAATGAACATGCACTTTTTTCTATGGAATTGAGCTGAAAATCGGCACTTTTTTAAAACCCTGCAGATAGTTTGATGAAGGGGCTCTGCCACAGCGCAACTACTCTTCCTTCCTTCTCTGACCACAAGAGCCAGGGAGGTGTTTGTACCTCAAATATCTTCCAGCCTTTTTGATCAGAAACCATTGTGGAATTTGCGCACCAAGCAAATTATTTTCAGCTCTTTGCAACATCCTTTTCCTTCTCCAGCCCACAAAGGGACAATGAGATTTTCCGACTTCTTGCACCCAAACATTTGAGAGGCAGGAGGAGAACCGGCCACCTTCTAGTTTTAAACATTTTTGATTAGCAGCAGGTAGTTTTAAATCTGCAGGTTGAAAGCCAACATCTCTCTGCCAACGGATGACTCCCTTCTCACTTTGCAATTGTTCCCAGGCTGCCCTTCCTTGGCTGGCTGGGGTAAAGGAGAAGCTCTCACCCATTTCTTTAGATCTCTTCCCTTCTTTGTACCATCTGACCCCTTTTTAAAAGTCCCTTTCCTTCCATATATTCTTTCCCCTTCCCAAAATGGGTGGCAAACAGGCCAGTGAAAATACCGATAATTTCTTTAACTGAAACGGATTACCAACTCTTGTTCTTCGGAAGAGACATGCTGCTCCAATACCACAATTAAAGACACCACTCTCCTGCTCACCGAGAGAAGAGAAACACACACACAGAGACATGCACACACCAAGTGTTTAATAAAAGACCCGGGGCAGCCTATCTATCTGGTCTTCTGCTTTTGCAACCCAGGTCCTCTTCACACCTCACATTTTTAAGGGTAGCTCTTTAAGTAGACAAGATACAAACTGGTTTTGCATTTTTTTGCAATTGTCCTTGCATGGCACTGAATGGCAGACCCAGGTATTTGGCAGAATATTTTCTGAAACAGCTTTCAGGGGTGGGGGGCTCTTCCCCAGGCCCCTTCCTTCCCTCCCATCCATTCTACAACCTTGAAGGGGTTCTCAAGAGTCTTCCACTCAAATAACACTGAACTGAAACCAACAAATGACACGGATTGTAAACACTAGAAATAATACATTCGGTGTGCCCTCTGCGGGGACCAAGCAGTAAAATTCTCCAGTGCCGGGCAGGGACCAAAGAACTGGTGGGGTGCAATTGTCATTTTATTCACCAGAGGGCAGCAGCTGCAAGCATTAGAAATAGAAACTCCTGTTTCTCAACCTCTGTGACTTTAAGACCTAGCTGGGGAATTCTGGGAGTTGAAGTCCATCCATCTTAAAGTCACAAGAGGTTGAGAAACACTGATTAGGCACAGATTAATCCTAGCTCCCAGAGTAATGCCTTAAAAAATGTCCCATGTAGCTGTGCCATCTCTCTCCCACCACCACCACCAAGCCCAGCAAGTATTTTGGAGAAGCTGCACAATGAAAAGAAGCGGGGGGGGGGGAGAAATAGGGAGGCTGCAAGCAACCTCTTGTAAGTGAGGCTGGATAGATCCACTAAAGCCCCCTTGCAACAAAATGGAGATTTTCTTGCAGCCAATGGCTTCTCTTCTGCTTCTCCAAGATAAGCAAGAAGCGCATCTGTCGAAAAAACGAACACCAAGCCACCCGTCCTCTGATGCCCACCACCCAAAACCACTGAGCAAAGCACAGATTAAAAAGGGGCAGGAAACCACCACTGCCAAGCTGGAGGAAAGCCTAATCTTGGCACGGTACAACTGGTGCAAAGGAAACCATTTAAAATCCAAATTCTTAAAACTCTAAAAATACTAGGGAGAGTCCAAGAGGAACAGAGAAACACAGCAACATTGCTAAGCACTTCGCCTTCGGGCAAACCAGCTTTCATCTTGGAAACATCAAGGCTCTGATCTTGGCAGCTGCCAAGGTTATGTGTGAATGCAGAGTGAGAGGCCAAAGGGGCCAGGAGGCGCTTCTAGGGCAAGGGAAACTGGAGGGGGGTGAATGGGGTGGGCTCACTTAGGACCTTGCATAGCTGCTTCTTTGGCCCCAAAAGAGAACCACTAAACAAAAGGCAGAACGTGACAGCAAGACGGAGAAGGACAAAAATGAAACAGCTGGGCGAAGACAGGGATTGCGACAATGTGCTGCTGTTGCTGCAGCAGTCAAAATAAACTTTTAGTGGTTCTCACAATGCATAGAGT
This sequence comes from Bothrops alternatus, assembly GCA_034064705.1. NCBI lineage: Eukaryota > Metazoa > Chordata > Lepidosauria > Squamata > Viperidae > Bothrops > Bothrops alternatus. Next base: position 3,049,058 of record JARGCV010000988.1, read on the forward strand.
GGCTAAGATTACCCAGAATTCCACCCATCTTCAAATCTGAGCCACATTGCTCAGAAAAACAAATGCAGCACCTGTCACCCACCTGAGCATCCAAACCCACCCAGACCTCCCTTCTCCCCCCGAAGCTCCCCAAAGCCCAGCACATCTGGAGGTGGAGGTCACCACCCGAGGCCAGGTGGCACGGCTCCCTGCATCTCCAAACGAGAACACTCCAAAGACCAGCCACGTTTTTCCTTCAAATATCTGCAAATATTTGCAGACGGGGCTGCAAGGAAGCAGATGGAGTCGCTGCTGCTAGGGAGAAGACAGAAACAAAGGAGGTGGGAGAGAAAGGAACCCCTCCAGACCCCCTGTATCAGTTTTGCAGGTGGTGTGGTGTCGTACAAAACACAACCAAGAAAGAACAACATTTAAAAATGGGCCCCACAGGTGACCAGCTGTCTTCTAGCAGTGTTTGGGAGCTGCACTACAATCGTGCAAGGTGTTTCGTGCTCGTCCGAGAGTCCGCAAAGTTCTCCCGGCAAAACCCGAGCTAAATGGCCTCCAGGGCTGCCGTGACTCGGGCCTCCTCCCCATTCATCAAGGGGCAGTTCAGGCGGTTGTTCTCTGTATCCACGTCTCGGCTCCCACCTTCCACCTGAACGCAGCAGGATTTGGTCCCCTCGGCAGCCTCCTGCGCCTGGTAGTCCCTGTCTCCTGGGGGGCTCTGGCTGCTGTTGAGGGGGGCCTTCTCCTGCACCGGAGTCCTGCTGGACTCGGGAATGCTGCAACCCTGCACTTTCGTTTTAGCCTTCAGCTTGTCGTGGTAGGAGAAGAAGCCCAGCGCCATGGCCACTGCCAAAGTCATGGAAAGCAGGACTGTCACCGTCACAAACTGGAACCAGTAAGAGCGCAATTCCCCAACGGGCACTGCCTGGTGCTCTGAGCTGCCCTTGGGGCTGCTGACGCCATCCATGGGGAGATCACTGCGCACATCGTACCAGGCCACCCGGTGCCGGTAGCCATTCTCGCTGGCCCAGCAGGCGTACTCGCCCAGTGTGTGGCTGCGCACAAACACAAGCAGGCCAGTGTGGTCCCGGACGATCAGCCCCTCCTGTGATGGGAAGCTGCCCTCCGGGTAGGTCCAGGAGTAGTTGGCCAGGGCAGAGACCTGCGGGCAGGGCAGCCGCACCATGGAGTTGAACGGGCGGGTCAACACTGCAAGGAAGGAAAGGACGAATGGAGGTGTAATTCTGCTTCCCGAGGGGAGAAAAATAGCTCCTTGCTCCATGAACCCCTTTCGGTGGGTGATGTGAAAGCTCACAACTTTAGAAAACTCTTTGTGTCTCCACACCCTAAGAGGCTGACACTCAAATCACAGGTTCTGCCAAAGGGGGAGAGGGGGCTCCAACTCCCTTCCCTGCTGCTGGACCCCTTATCGGCCCAACTGTGAGGTGCAAAAACAACACACACAGAGTGAGACAAACTCTTTCTGTTGAGAGTAAAAGAGAGCCAGGGCCAAAACCCAAAGGCCCCTTTGACCTTGGGGCCAAACCCTCTTCCCTGGCCCAGCCCTCCCTCCCCTGCCCCTCCTACGAGGACCCAGGGCAGGCGCAGCTGCTGGGGCAGCCTTGACCCACAAGGCCGATTGGGCCTGCCTGAGCGAAAAGCCATCGCTCAGCTGCTGCTGCTGCTGCTGCTGCCGGTACTCAACCTTTCAGTGAGACTCCATCAGAGTCGTTCCTCGACCTTGGCATGGCTCGCCCCTTCCCACTGTGGCGCTGGCATGCAGCCTCAGCTTTCCCGTGCTCAACGTCCTGCAGCCAGCCAGTCCTGGAAGGAAGGAAGGAAGGCAGGGAAGAAGGGAAGGAGGGAGGGAGGGAAGGAAGGAAGGAAGGAAGGAAGGCAGGGAAGAAGGGAAGGAGGGAGGGAGGGAGGGAGGGAAGGAAGGAAGGAAGGAAGGAAGGAAGGAAGGAAGGAAGGAAGGAAGGAAGGAAGGAAGGAAGGAAGGAAGGAAGGAAGGAAGGAAAAGAATTTCTGAGTCACAGCAAAGCCTCCTCTGCACAACCGCTAGCTGTGAGCAGGCAACACTTGGGCAGTCCCACGATGAGCTTCAATGGACAGCCTGCCCTATAGTTTGCCCCATATGCTGACATGGAGGCCCCCTCCAACCACTTTCAGGTGGTGCCCACCAAAGCCTGTCTGTTATCCCCACAAAGCACAGCAGCGTGGAATACAGAATGACTAGAGTTGGAGGGGACCTTGTAGGAAACCCTAAACCATTTCAGACAAATGGCTGTCCAGTTTCCTCTTGAAAATCTCCAGTGATAGAGCACCCACAACCTCTGGAAGCAAGTCCTCGACTTACAACTGTAAGTGAGCCAACAATTACAGTCATGCGTCATGCCAATGATTAAGCAGGCCACCACATGACTGCACTCAATTTTATTTACTTTTTCTGGAGTCCATTGTCTGCAATGGGTCTTTTGTCTGAAACTGGAAGCAAACACCAGTTCCCAGGTCAAAACATTGTAAATTGCGGTCACATGACTGTCAAAGCGTAATTGGTTGCTTAATTGTGTCTCTCTACAAGGCAGATGGGCCGCTTCTAATTAGATATATAAGTAAATAGATAAGATAAAGAATGCTTCAGAAGGAAGACCACCATGGCAAAATCCTAAAAAGAGAAAAAAGGCCATTCTCCAGTAATGATATGTGCTGCCCAGTAATTTCAAGGACAGGGAAATCGAGTGGATCCAAATCAACACAAACCTTGGGAATCTTGTAGAACAGGGCTCTCCAACTGTGGCAGCTTTATGACCTGTGGACTTCAACTCCCAGAATTCCTCAGCCAGCCAGCAGCCTTGTGGATTTCAACTTCTTTGCGTTGAAGTCTACCAAGTGGTAAACTTAGCAAGATTGGAGACTCCTGATGTAGAACACACACACACACACACACACACGCACACACGCACACACACAAACACACAAGCCTCCTCTCTCCTCTCGTAGGGGTGCTCCCCTCCCGCCGTTGCTCACCTGTTGCTGGTGTCCTCCCAAACCGCTCGGCATGAGTGCCCGTCCCAGGCGCAGTAGGGGTCGCGTGCCAACAGGCAGCTGGCACAGGTGGCATAGACACTGCAGTTGGCCACCAGGACTTCCAAAATCCCTTTGGAATAGCCCACGTACAGGGTGCCCTAGGGAAGGAGGAAGAGGTGCTGGGTGCTGGATTTTTCAGGAAAAGGAAAATCCATTCTGGCAAAAGTGGAATCTCCCTTCCTTCAGGGAATCGGTAACTTAATTTCATTTCTTTGAATTACGAGTATCCGCTTCAAGATTCAAAGGAGAGAGAGAGAAAGTTAGCCACCATCTTATCTCATGAATTCAGGTACGTTTAATGAGCCTGCATACAGGTAGTCCTCGACTTACGATGACCACGGAGCCCAACATTTCTGTTGTTAACCGAGGCAGATGTTACATGGGTTTTGCCCCATCCTACGACCTTTCTTGCCACAGCTGTTAAGTGAATCACTGCAGCTATTAAGTTAGTAACACGGTTATTAAGTGAGTCTGGCTTCCCCCATTGACTTTGTGTATCAGAAGATTGCAGAAGGGGACCATGTGGCCCCGGGACACGGCAACCGTCGTAAATGTGAGTCAGTTGCCAAATGTCTGAAATTTGATCATTTGACGACGGGTTTGCTGCAACGGTCGTGTGAAAAATGGCTGTGAGTCATTTTTTTCATGCCATTGTAACTTTGAATGGCCGCTAAATGAACTGTTGTAAGTTGAAGACTGCTTGTATTATACAAACCTCAGCCCAAAGGCTTCTTGGATAAAAGAAATAAAGAATAAAGAAATGAGAAATAAATGAGAAAACAAAATGAAAGGGAGTGGATAGGACACACTAGCTATTTTTAACTGTCCCTTTTCTGGAGAAAAAGCCATTTTGTTCAGTGTTGGTGGTGGTCAGGGGCTCTGTTTCCAGGCTGCTTCAGTGCGTGGGAGTTTCAAGTCAACAACTGCTGGGAGGCTGCCTGTGTGGCCTGCCCCCTGGCATGGCTCCGTCTGAGCTGGGGGGCCGCTAGGGAACCTCCAGGCCAGGCCAGCCCTCCCGGGGCTGAAATTCTGGTGGGGAGATTTCCTGCAGTTTCCCCTCCGAAGCCGAAGAAACAATCCCCACCAGCGATGCCAGCGTGGAGGAAGCGAGAGCTCGGGACGAGCAAAGGAAGCCGGAGTCTCCAAGGAGAAGGGACGGGAAGGAATCGGGGCACAGCTGCTCAGCCGAGATCTCCAAGGGCCGAGGGGCAGCCGAAAAAGTAGGAAATCCCCTCTTCTGGCTGTGGCCGAGGCAAAAAAGGCCCGGGTTCCTCCAGGGAAGAGCAGCCCGAATGAAACGAGGTGGAAGCTGGAGAGCAGAGACTCATTTAGGAAAACTTGGGAGAGAATTGTGTCTAAAGGTAGATTCACGGCAACTGGACCCATCTTGGTTAATCTGGCACGTTTCATCAGTCAGAGCGAAATTAGCCGTCCTCGTGCACATATTGCAACCCATTTTGGGGAGAAGCCCCTGAAGTTGATGGGGCAAAGGTTGGTCCATTCCAACGACACTCTGGCCCTCTGCCCAACTACTAATTTCGCTCTGACTGATGAAGTTGCTTGGACAGGCAGTAAAATGTCTCGGATTAACAAAGATTTTTCCAGTCACCACGAGTCCACCTTCGGGTGCCTTTGGCCCAGGGGATGGAGTCACGCAGAGGAATCAAAATATCTCATCCCTCCTCTGGGTCCTGCTGGGCCAGGGCAGTCCCATGGCTCCTGCAACTCGATCCAGATGCAGCATTCCAGAGGAAAGACGGATAGCCCACGACTCAGAACCCTAACGGAGCCTGGAATTGCCGTCAAGGGTTGTACTGACTGTGAAGCAGGTCATCACGTGACTGTTCCCGATTTTATAACCTTTTTTGCAAGTTATTAAGCAAACGCTGCCCTGAAGCAAACACCAGGGTCACTAAGCAAAGTTATTGTCCACAATGGGCATTTTTTTGGCCAGAAATCAGAAATTAAATCTAGTTTCCAGCAAAAAAAAACCAACACATTGTAAATCAGGTTCACGTGATTGCAAGATACTGCAAACAGCTGCAATTGCGGGTCAGATGACAGCACCCAAATTCAGCCATGTAATAAGTGTGTGTGTTTGTGCACACACACCTGTTGGCGGTGCCATCTCACATGCTATGTATATAACATAATGCAGCATTAATGCATAAACAATTCACAAAAACAGCATATAAAATGTGTATCAAAGTATAAAACGCCAGAGCAGTGAATTATTTTAAAAACACATAAAACACATAAAATTATGCACAGGCTTGAATCACACAGGAGCAGTTAGTGCAGTGACCAACCGCACGGCCAGATACCGAGGTCACTTAGCCGCTGGACAGCCTGGCCCTCAAGATGATGCATTCCATGCAGGGGTCCAGGGAACCTTTTGAGGGGGCCTTCTGACGCAATAGGATGTGGACTTTGCGGGACATTCCCACAACCCCAGCCAGGATTATCAACCGGCTCCCATTTATCTCAGATGCCGGTTTAGGGTTAGGTGCCAGCCAGCTGCTCTTCTCACGTCTTCTCTGACCGAGACCTTCACAGGGAGAGTTGGGCCAGAAAAGGGGGTCCCAGCAAGCTCCCTCCCCCCCCCAAATTGAAAGCACCACCCTCCCCAGCTGATGATGAAGGCCCACCTTCTCGGGAACAAGCAGGAGGTTCTGGATGGGTTCCGGCCTCTCCAAGAGCTGCATCTCCTCAACAATGTGGGCTTCATTGCCGACCACCACCGCCTTGTGCAGGGAGCCCCCGTCTGCAGGGGACAAGCAGAGATTGGGGGCCGGCCGCCAGAGGAGGGGGCGGGGGGCTCCTACTCAGCCTCCCCCCAATCCAAGGGTTTGGGTCTCATTGGGAGGGAAAAGGTAGCACACGGGGGAGGGACAAACTTCCAAAAAAGAGGCTGAATCCCAAGCAAAGAAGAGTTAACCAACAGATTTTCCAACAAGAGATTTCCAAACAATAGTTGGGAGAATAATTTAGGTAGTCCCTGACTTACAACCACAACTGACCCCAAAATTTCTGTTGCTAACCAAGATAGCCGTTAACTGAGTTTTGCCCCATTTTACAACCTGGCCCAAGCCATGGCAGAGATAGCTGTTTCTTATTTTAGCTTTCTTTTTCCTACCCTTATAATATTGTTTATTCTTTTTCTTGTTTTTGAGTTTAGTTGATTTTTTTGTAAAAGTTGCAAAAAACCCCAACCCTGCGCTCTTGCCCCCCAAGGGGGGTGACTCCAGCCATGCTTCAGCATTGGACCAGGGTATGATACAGCAGCAGCCTTCCAGCATCTGAGGGGCTGCCCCACAGAAGAGGGAATCAACCCATGAGCCGTGGGGGCGCAGTGCTTAGAATGCAGTCGCCCAGGCTACTTCTGCTGACTGCCGGCTGCCAGCAGTTTGGCAGCTGGAGCGAGTCTCACCGGCTGAAGCCTCCCACCTTTCCGAGGTCGGTAAAATGAGGGCCCAGCAATGTGCTGACTCTGTAAACCACTTAGAGAGGGCTGTAAAAGCACTGTGAAGCGGTGTATAAGTCTAAGAGGTGTTATTGCTATTTTTCAAAGCATCAGAAGGCAGGACAAGAAGCAATGAGTGGAAATTAATCAAGGAGAGAAGCAACCTGGAATTAAGGAGAAACTTCCTGACTTGACAGTTAACCAGTGGAACAGCTGGCCCCCGAATTGTGGGCGCTCCATCACTGGAAATTTTCAAGAAGAGACTAGACAATCGCTTGTCAGACATTACAAAGGCTGCCCTGCTTGAACAGGAGGTTGGTCTAGAAGACCTCCAAGGTCCCTTCCAACTCTTGTTATTCTGCTACTCTGGGCGGGGGGAGCCCTACCTGTACCCAGGAACAGGACAGTGCAGGCAGCCCCGCAGACCTTCTGCGTTTGGTGCACTGTGATGCGGGTGTACTTCACATCCTCCTTCACCAGCAGAGGCTGGTTGTGGATAGGGGCCACCTTCTCATCCATCAAGAAATGGTCCTTCATGAAGGTCAGGGCTTTATCAGAAGAGGGCCCCACCGAACACTGAAGGAAAGACCATATGTGAAAAACAATCAGGAGGGAGACCCATACCTCCATTTTGCTGGAAGGCTCTGGAAGGTCTGGAGCAGGTCACAACATGCCACACCATCCCTCTCCTCCAGAGATGCTCCAAAACTTTTGCCGATTCTGCAAAGGCGGGGGAGGGGCACACTCACGCTGCCAGGCCGGGGCTCCATGGCGGGGCCACTGTAGGTCATCCACCGGGAACAGTCCTTGTTCAGCTCCTTGTACTTCCCATCAAAGGCCTTCTGGATGGCGTCCAGGCTGAAGGCACAGACGGCTGAGCTGCCGGAGCTCCCAGTCTGCCTGTGGGGAATGGACAGGCCAGCTTCACCTCAGCCATTCACAGCCCTCTGCACATGCTCCGGCTCTTTATTGCAGGGGTCTCCAACCTCAGCAACTTTACGACTCCCAGAATTCCTCAACCAGCTTAGTCCAAAGTTGTAAAGTTGCCGAGGTTGGAGGCTGCAGAGTCCAGGCTGGGTGTCGAGAGCCATCTCTGCCCCCGCCCCCCTGTGCAAACCGCTCCACCTCTTACCACTGAGAAGCAAAGACCCCATAAAAGAGGGTGCCGCCGCTCGGCTGCGGGAGAGCAAAGACATGCTGGAGGACGGTGTGGGGGAACAGCCCCGGCTGGCTGCAAGAGAGCTGAGCCTTGAGGAAGGTGGTCCACTTCTTCTGGAGAACCTTGTCTCCTCCGATGTCGTTCTGCAGAGAAGGAGGGAGCAGAAAAGACCCACTCAGGGGCCAGCGACCCAGCTGGCCTTGGCTGGATTCATGATGCATGGCAGAAATAAAACGGGCCGTTTGGGGTTCAAGGTGTGGTGGGACTGGTGGTCCTCTCTCAGCATTCTGTAGGAATTGAGCCATCCTCTTAAGCCAAATCTAGACTTGATTGGTTTGAGCAGAAGATACAACATTAAGCCCAGACGTAAGTCCCCAAGACGATTCTGTTTATACTGCTACAGCTTCTCAAACTTGGCCACCTGAAGATGGACGGGAGAGGTTCAACTCCCAGAATTGCCCCGGCTGCCATGTTTAACCTGAGGATGCTTTTGCTTTGTCGGGTGGTGCCTATCTCAAGCCTCAGCCTCCTCTGCAGGGAGGCATGGCGGAGCCTGCCGGGATGGTAGAAGCCGCTCACCTTGCAGACCCGGGCAACGCGGGACACGGTCAGCTTCTCAAAGAAATCAAACTCCTTCGCTGTCTCTTCAAAGAAGAAATAGACCTTTTCATCATCTGGGGGTCCCGGGATGTTGAACGAGGCCACGAACACAGCATCGTCTGTGCAAACCACAGGAGTCAGCTTCTCCTCCATCCCATCTCACACAGACACACACACAAACACACACACACACACACACACATATGTCCCAAAGGTGCTTTTCCAAAAGGCAAGTGGACTTTTTTGGTTTTTCTTGTTTTTCCAATTCTTCAAAAATGAAGAAGTTTCTTGGATGAAAAGCGAAACATTTTCAAGAAAGAAAAAAAAAAAGGAAGTCCAGCTGCCTTTTGGAAAAAGCACCTTTGGGACAACCAGAACTTAGATGATTGAGACTGTAAACACACACACACACACACACACACACCCCTGTTGCTTAGGAGATGCATTTCTCCCGTTACCCACCAGGTCTTGGTTGCCAAGACAACGGCCAGTCCCCAAAGGATGGAGGCAGCTGTGGGAGGAGCTCAGGCCCTTCCCCCTCCCCCCTTCGCCCCCTTCCTCTGCCCTCACCATGCAGCCAGGAGAGGAAGCCGTCAGTCTTCAGAACAGTCCGGCTGCCCAGGGTTCGAGAGATGACCGGCTCATTCCCCTGGAAGTTATTCATGGTGCCTGTGTAGAGCTCTCCATCTGGGTGAGGGGCAAGCAGAACGTGAGATGGCCCCCCTCCGGCAAACCTTTTGCCTGCTTTTTGTCACCACAAAACATCATGGAAGGCATTCATCTGAATGCAAACAGGGCAGCTTTCAAAACCAAAGCCTGTTTTGTAAAGGATGAACTCCCCAAGGCCGCTCAAAAGTGGTGGCGGGGCATATAAATTTAATAAATGAATAAATACAATGACAAAACTTGCAACTAAAACCCATAATGAGGTTACTGAGATGATGATGATGATAATAATAATAATAATAATAATAATAATAATAATAAAGTTGGAAGGGACCTTAGAGGTCATCCAGTCCAACCCCCTGCTCAGGCAGGAAACCCTATACCATTTCAGACAAATGGCTCTCCAGTTTCTTCTTAAAAACTTCCAGTATTGGAGCATTCACCGCTTCTGGAGGCAGGTTGTTCCACTGGTTAATTGTTCTAACTGTCAGGAAGTTTCTCCTCAGTTCTAGGTTGCTTTTCTCCTTGATTAGTTTCCACCCGTTGCTTCTTGTCCTGCCTTCAGGTGCTTTGGAAAATAGCTTGACTCCCTCTTCTTTGGGGCAGCCCCTGAGATACTGGAACACTGCTATCATGTCCCCCTCGTCCTTCTCTTCATTAAACTAGACATACCCAATTCCAGCAACTGCTTTTTATATGTTTTAGCCTCCAGTCCCCTAATCATCTTTGTTGCTCTTCTATGTACTCTTTATAGAGTCTCAACATCTTTTTTACATCGTGGTGACCCAAACTGGATGCAGTATTGAATTTCATTTTGTTAGATAACGCCCAGTGTTCCAGTCTGTCCAGATCCTCCTGTATCCTAAGCCTGTGTTCTGGAGTGTTGGCTATTCCTGCCAGCTTGGTGTCATCTGCAAATTTGATGATTTCCCCATCTATCCCCTCGTCCAAATCAATAAAGAGTTAAGTAGAAGCCTATTAAACTGATAATAAAGGATTATAAATAACAGTAAGAAAAAACAAAATACGGTAGTAGCAGCTGATAAAAGAAACTATTCAAATAGGGATTCGGGGACTGGAGGCTAAAACATACGAAGAACAGTTGTGGGAACTAGGAATGTCTCGTCTAATGAGGAGAAGGACTAGGGGTGTCATAGCCGTCTTCCAATATCTGAGGGGCTGCCACAAAGAAGAGGAGGGGGGTCAAGCTGTTCTCCAAAGCGCCTGAAGGCCGGACAAGAAGCAACGGATGGAAAGTAATCAAAGAGAGAAGCAACCTGGAACCAAGGAGAACTTTCCTAACAACATGAGAACAATCAACCAGTGGACAAGCCTGCCTCCAGAAGTTGTGGGTGCTTCAACGCCAGAGGCTTTTACGAAGAGACTGGACAGCTGTCAAGGTTCCAACTAATGGAACACTTCAAAGAAATTCCAGGCGTATTTATCCAGGATGCAATAAAATCTCGTATTTGAGTAGGGGGTTGGACTAGAAGACCTCCGAGGTCCCTTCCAACTCTGTATTCAATTATTCTGTAAACATGTGGGGCATGAATAGAGGGAGGGTCCCCAAACCAAGGAAGCAGGCTCCATCTTAGGATTCTGAACCTGACGGCAGGATCACCATCTTTGTCTTCTTCTCCTCTCTGCCTCAGCCCCCCCACCTCATTTATGGCTCACAGTTGACTCCAAAGCCTGTGAACAGTGCTATCCTTTTAATATCACAAGGCACCCAATACCTTTAAGAAATAAAGTCAAATTAATTAATTAATTAATTAATTAATTAATAATAAAAAACACCTCTGCCTGCTGTGGCTTGTAATAAGGACCTGCTGGGCCCAGAAACCCCCCCAGGAAAGGCTCAGCGCCTGAATCGGCCAGCTGAAGACCAGGCCTCTGGTCTACGGCAGTCACCCCTGCAGAGGCCACAAAGTCAGGTCAGCTTCTGCCAGGACAGCCTGCCCTTCCCACCCCCCAGAATCCCCTACACTGCAGCCTTGGGGTCTGAGGAGCCAAGGAGCAAATCAGGGCAAGGGGTCAGGGCTCCTTCCCTGCTTCCCTCTGGTCTTCTTCCTAGGCGGAGGTGTGAGAAGTGGCTCTCCCCCGGCCCCCCCGGCCCCCGCCAGACCCCCAGCTCTGCTCACCCACAATGAGCGCCGTGTTCTGGTGCCGCGGGTCGAAGGGGCAGAGCCCCTTGCCTTCCTGCAGGAGCGGCTGCCCGCTGGCATCGGCCACCAGGGTGAAGTTCTCCACGTCCTGGCAAGGCGAGAGAGGAGAAGGCAGTGAAGGGAAACCTCCCCCAGGAACAGGGAGGGGAGACCCAGCCTGCCTTCCACAGACCCCTGACTCACCCACGCCTACAGAGAGTCCTCGCCTTGACCCTCACTGCGGCCATCCAAAGTTATAACAGCACTGAAGAAAGTGACTTCTGACCAGTTTTCACACTTAGTGACGGTCACGTGATCAAAATCCAGACCCCTATTTGTGACAATCGCAGGGTCCCCAGGGCCACGTAACCCCCTCTGACCAGCAACGTCCACAGGGAAGCCAGAGTCGCTTGAGGAGGGCACCGTTCACTTAGCAGCCGCAGTGATTCATTGAACAACTGTGGCAGAAACGGTCATAGCGCGGTGCAAAATTCAATTAAGGACTATCTTGCTTAGCAATGGAAATGTTGGGCTCCGTTGTGGTCATAAGTTGAGGACCCTCTGTATTTCAGTTTTGGTTTTTTTTCACAATTAACCTGCAAAACAGCCTAAACGCAGGGGTGGGGAAGGGGCGGGGAAGGGGAAGGGGAGGCCCTCACAATCACACACTGGCAACATCTTGAAACTTGGATCTTCTAATCCAGGGGTAGGCCACCTTGGCTCTTTTGTGACCGGTGGACTTTAACTCCCAGAATTCCTGAGCCAGCCATGCTGAGGGGAAAGGGGGAGGTTTCCAAGCTGAGCCAGGCTGGCAGAGGGAATTCTGGGAGTTGAAGTCCACCGGTCATAAAAGAGCCGAGGTGGCCTACCCCTGTCCTAATCCAGTGATCAGCCTCTTGGACTTGGTGTTCTTAAGAGGACGAACTGCCCTAAGAGCAACCCCAGGGCTGAAACCCGCACCTTGGCCCTGGAACAAAGCCACCTGGCATGCCAGTTAACTGTAGAGATGAAGATGCTGGCCTAGAAACCAGGCACCGGTGAGTTCTAGTCCCACTTTAGATGTGAAAGCCGGCTGGGTGACTTTGGGCTGGTCCCTCTCTCAGCCCAACCCACCTCGCAGGGTTGTTGTTGTGGGGAAAATAGGAGGAAGAAGGAATATTAGGTATGCTTGCTGCCTTGAGTTATTTATAAAGTAAATAAAGGCAGGATAAAAATCTAATAAATAAAAATAAATAAAAGGACAGAATTACGCTACAGAAGTCCGCATTCCTGGCCTGAAACCAACCCTGCTTTCAGACTTTGCCCTCTGCCAAGGAATGCAACAAATTTGTGCTCGTAACTAGTAACACTGGAGGGAATGCAAGGCCAAGCAACAAAACCATTTTTTGCATTTCAAGGGTGTCCCGTTTGGGGGAAAGACCCTTCAGCACACAAAGAATCCCTCTGCCTTCCACTCTGGATCTGTTATGCCCTCATTTGTGGGACAAAATAATAAAATGCTTTGTAGGGACTGCCTTTGCAAGTTAATTGGTTCATTGGTCTGCTTCCCGGAGACTCACGATGTGGGCACAGGTGGGGCTGAAGGCGTAGGTCCCACAGGTGTAAAGATGAGTCTCGTTCAGCTGAAGGAGGATGCGGATGAAGTTGAAGCATTCCGTCTGCAGAAGGAGAAGTGGGAGGGGTCAGGTCAGTTCCTGTTTAAATTTTGCTCAGCACCCCCCCACACACACACACACACGAGAAATTGTATTTAAGAAGCAGAACTGAGCCAGAGAATGGGACATGTGCAAAAAAACCCAGATCTTTCATCTAGCTTTTCAGTTCGATCATTTCCTGAATTTATCTTTCCTGTATTTATTTAATGCTTCCCCAGGGAGCAGGCAGTCTGGACACAGGAAAACCTCTTTCTTGGAGTCTAAAATCCTCAATCTTAGATAGTAATGGGGAGGAGGAAAGGATCAAGTGTCATAAATAAAAGAGAATTTTTCAGAATCTAAATTTAATGCTCCTCGGGCAAACACAAGGCTGGCTGGGGAATTCTGAGAGTTGAAACCCACACATCTTCAGGCTTGAGAAAGACTGGACTAGACCGGAAAGCAGAATCTCCGTGTTATCAAAGGACCCTGAGCGTCCCAGGGAGGAGCCGGGATGCTCGGGAATTCCCAGAATGCTCAAGAAAGACAATGTGGGTGTTAGGATTCTGGGGAGTGAAGCCCAGACACCTCCAGGGACTCCTGATCATGAAAAGACGATCTACAACACACTGAAGACCTGGCACTAACATTAGACTTGGTTTGTGCTATGCTAAATGGTTTTTTTTAAGGGGGGGGGAGGTTTGCAAACCAGCCTACAATTAGTCCTTGACTTATAACCGGTCACTTAGCAACTGTTCAAAATTACGACCTACCCTAAAAGGGGACTTACTGGAATTCTTGATGGCCCCAACCGTCACACATGTTATTAACGGTTTAGCTGAAAACTGCCACTTCCAGCCATCGTGAGCAACAGGTATACAAGCTCACTTAGCAGCCCTGGCATTTCACATTTACAACTGTCACATTCGCTTAATGACTGCTGCAAAAAAAGCTGTAAAGCACAGACAGTCCTCAACTGAGAACAATTCATTTAGTGACCATCTGAAGTTACAACGGCACTGAAAAAGTGACTTGTGATCGCTTTTCCTACTTGCAACGGTTGCAGCCTCCCGATGGATACGTGATCAAAATTCGAACCCTGGGCAACTGACTCGTATTTATGATGGTCGCGGTGTCCGGGGGGGTGGTGGTCACGTGATCCCCTTTTGAGACCTTCTGACAAGCAAAGTCAGTGGGGGAAGCCGGATTCACTTAACGACCGGGTTACTTAAGAACTGGTCCAAGAAAGCTTGTAAAACGGGGCAGAACGACTGTCTTGCTTGGCAATGGGAATTCTGGCCTCTATTGTGGTCCTGTGTCGAGGACGACCTGTAGTTATGACTTACGACCACCCTGGGCAGAGTCGTAACTAGAGGACCACCTGTGCTCGTACGTTTGCCACTCAGCCCAGCAGGGGAAGGCACCTACGAAGCTCCTTCCGGGAAGGGATGGAGCTGAGCCGCACTCACCTCGTTGCTTCTCTTCTTGAAGACGCACTCCCTCTTCTTCTCCGGCCGGGGCCTCCAGGGTATCTGGGCAGGGAGGGGAGAAGCAGCAGCAGGTGAGGCAAAGAGAAGGAAGCAGGGAGCAAAAGCCGGCCAGGCCGGGCCTCCCTCCTCCTCAGCAAGCGGTGAGCCCAGGGCTTATGATGCCGGTCCACGATTCGGTTGCTTTTCTTTTCTTTTTAATGTAAACGATGCTGCACTTTAATGGGTAAATGGCCTAGAGCAGGGGCGCCAAACTGCTGGACCGCGGCCGGATGCATCACGGTGAAACCGCGCCCACCCCATTGCAGGCAATGGAAAAAAAGCTGCGATACGTCGCAATGCATCACATGACGTTGCGAGCTTGACACCCCTGGCCTAGAGACATTGGTATTTGAACATAGATCTTTTTAACATTCATATTTTATTGGGTGGTTTTTTAATTTAGGTGAAATATTAATATATATTGCAAGTCCACGTACAATACGCCATATGCTAAATAAATAAAGGAGAGAGTTGGTCTCGGAGGGGGCTGGATATGGGGGATGAACACCAATCTTGGGGGGGGGCTGAGTGTTAGCCCAGACAAGAAGCACAGTAACAGACACTAAGTCTGCCTTCATATCGGGTCACATGAGCAGAATCTTGCAAGGCTGAAAGCATTTCATGGAAGAATAGAATTATTCTTGGAGGTCTTCTAGCCCAGTGGCCCCCCTGACCTTCTGGGCACCAGGGACCAGTTCCGTGGAGAGAGGTTTTTCCGCAGACCGGAGGGGGCCTGGTTTTGTGCGCTGCCTGCATCCCGCGGATGGGGCTTTGCTTGTTTGTGCGGACCGGTTGCTGGCATGCCGTGGACCAGTGCCGGTCTATGGACCGGGGGTTGGGGACCCCTGTTCCAGTCCACCCCCTGCTCAAAAAGAAAGGAAAAGGTTTCTTCTTTTCCTTTTAAGTCTCCGGAAAAGCAGAGAGGGTCCCTTCTGAAATGCATCCCAGGCCCCTTTTCTTCAGAAGGGATGCCGTGATTATATTACGAATGGAACCGACATAGAAGATGGCAAAGATCCTCCTTTAACTTCAAAGAGGTATCTGCTGCAGGAAAAATGGGACGATTTTCCAGAGAAAGTGGCTGGAAAAGAGACACAGAATGGACAGTGTTCACGGCTCCCTCTTCCCTGATCTCCCCAAAAGACCTGGAACACCCGCAACTTCAGCTTGCCTTCTGAAGTGGTGGGTGCACCATCACTGGAGGTTTTTAAGAAGAAACTGGACAGCCATTTGTCTGGAATGGGACAGGGTCTGCTGCTCAAGCAGGGGGTTAGACTAGAAGACCTTCAAGGTCCATTCCAACTGTTATTCTTTTATTCTGTTACTCTGCTAACATTTTTTCTTAAAAAAGAAAGTCCATTGGCACCACTGTTTTTCAACTTCTGCAACTTTAAGATAGCTGGACTTCAATCCCCAGAATTCCCCAGTCAGCATAGTTGGCTGGGGAATTCTGAGACTTGAAATCCACACATTTTCAAGCAGCTACTGGGCACAAACTTTTCTCTACCAAATTATATTTGCAAACTTGGCAGCTGGGTCTCTTTGCCACTTTCCAAAACAGGATGTCAGCCAGCCTTAGCAACTCCACTCTGAAGCAAAGAAAAGCCCCAAAGTGGCAGAAGACACATTTCCGTTTCTAAAAGAAGGACAGAAAACCAGACGTGGGCCACTTCAGAAATGTTGAGGCGGAGGGGGAGGCAGGCAGGGCCCCCAGGACCTCCTGCCTGCTCAGGGCCAGTCACTGCTTCTGCCACTTGATGTAGGATTTTAATACTGCCCAGAGTTACCCCACGGCAAGATAGGTGGCCAATAAATCTAATAAATAAATAATTAATAGGATTGTCGAAGACTGCCTTTCTCCATCCAGAGGTTGGATCAGCAGCTCCCGAAAGACCTCAGTTTGGTCTTTGAACCCACGGCCAGGGGAAGGGAGGAACTAAGGAGAAACACAGGCATATTTATTTGCTTATTTGGATCCCGCCTTTATTATTTTTATAAATAAAAATATCTAATACTCTTCCCTCCTTCTATTTTCTCCACAACAACCACCCTGTGAGGTGGGCTGGGCTGAAAGAGAGAGACTGGCCCAAGGTCACCCAGCCGGCTTCCATGGCTAAAGTGGGACTAGAACTTCCGGTCTCCTGCTTTCTAGTTCAGTGGCTTAACCACTGCTCTCCTCTCTCTCCTCCTCCAAAGAGGAAATGGACTCCGGGCAGAACATGGAGTCGCCCCCCAGCTTGCATGCCCCCCCGAACCTCCTGGTTTCCCCCTCCCGAGCCCCCCCTCTTCCACTCACCTTCCCCTTCAGCCTGATGGGGGTGCTTCTGATATCGAGGGCCAGGATGGCGTCCCTCCCGCCCACGTAGAGAGTTGCTCCGTCTGCACTCAAGAGGAAAGTGTCGTAGTTGAGGACCCCCTCCTGGCTGAAGGTGCCGACCTCGCGACTGGGGTCCCCTGTAGGAGAAAAGAAAGCGGCCTTGGAGCAGGGGGGCAAATGGAGGGCATCAATCCCCCTCCCCAGGAGGTAGCCTGCTTTGCGCAACTGTGCAGGTTCATTGTAACTCAAACAAGCCGTCAGAATCCAATTATATTTCCTCTCTAGTTATCGACTATGGACAACCCCATTTCTGCCCTCTCTGGATTCTGTCATATGATGAAGGGGAAGGGGGGTGAACAAAGGGGTTTTATGGCCCTCACTTCCTTCGGTACACCTTCAAAGGGATTGAATGTGGATACCACCAAAAGGACTAACCATAACAATGGGGCCATCAGCTTTCATCTACTCCCCTCTGAAGTCTCCCTTCCGCAGGCAGTGAGGAAAAAGGGGGTGGAAATGTAACGCCTGGGATTGTCACTGGAAAGATGGTGGAGTGGGGTGGGGTTGCTGGGGACCCCTTAAAACCTTGAACCGTAGGGCTTGGGCCCCAGATCCTCTCTAGAACGCCTGCAACCATTTTCTCTTAATAAAGATGCCTGTTGGAAGAAATATTCCAAGAGTTCTGTCTTCTTAAGATGCAAAGTGGGGTGTGTCCTTACATTAGACAGGACTTGCAGAATTAGTCCACCTGGATTAGAATTAGACAGGACTTGCAGAATTAGTCCACCTTAATTTGCAAAAATTACCATGTCAGACAACGGAGCAAGGAAGGGAGAAAACTCCCCAGAAGGGAGCTGCTGCCCCGACTGAAACCCTGAACTTGCACGACTCCAATGCCCCAGAGCTCAATGACTACAACCCTTTCATGTCCTCTCTGAGAAGGTGAGTTGAGGACCCCCTGGCTGATCGCAAAGCCCGCAAAAGGATAAAAACGATGAGACAAGGCAAACGCTCGGTAGCCGAATATACGCAAGAATTCCGGGCCATTGGCAGCAAACTGAACTGGCCAGAAGACATCCTCCTTAGCCATTTCAAAGACGGACTAAATTATGACCTATATGATGCTTGCCTGCCCCGAGGGGACCCACACCAACTTCAGGAATGGTACATCTTGGCAGAGGAAGCAGAGATCGACATACTGAAGAGGCACCAGCTAGGAAAACAAAGGAGCCGCTCACCGCCTGAGTTGACATGTGAACCAGTGAAACCATCGGCTACGGCCAAGAAGCAAATGGGGTGTTTCAAGTGTGGGAGAGAAGGACATCGGGCTGTAGAATGCCGCTCAAAAGCCCCCCAGCACAACCCAGACAGATCACCGGCCAGCAAATCCGGAAAGTCTCCAGCTAAGCCAAAAGAACCTGCCATGAGAATGATGGAGGCTGTGGAATCCCCCACCTCTGCTCATCAGGGGGAAAGAACTCCAGCCTACACCGCAGGGCCGGTGGACGCCTCAGACGACAGCTCAGAGGGCGAACCCCTGGTAAGTGGACGCATCGCACCCATCCTCAAGACAGTGACTATATTAATTCCTCCCATGCCCGAAGCCGTGAAGGTGAAAGCCTTAATAGACTCTGGCTGCACCCGCTGTCTCATTAGCCCGATGCTAGTGGGGAATTTGGGCATTCCGTCAAGGAGACTGGAACAACCAATCTCATTTGGCCAGTTAGATGGGTCCATAGCAGGGGGGTTGCCAGCTACCCTAGCCACTTTACCAATGCACCCCTCCCTGGGCAAACATAAGGAAGACATAACGTTTGTGGTGACCCCAGGCATGGAATGCCCAATGATCCTAGGGATGGAATGGTTAAAAAAATGGAACCCCTGGGTGAATTGGAGGACGGCAGAAATCACTTTCCCGAAGGGGGACCCTATGGACTTACAATCCCAAGGGGGGATACCAGAATCAAGAACAGAAAAAGCATCCATGGGAGAGGAAAAGGGACTACCAGAAATACCAGAGGAATACAGAGACCTTGCTGAGGTTTTCAGTGAGGAGAGGGCGGATGAGCTCCCCCCCACCCACCCATGGACTGTGCCATTGAATTCAAGCCTGGGGCAAAACTCCCGAAGCCCAGATTATACTCCATGATCCCAAAGGAGAAGGAGGAAATGGAGAGATTCATAAAGAAAAACCTCATTGAGCCAGCCAAGTCTAAAGTGGCTGCCCCGTCCTCTTTAGAGAGAAGAAGGACGGCTCTTTACGCTTATGCGTGGATTATAGGGCCCTGAATACAAGCAGTGAAAGCAACCTGTGCCCTCTGCCCCACATGAAGGACATATTGTCACACTTCTCAAAAGGGAAACTTTTTTCTAAACTAGACCTAAGGATTCGCTGAGCGACGGAAGATTCAAGTCCCCCAAGACAATAAGCCTGGGGAACTCAACCGCCAGCCCAGCAACCCCCTCAAGTAGCGCAGGCTGGGAGGCAGGTACGCAAGCAACAAGCCCACCTGAACCCCTAGGTCCAACTTCACGAGGAGCAACTCACAACCCGCAATCTCAGAAACAGCGAGCCTGCGTAGGCTAAAAGTCTTCTTGGCTATAATAGCCACTCCTCCCCCCCCCTTCCCTGGGGTCGTGGCTGATGCCATACCTGAAACCCGGCTGGGCACATCTCAGAGAGAGGAACTCCTCCCTCCGGGCCCAGCCAGGTCTCGGTCACACATGCGAGGTCGGCCTCCTCATCCAGGAGAAGATCATGGATGAGGGGAGCTTTATTTACAACCGACCTGGCATTGAGCAGCAGCAGCCTGAGCCCAGGGTCCGGATTTCGCCCATTACCAGTACTTCGGGTTGAACTCACAGGGTCGGAGCAAGGGATCGCTTTTAGACAGCGAGCTCTTGTTCCCCGGGAATGGCCTACCCTATGGCTCCCGCCATATCTGCCTCTCTGGGTTGACGCAGGAGTTCATGGCCACCATGGCAACCATGAACCTGACTCAAGTAGTTCAGGGTCCGACCCACGAGAGGGGACACACTCCCGACATGGTATTCCTCTCAGAACAGTTGAGCAATGATCTGAATTTAAGGGGCTTAGATATTTTGCCTATGTCATGGTCAGATCATTTTCTGCTACGGCTTGTTTTCAAGGCTCCAATCCTCCCCTGCAGGGAGGCGGAACCAATTAGGTGGTTCCGCCCCAGACGTCTGATGGACCCAGAGAGTTTTCAGAGGATGCTTGGGGAAATACCGGATTCTCTCATTCTCGGTTCGGCAGAGTCCCTGGTTACGGCCTGGAATACGGCTGCGAAGGGGGCTTTGGACCGGATCGCGCCGCTGCGACCTCTCTGTGGTAGCAGACCCAGGAGATCTCCTTGGTTTACTGAGGAACTCAGGGGGATGAATCGCCAGAAGAGACGTCTAGAGAAGCGATGGAGGAAAAGTAAATCTGTATCTGACCGAACACTATTAAGATCTTATATTAAGACTTATCAGGTGGCGCTCAAGGTGGCAAGATGCGCGTATCATTCCGCCTTGATCACATCTGCGGAATCCCGCCCAGCCGCCCTGTTTAGGGTGACTCGCTCCCTCCTTAATCAGGGGGGGGGGTTGATGCACCCTTGCAGGGTAGTGCTGAGGACTTTAATAAGTTTTTCGTGGATAAAATCGCCCAGATTCGGATGGACCTTGACTCCAATTGGAATGCAGTGTCGGCTGACAATGAGTCAGTCGAGATGACAGGGACTCATCTTGATCCTGTTGTGTGGACAGAGTTTGACCCTGTAGCACCCGATGAAGTGGACAAGGCCATTGGAGCTGTGAGTTCCGCCACCTGTTTATTGGACCCGTGCCCCTCCTGGCTGGTTTCGGCCAGCAGGGAGGTGACGCGGGGCTGGGTTCAGGAGATTGTCAACGCTTCTTTGAGGGAGGGGTCCTTTCCGACTCCCTGCAAGGAGGCAATTGTGCGCCCCCTCCTCAAGAAGCCTTCCCTGGACCCAGCTGTATTAAACAACTACCGTCCTGTCTCCAATCTTCCCTTTATAGGGAAGGTTGTTGAGCAGGTGGTATCACTCCAGCTCCAACGGTCCTTGGATGAGGCCGATTATCTGGGCCCTCAACAGTCAGGATTCAGGCTCGGCTACTCCACGGAAACTGCTTTGGTCACGCTGACGGATGATCTCTGGCGGGCCCGGGATAAGGGATTTTCCACTATCCTGGTGCTACTTGACCTCTCAGCGGCTTTTGATACCATTGACCATGGTATCCTTCTGCACCGACTGGAGGGGTTGGGGGTTGGGGGCACTGTTTTGCAGTGGTTCACCTCCTACCTCACTGGTCGGTCGCAGTCGGTGTTGGCGGTGGGTCAGAGGTCGTCCCCTAGGTTCCTCCCTTGTGGGGTCCCTCAGGGATCGGTCCTCTCCCCTCTGCTGTTTAATATCTACATGAAACCACTGGGTGAGATCATCCGACAACACGGGGTGAGATATCATCAGTATGCTGATGATACCCAGCTTTACATCTCCACCCCGTGTCATTTCAGTGAAGCAGCGGAAGTGATGTGCCGATGTCTGGAGGCTGTTAGGGTTTGGATGGGTGCCAACAGGCTCAAACTCAACCCCGACAAGACGGAGTGGCTATGGGTTCTGCCTCCCAAAGATAACTCAATCTATCCGTCCATCAGCCTGGGGGGGCAGCTTTTGACCCCCTCGGAGAAGGTCCGCAACTTGGGCGTCCTCCTCGATCCACAGCTAAATTTGGAACATCATTTTTTGGCTGTGGCGAGGAGGACATTTGCCCAGGTTCGCCTGGTGCACCAGTTGCGGCCCTATTTGGACCGGGAGTCCCTTCTCACAGTCACTCATGCCCTTATCACCTCGAGACTCGACTACTGCAATGCTCTCTACATGGGGCTACCTTTGAAAAACGTTCGGAGACTTCAGGTAATGCAGAATGCGGCCGCGCGAGCAGTGTTGGACTTGCCCAGAAATGCCCACATTTCGGCATCACTCCGCGAGCTGCATTGGCTGCCAATTGGTCTCCGAACTCAATTCAAAGTGTTGGTTATGACCTATAAAGCCCTACATGGCATCGGACCAGGTTACTTACGGGACCGTCTGCTGCCCCATGAATCCCAGCGGCCGGTTAGGGCCCACAGAGTCGGCCTTCTCCAGGTCCCGTCAGCCAGACAGTGTCGCCTGGCAGGGCCTAGGGGAAGAGCCTTCTCTGTTGCGGCCCCGGCCCTCTGGAACCAACTTCCCCTGGAGATCCGTGTCGCCCCCACCCTCTCCGCCTTTCATAAACTGCTTAAAACACACCTCTGCCAAAAAAATAAATAAATAAATAAAAAACACACCTCTGCCGGCAGGCCTGGGGCAGTTAACATCTTGCCCCTAGCCAGTGTATGTTTGTGTGTATGTTTGTTGAATGATTGGTTTTCTCTTAACTTAGGGGTTTTTATATATGTATTTTAACTTGTGATTTCTATTTATGTTGTGAGCCGCCCTGAGTTCTCCGGAATAGGGCGGCATAGAAGTCAAATCAAATCAAATCAAATCAAATCAAATCAAATCAAATCAAATCAAATCAAATCAAATCAAATCAAATCAAATCAAATCAAATCAAATCAATAAATAAATAAATAAATAAATAAGGGAAGCTTACTATCGCATGAGAATTAAGGAAGGGGATGAATGGAAGACCGCATTTAACTGCCCAATGGGGTGCTACCAATTCAAAGTCTTGCATTTGGATTACAAGAGGGCCCCGCAGTATTTATGCAATTAATCAATGACGTTCTAAGGGAGCACCTATTTAACGGGGTCCTGGTTTACTTAGACAAAACACCTGGCCAATAGTTAGAAAAGCACTAGATAAAGCTAGGCAGGCATACAAAGCACATGCCAATAAAAAAAGGGTTGAGCCTACACCATTCATTATAGGAGAAATGGTGTACTTATCTACAAAATACCTAAAGTCCCTACAACCCTGTAAAAAACTTGGACCAAAATATATAGGGACTTTTCCAATTAAAAGAATCATAAACCCAGTAACAGTAGAATTAGAATTACCCAAAAATCTCAGGCAAATACACCCAATTTTTCATTGCAGCTTGCTGAAAAGAGAGCATCAGTCATCGTTACGGTCAAAAATCCCCCCACCCCACCTCCAATCATGGTGGAGGGCGAACAACACTTTGAAATAAAGAAAATCCTAGATTCTAGGAGATATCATGGAGCGACTCAGTACCTAGTTGCATGGAAACACCTCCCTGCCTCACAAAATGAATGGGTCCATAAACGTCATGTCAGAGCCCCAAAGCTATTAAAGAAGTTTCACACAGAGCATCCTAAAAAGCCTGACTAAATTTTATACCTGTTTTGTTTTTCTTTCAGGTGGATCTATCTTATTTTTAAGGGGGCAGGATGTCAGAATCCAATTATATTTCATCTCTGGTTATCGACTATGGAAAACCCCATTTCTGCCCTCTCTGGATTCTGTCATAGGATGAAGGGGAAGGGGGGGTGAACAAAGGGGTTTCATGGCCCTCACTTCCTTCGGTATAACTTCAAAAGGGACTGAATGTGGACACCACCAAAAGGACTAAAGCATAACAATGGGGCCATCATCTTTCATCTACTCCTCTCTGAAGTCTCCCTTCCGCCCGACAGTGAGGAAAAAGGGGGTGGAAATGTAACACCTGGGATTGTTGCTGGAAAGATGGTGGGGTGGGGTGGGGCTGCTGGGGACCCCTTAAAACCTTGAACCGTAGGGCTTGGGCCCCAGGTCCTGTCTAGAACGCCTGCAACCATTTTCTCTTAATAAAGGATGCCTGTTGGAAGAGATATTCCAAGAGTTCTGTCTTCTTCAGATGCAAAGTGGGGTGGGTCCTTACACAAGCCATGGGCACCTGTTTCTTCTCTTGCAAAATCTGGGGTGCCTGGTTCTCCCCGCTTTAGAGCAGCCACCCCCCTTTCATGGGGCACCTGGTGTCTTCCTCAGCCGGAAGTTAAACAGCTGCCAAATCTGCCAGCAGCTTTAGGGGAAAAACATCAGGCGTGAATGGGTGGCAGCCCAGAGGCTCTGAAGGTGGGAAACTGGGGCTCGCTCCCAGGCTTAGAAAGCTGCAAGCAGCCAAAAGAGAGGAATGAAGAAAATGAACCCCAAACAAAGGCTAAAACAGTGTGTGTGTAAGACACTACCAAGCACTTGCTCCAGAGAGGTCCCCCAACCAGCATAACAAAGAGGGGTGTTTCCTGTGTTTCTGAGTATCTCATAAGGCCAAATTTGACCACTTTTAAGATGGCTAAAATTCCCAGAATTCCCCAACGGGTGCCGTTGACCAAAGCCTTGTTTCAACTTAATGACTTGTGGACTTCAACTCCCAGAATTCCCCAGTCAGCCCTGCCGCTCAGAGTAGTCGCACGGCTAGATGGGTGCCAAATAAAATTTAACAAATAAATAAACAAACATGGTTGGTCAAATCAATATACAAACCATGTCAAAACACATAGAGGGCTGAAAAAACCCGTTCTTCTTCCACCAGTAAACAAAACAATCAGGCCCCAGGGTGGGTTTAACCTCTCAGCTGAGACCCCTGGTATTATCACTCATCACACAGCCAGCTGGGTTTGGTTCGGGCTGGATTTGGTATTTTTATCCACTATCCAGTCTTTCCCAAGGACTTGGGACAGGCAGATACAGAATACCAAACAGAGCTGGAAGGGATCTAGTCTGACCCCCTGCTCAAGCAGGAGACCCTCTGCTATTCCAGACAAATGTCGATGTTTGATAGTGTTAAAGGTCTCCTTGTCACAGGATGAAAGCTGTTCCAAGCAAAGCTGCCTTTTGCAATTGACTGATGGGGATGTTATCAATGCCGATGGTGTTCCAGGGGTGCTCCAGTTGTGTTGGGATTGCACCCAAGAGCCTATTATTACTATTACTATGATTATTATTTTAAAGTCACAAAACTGCGTCTCCCTTACTTTGGTCATGTCATGCGGGGGGGGGGATTCCCTGGAGAAAGCAATTCTGTTGGGAAGACTCAGCGGTAAAAGGAAACCAGGCCGCCAAAGACGGTGGCCAGACACCCTCAAGGCCAACCCAGCTGGAGCAGAGAAAACATCTCAAGGAAGCCGGGCAAGATCAGAAGAGATGGAGAGACACACACAAACCCCCGGCCCAGAGAATCGTCAAGAGTCGGACTCCACTGAGCGGATAGCATCATCAGTATTACTGGCTCAAAAACAGCAACTGTGAGAGGGACCTTGGAGTCCTAGTGGCCGATCCCTTGACCGTGAGCCGGCCGTGTGCAGCAGCAGCCAAAAAAGCTAATACAATCCTGGTTTGTATAAACAGAGGCATAGAATCAAGATCACGCGAAGTATTAGTATTACTTTATAAAACCCTAGTGAGACCACACCTGGAATACTTCAGCCAGTTTTGGTCACCATACCACAAAAAAGATGTTGAGAGTTTGGAAAAAATTCAGAGAAGAGCAACTAAGATGATCAAAGGCCTGGAGATTAAAACTTACGAAGAACGGCTGCGGGACCTGGGTCAGGCCAGTCTAGAGAAAAGAAGAAATAGAGGAGACAGGATAGCAATCTTCCAGTATCTGAGGGGCTGCCACAAGGCAGAGGGGGCCAGGTTGTTCACCAAAGCACCAGAGGGCAGGACAAGAAACAAGGGCTGGAAACTGATCAAGGAGAGAAGAATTAAGGAGAAACTTCCTGACAATGAGGACAATTAACCAATGGAACAGCTGGCCTCCAGAAATCGTGAGCACTCCATCACTGGAGATTTTTAAGAAGAGGCTAGACAGTCACTTGTCTTGACATAGGTTCTTCTGCTTGAGCAGGGGGCTGGACTAGAAGACCTCCAAAATCCCTTTCAACTCTATTCTATTCTATTTTTTTTAATTTTCTTCACTTTAATACTTGTTTTCAGTACATACACCATCTGATTATGTCAGTTAGGATGACAATTGTTTAAAATAATCCAATATGCACTTTGCATTCTTTATATCCCAACCATGTGATCTTAAAGGTCCTTCACACACTGCAATGTATTTTGTTAACATTTTCTCTCCAATTTCCTGAAAGTCCGTGATGATGTTTTCTGAACTGCCCGGCAATTCTCTATGCAGTTCTGATTCTGTGTCCTGATCTCCACAGTATTTCAGCCCCCAGTAACACATTTCTCCACAGTACATCATTGCCAACAGATGAGTATCACTAAAAATACCTTCATTGACCAATATAGCTGTGCCTGTATCTTGAACTACAAATTCTTCATTTGGGTTATCAGAACTTCTAAAATCTAGCATCTTTATCAAGTAATGGATTCCTTCTTTAAGAAACTTTTTAAGTAAGTCAGTCTCCTTCCTCAACCATTTCTTTCTTCCTTTAACTGTGTGGCAAAACATGTAGATCAAAGCTCCTCTTCTCCAATAAAGGCATTCCAGCAACTCAACTCCAAGCACTTCAAGCGCTTCTTGGGAAATGCCACTTTCATTGACCAGGTTCTCTGGCTCAGAAAGTGCACCAATTAGTTCCTCAACTTTCTGCAGAGATGATTCTTCTGGAAACTCTTCATCAACAAGTTGGTTTTCTTCAAAATACGTGATATCTAATAGTGCCTGTGTATAAAGTTGTATAAGTCTAGAATATGTGTAGTTGTCCCTGGATTCTTCCAAAAGTTCTGCTAGATTTTCCAGGGTAGCAGAGGCCTGAATTAAGAAAGCATCGCCAAACTCTCCGCCTTCTCGCCAACGGTTCAGCCTCTCCGTTAACTCGGCGAGCCGCCGCTGCAAGATAACCGCAAAAGCAGCCTCGGCCATAAGGAAAAACCTGGGCCGGGCTTAGCGTCAGTTACACACATCACGTGACTCATCATCACAGCTGCAGTCACGTCACCCCACCCTCTCCTATTCTATTATTTTGAATGTCGTTTAGGTAGTCCTTGAGTTACAACAGTTCATTTGGTGACCATTCAAAATTACAATAGCACTGTGTTTCACACTTACGACCATCGCAGCATCCCCATGGTCACATGATCAAAATTCAGACACTCGGCAACTGACTCCTATTTACGAGGGTTCACGTTAGGTCACATGGTCCCCTTCTGCAACCCTCTGACAAGCCAAGTCAATGGGGAAGCCAGATTCACTTAACAACGGTGTGACTAACTTAACAACTGCAATGATTCACTTAACAACTGTGGTAAGACAGATTGCAAAATGGGGCAAATATTTCGCTTAGCAACATAAATTTTGGGCTCAGTTGTGGTCATAATTCTGTATTTCAGAATCAAGGTGGAGAATTTTCCAACTGGATTTATTGGCTTTGTTTTTTCTTTTTTCCAGGCAGCAAATTAAGGAAGAGCTCTCTCTCTCTCTCTCTCTCTCTCTCTCTCTCACACACACACACACACACACACACACACACACACAGACACACACACACACCCTCCATCACTCCCAGCCCCCTCTCCGCCACCCCTCTGGTCAGAGGAGGCTAGGAAGTGGCATCTGGCCTTGAAGAGCAGGGAGGCAATGGAAACAAAGCGAGAGGCATCGTCCCCACCACCTCAGCAGCCCCAGCCCAGGAAGGAAGCAGGGCTGATTAAGCCTTGCAGGCTTGACATCCTTTCAAAGCCAGAGAGTCTATAATTACGATGCTGCCTCTCAACGGCAACTCGGCCTAAATTCCTTGCTTGTATCGCCCGCCTGCCCTTTGCCAGCTTCAGGGGAGATGCCTGAGGCGCCCCTTCTCTCCTGCCCTCCATCTACCCAGGGACCTGGGTGGCACCAAAGCTGGCAGGTAGCAGGGCCAGCCTCGGGTGGCACCAAAGGGACCTGCAACTGCTGGATTGATTAATCTCCATTTTAACGCAAGGAATCGATGACTGGGTGTAAAGCAGTGTTTTGCTGCCAACCATCAGCAGGCGAGGAAGATTCTTCTCATGCGTTTTAATCTTTGCAGACATTGAATGGATTTTGAGTTTAAGCAGCGGTGATGCCAGTGGATGGCAAAGAGAGGCGGCTCAGCATCCCCCCTTTTAAGGGCCATTATCTTGGAGGGGCATCACGACCTGCATGGACCTGGGGGGGGGGGGTTAGGAGAGGGGCTGGCAAGGGTGGGCCGGATGAGGGCAATGTGATGAGGGCATCCGAGCCACCTTTGCCCCACGGTTAGGAGCCCCAGGGCAGGCAGCGATCCTTCAGCGACAGGAGCCTGTAGGGGCAGGTGGGCTTAGGAGTCGGGTGAAGAGATGCTGCCAAGGGAGTATCAGATAAGAGACAGCCAAGCCCACAGCTGCAAAATGGTCAGAGGAAAAGGCTCAGAGAGGACCTCAGGCTGTAAAGGAGACAGAGGGAGATTTGTCCTTTCAGACTTGCAAGATTCTGTTAATGTAGCTTTACAATAAGGTAGAATTAACTCATCTGGGAGGGTTTCCTGTCTGGCCTACCTGGCAAGGCTGACAGAGCCCTACAAAGGAAGGGCTGCATATCCCCCTGGGGTCCCCAGGCAGGTTGGCAAAACCAGATCTTCAGGGCCTTTTGAAAGAGTACCAAGGTAGGGCCAATCGTATCTCCACAGGGATGATATTCCATTTGAAGGGCACCATCACAGAGAAGGCCCTTCTTCTGGGTCCCTCCAGATGGACCTCCTTAAGAGAGGGGACCTGTAGCATCCTCTACATCCTTGTCCAAGTTGGGTCAGGTAGATATAATGTGAAAAGATGGTTCTTCAGGTTTATTTTATTATTTAGTGTATGGTGTACAATGTCAGGAAAATCTAGACATGCTAGACAATAATGCAGTCCTGACAGTCTAGAAGGTTCTTCAAGTAACCTGGCCTTAAGCCATGAAGGGCTTTAATGGTGACAACCAGCATGTAGCTGAAAATACGGCAATGGCCATTGAAAAATCGGGTCTCTGTCAAGACTCGGTCAGGAGGACTGTGTGGCTCCTGTAATGGGTCCTGTGAAGCTCTGATGCTTATTCTGAAGAAAGGAATTGTGGGAAATGTGATGGTGTCAGCTTTACACTCCAACCTCAATCACTTCTGTGTGATTTTTCCAGTACATCTCCTCTCATTTTCAGAAAAGGAAAGATTTCAACCAGAAGATTTGTCATTTTACAATAAACGTGCTCTAACATGCTGCAGGAGATGCTGCTAAAGAGTTCTCACACACTTGAAAAGGGTCTAAATATCCTATTTGGTCTTCTCCGGGTCCCGTCGACCAGTCAATGTAGGCTGGCGGGCCCCAGGAGAAGAGCCTTCTCTGTTGCGGCCCCTACCCTCTGGAATCAGCTCCCTCCGGGGATTCGGACCGCTCCCACTCTTCTGGCCTTCCGAAAAGAATTAAAAACTTATTTGTGTCGGCAGATCTGGGAATGATTGGTGTTGAATGTTGGATGAATGTTTTTTATTAAAAAATTTGGGGTATTGTTTTAACTTTATGATCATCTTAATTTAATTTATATTAGACTTATTAAATGCGATTGTTATTTATCTATGTTGTAAGCCGCTCTGGGTCCCCTGGAGAAGAGCGGCTTATAAGTCTAATAAATAAATAAATAAATAAATAAAATAAATAACTGGAGCCCAGGTGCCTTTCACGGATTATAGCTGATTTTTGGTGTATTCTTTATTGATTCATTCAAGTTAGATGCGCCTGAATTAACAGAGGCTCCCTACAGTTTACAAAACAACAACAACAAACATTCACATCAATTAAGAGGTGGATGAACATCAATAAATAAAAACAACCCATAGCTAATCAAAGTCACAACACCACAAGTATAAATTATAAGAGCGGTAATGAAAAATAAAGAAAACAAAACCCTAGCAAGCCAGTGGAAGTAATTCAACGTGAAATGATTTAAGGAGGAGAGGATGTGCCCAGCCAAACGCTCTTCGGAAAAGCTTCAGCAGGGCCAGTTCTAAGAGGAATGGAGAAGCTTCTGGCCTCCGTTCCCCTCCTTTTCCTAGCTGGGCAGGCAGTAGGTCTTCGACTTATAACCAGCTGTTTGGTGGCTTTTCAAACTTAGGGTGACTCTGGAAAAAGTGATTTATGACCAACCCTTGCATTTACGGCCACTGCAGCATAACCTACCCTAACACAATCAAAGTTTGGGCACTGTTTACAACAAGGATTGCAGGGTCCCAGGGTCACGTGATCACCATTCGAAACCATCCCTCTCAACTTCTGACAAGCAAAGTCAGTGGGGGAAGCCAGATTCATTTAATGACTACATGATTCACTTAATAACTACAGGGGTTTGCCCAACAACCGTGACTTAGCCAGGGAAACCTGGATCCCAATTGTGGTCCTTATTTAATTGTTAAAATTAAATATAACTATTCAATCTCTGTTCATTTTAATAAACTTTTAATGCTTTATTCTTTCTGAAAGCCAGCCAGAGCCACTTGACAAATGGGCGGCATATGAACATAATGAATAATAAGCAAACAATCAGCGTGGCCACTGCACCACACCCGTTGCGCGAATAGCTGTGTTGCCTTTAATGAGAGGCGGTGAAAGGTAATTTGAATCACAAAGGTGCAACCTGGGGGTGGGAAGTGCCGCTCTCAGACCCCGTGTCAGCCTGCCTGGGGGCCCTCTGAGGGACCCCCCCCAGGCACTGTCCTGTGCTGTGGCTCCTTACCTCTCTGAAAGGTCATTCTAGGCATCACATTGCTGCCCACGCTGGCCGCAGCCATCAGAAGGCATCCCAGGAGGCAGGGGAACCGGCCCGGTTTCATGGCTGTTAACAGCAGGCCGTCACCCAGAAGGTTGAAGGAGCCGGAGAGGGCCTGGTCCTGACTGGGCAGCTGTTAAGAAACGGAGAAGGAGGAAGAGGAGAAAACGGATGTTAGAAGTGTCTGCTTTGGCAATCCAGTGCCTTCCTCTTGTCTGGAGCAGAAGTGGCTGAGATGATTGGTTTGAGCCGTTGTGCCACGCTATCTGGTCCTTCCTTGTGGCTTCTCATGAGAGGCTTTGGAGAAATGAGGAAGGAGAAGCTGCTGGTTCAAGTTGAGGGCAGAGGCTTGAGAAGCTGGCATGGGCCCGCATCTGCTGGAAGGCACCTCCGCACTCTGAAGCCAGCCTGCAAGGGGGTGGGAGGGCTCTGAGCCAGCCCCAGAGAGTTGCAAGCTCTTCCTGAGGAGCATTTGGGGAGGAGGCTACAGCTGCAGAGTCCAAGGGGCTTTGCAAACCCTTTTCTGCCTCTCCAGATGGAAAACATCTGTACGAGAACCAAATCAGACGTTTACAAAGACTAATACTTAGTGTTGTATATCAGGTTCTATGATGATTGCTTCTTAATATGATCTTATGTTTAATGTTGATTGTTTCAATAAAAAAATTAAAAAAAAAAAAAGAATCACTGCATTGTTGTTTCAACGGTGTGCAACTCCACCGTTGGCCAAATTGCTCGTGACACCTGTCTCTCCTTCTCAAGCCTCTGAACATCTTTGGAACAAAATGCAGTTGACTAATTTTTTTTACATCAGAAAAAAAGGAGAAGTGAGGTCTTCTTGAAGCAACAGTGCAAAACAAGGTGAGGATTGCAAACTGCTTTGAATTTTATTTTATTTTTAAAGGACTTTGGTCATTCCTGCCTGCAATCCCTTAAAAGCATCAGTTTGGTGGAAGGGGAGAAATTGGGAGACGGGAATGGAGGAAGTAAAAGTAGCGGTTGTTTTACCAATTCCATAAATTCATGTCAGGCATGCCTTGTTTTAGGCTAGAAGGAGTGAGGAATGCAAAGGATGAGAGGGAAAATTCACTCGGCCTTTCCTCAGCGTGCTCACTGTGTGGCGTGTTTGTTTGCAAGTTCGGGAATACAGGCGTTTCCTGCAACACTGCAGTCCTTGCAGCGTAGTGCAGGGTGGGCGATTCAACTTTAAAGTCCACAGGTCGTAAAGGGGCCATAGTTGCCCACCCATGGTGTAGTGGCTTGGACTAGATGACCTCTACACTCCCTTTCGATTTTTCAATGAATCATGGCTGGCTCTATGAGGCATTGCCAATTGAGGAGGAGTAAAGTGAGGGTCTGCCTTCATTCAGAATAGCTTCCTATCATCCTAGATTATTGCAACTTGTTTTCATCCAACTGCCCGTCCTCTGGTCCAGTGGTTCTCAACCTGTGGTCCCCAGGCCCCTGGGGGGGGGTGCAATGTCACAGGGGATCCCCAAAGGTTTGAAAAAATGTTACGACTTAAATCTTGAGTTATCTCTTGGGGGTCCCTGGCCACGGTTGTTGGCCACAAAAGTTATTTAAAGGGGGCCCCATAATGAACAAAAGGTTAAGAACCATGGGTCTAGTGCAACATTTCTCAAACTTGGAAATTTTAAGATATGTGGACTTCAGCTCCCAGAATACCCCAGCCAGCATTACATATCTAGATTCATGCTGGCTGGGGAATTCTGGGAGTTGGTCCACGTATCTTAAAATTTCCAAGTTTGAGAAATGCTGGTTGAGTTGGCTCCATCATCTGAGCTGATCTCCCATCTGGCTGTCTCCTCTTTACACTCATTCCAAGATCCACCCCAGTGCAGAACTCGCATCAGCATCCCATTGTGAGCGTCTGACCCAGCGGTCCTGTTCTAGTATCTGCCACAGACACAAAAACCACACCCACATCTAACATAAGAGTAATTTCACAGGTTGACTTACAAAACACTGAACAGTGGCAGTCTGCGAGATTCTGCACGGCCACCTGCTAATTCATCGATCAGAGTTGGCAAACGCTTAGAAAGGAAGAAAGCAGCACACCTTACGAGGAAGTTGTAAAAAGGAAGAGGTGCTCAAGAATGCAACAAGAGGCCCATCAGACCTAAAAAGGCAATACGAAACCACAGAGGAGGAACGAACAAAGTTGAAGTCTCACTATAGGCAGGCAAATATGATATTGTTGTTATTACTGATAATAACTGATGGAACTCACCCTGGAGTAAAATACTAGAAGGATATAATCTGTAACTAAAGAAAGGAAAGGGGCGTGGCATAATAAGATCCCTTGTCTTGATCAGGGGGTTGGACTAGAAGACCTCCAAGGTCCCTTCCAGCTCTAGGATTCTATGTGGAAAATGATTCACGACCACCAAGGTCATCCCTCCAAACTGTGGAAATTAAGGGGGGGAACCCCAATGATGACACTGTTTCGAATGCCCACCACAGGTCCCCTGACCAAGCAGGAGCTATAGATGAAACTGTCACAAATGAGGCAGCTGAGGTGTTCAGGAAAGACACCAGTATGGCACTGGGAGGCTGACAAACTGGGAGTTGGCTGCATAAAGAGCTTTCTGATAAAATGAGAAATAAAAAGCAGAAGTTTTTGGGTTTTTTTTTAAAGGGGGGGCACTAACAGATATCTGGAAACAGCCCAGGATGGGTCCCGGAAGGCTAAGGCTTCACTTGAGTTGTGGCTTGTAACAAACACAAACAATAGCAAAGAAGGCTTGGTGGGAACAGTGCATGCCGAACAAAAAGGAAGTCAAGGAAACACCAGGCTACCGGCAGAAAATGGTGGCAGCAAGCAGGAGAAGGCTGAACGGCATCTGTCCAGCTGCACTGCATTAATTCATGTCAGCCTGGCCAAAAAAATTGTCACATCATAGAGAAATAAAGAAACCAGCAGATGAGTCCTCCAAGCCAGCAGCTGTAATTTTGAGAATTTCTGAAGTTCAAGGGAAGTCACAGAAGACCGGAGACAAGCGACTTCCTTCCTATCTTTCTAAAGGGGACCCAGGAAACTCCAGACTGGCACAAGGGACACCGGGGCCCTGGAAAACCCCCAATAGGTCGGCGTGGAAGCACTTAGAAAGGAAGGTGATTACCCACCGCTGGCATGGGGTTGTTAAAAATAACGGGTGCCAAGTTAATCTTGTTGCTTCCTTTGACAAAGTGATTAGATTTGCAAGATGAAGGAATGGGGTGAAGATTGTGAACTTGCACTTTGATATGGTTGACCAAGCCTCCTTCTTGACAAGACGGAGCGAGGTGGGGTGGACGGTCCCTCGAGAGATTCTCCTCAGCCACGAACCTTCACAGATCTCTCTGAGCATGGACAAAATGGAAAGATAGGTCAATCCCCACGTGGAAGACTGGATGGGGAAAGGGATGGAGCTAGCAGAGACAGCCACACGGACTGTTTACTTAGAGAAAGCAACATATTCAGTTTTGTTTCTACTTGGAAATCGCTTCTGAACTTTGTGCTTGAGAGAGAAAAAAGGAGATTCTTGATTTTGGGTTTTGCTGATTAATATAGTTTGCTGTTATAGAAATGGTTTGTCCATATTAAATTGATAAAGTTGTTAAATTGCCATAGGTGTCCACCCTCGCTCTAAAGAAATGGCTTAATTATGAATTTTGGATCCCCCCATGGACCAACACTGCCATAATTGCTATTTATTGCTCTTTTATAAAGCCAGCTGCCTATCGTCAGGAGATGCATGCAGCTTGGTCTCAGTCTGGCTGACTATCTGAAATTTATGGGCATAAAAAGAGCCCCGTCAGCAGACTCAGAAGTATTTCTGTTGACAGTTCTTGTTTCCTCTTTGTCCTGTGTTTGCTTTAATTCTTGCCCTTTTCTCCCTGCCTCAGAACAGGAAAGATACACCACAAACCAAACTCCAGAAACCTGTGCCAAGTTGTGCTAAGCATCACACACTGGCCTCTTTTCCAGTGCTTTGCTTACCGAAGGCTGAGCCAGGGATCCGTCCCTCCAGCTTGGCTGCTGCCGACACACGGAGCACATGACAGGTGATAAGGCAGCCACTTCCACTTCCTGGCCTGGCGGACACTTCTGGGGTGGAAGCCACCACAGAAACCCTGCTGAAAAGTTGGCAGCTGGGGCTGAGCCCCCTCCAGACTGAGGTGGACTCTAATTGTTCGGGCTGGTTTCCAAAGAGGCACAAATGTTTGCAAGGACACTCACTACGCTGCTTTCTCTTGCCAAAGTTTGCCCACACACGCAAAGCATTTCGCAACGTGCTGGCAACGTCCACACGTCTTTTGTGACCATCATCAACTGTTAAGTTGGAAGAGAATTTAAAAGTTCCAGAGCAGAAAATTCTATGGCTTCCGAGTCTGCAGACGGGTCTCTCCCTAAAGGACATATTCCAAGAGCCCTGGGGGCACCGTGGTTAGAATGCAGGACTGCAGGCAAATTCTGCCGCCGGCTGCCAGCAATTGGGCAGTTCGGTCCTGACTGGCTCCAGGTTGACTCAGCCTCCCATCCTTCCAAGGTTGGTAAAGTGAGGACCCAGATTGTTAGGGGGGGGGAATGCAATATGCTGACTCTGTAAAGAGCTTAGAGAGGGTTGTAAAGCAGTGTGAAGCGGCATATAAGTACAAGTGCTGTTGCTATTCTGTATTTAGTGAATTCAGTGACAGGTGGTCCTTGACTTACAGCCCTTTGTATAGTGACTGTTCAAAGTGGCTGGGGACATCTGGGAGTTTAAGTCCATGCATTTTAAAGCAGCCAAGGTTGAGGGACACTGATCTGGATTGATCCTGCTTCCTCGGAGGGCTCCAGGCACCAAACCCATTTCAAACAAAGGGGTCTGGAGGCTAAAGAGTACGATGAACAGTGGCAGGAACTGGGTATATCTAGTCTAGCAAGGAGGGTGATGTGATAGCAGTCTTTCAATATCTAAGGCAGGCATGTCAAACTGCCGGCCTACAGGCCAGATCTGTCACGCCAAAACCGTGGCCACCCCATTGCTGGCAATAGGGAAAAAGTTGCAATACGTCACACGATGTTACATGACGTCACGAGTTTGACATGCCTGATCTAAGGGGTGCCACAAAAAAGAGGGGGTTTGCCTATTCTCCAAAGCACCAGAAGACAAGACAGGAAAAAATGGATGGAAACTCATCAAGGAGAGAAGCAACCTGGATTTAAGGAGAAATTTCCTGACAGTGAGAACAATTAATCAGTAGAACGGCTTCCCTCCATAAGTTGTGGATTCTCCATCACTGGAGGCTTTGAAAAGAAGAGATTGGACTGCCATTTGTCCAGAATGGTGTAGGGTCTCCTGCTTGAGCGGGGGGTTGGATTAGAAGACCTCCAACGTCCCTTCCAACTGTTATTCCTCATTATCTATTCAAACGTTATCTATTCTGCTTATTCCTGGGGGTCCTTCTCGCCCCACAACCAGCACTTTAGCAGAGCCTGCCTGACCCAGAGACTTCATCATTCCCAAAGCCACTTTGGGCTGCCCTGCTGACTTCCAAGCCAGTGAATCGGCGATGTCGCTCTGGCCTCTCTTGCAGGGACCAGCGTACCTGTCCGTGAGCCAGAATGAGTCTCCCCAGCCCCTCCCTGGCTGATTCTTTTCTCAGGCATGTTTTCTTGGCCTCCACCCTCGTGATCCTCCACATTAGCAAGGAAAGAAGTTTTTTTGCAGAGAGAGCATGGGAGGTTAACAGCCCAGCTGCTTCTGCCCACTCAGAAATTCATCTTGTGATCACAACTGTATTGCAGCTCAAAGTTCAGCCCAGCAGCGGATCCAGAACAGGCAGAGCCAATCAGCAGAAAGGAGGCAGAAAAGGAAAAGGGCCCTCTAAGCGATTTCAGTCAGGAAAAAAAACGGGTGCTTTCTGGAGTTTGGTACTGCAACTCCCACGATGCCTGAGCCACACTTCCACGGTGGCCGGGGCTTATGGTAGTTGGCATCTGTGGTTTTTAGAGCATTTTTTCTCAATTTCAGCCATTTTCAGATGTCGACTTCGACTTCAGATAGCTGGGGATTCTGGGAGCCCACACATCTGAAAATGGCCGAAATTAGGGGAAACCCCCTCCCATGTACAAAATCCCCACCGCCCATTCCAAGAACAGTCAGAACAGCAGGTGTGTATTTGTGTCTGATTTGGCATCTCCCAAGCATCCACACGGTGAGAGCTGAGCCCGGAGACAGGTGGAAGCCAACCTATCCAGATTTTCCCGCCATCTGTTTAGCAATCACAAAACCACCACACAGATGGACCTCAATGGTAGAATCGGGGAAAAGGCACGTAGGAAGGCTGGGGGGGGGGAGGCATCCAAACTAGGCCTGTGGCTGCCAGATGGTTAGGAAGAGAAGTCGAAGAAACAGATCCCTGATGCAGAAGATCACACCTGCATTCCCCAGGAATCTGGGATCAGTTGTTCCAGGTCTGCACAGGGTTCTATTGCCTTCTTCAGAAAAGGGGAAAAAAACTGGTCTGACTGCAACTGTTTTTGCTGGCATGGAAATCTCAGGGATCACGACAAAGCCCGTTTCTGAAGAAATTCATTTCAGAATCGCTCATGACGGCTCCAGAAGCCACCCCTGCTCTGTGCAGAAAGGAGCGGAAAAGGCAGGAGGCCAGGGAAACCGAGCAGGAGAGGTTAAGGGCTGCATCGACATGACAGAGAGATCTCCTTTTTATTGTAGATTATCAATACAAGCAGTCCTCGACTCATGACCCTTCTTCAAAGATGCTGAGAAAAGGGACTTACAGCCGCTCCCGCTTCTGACCATCGCCGCATCCTGGCGGTTTCGTGGCTCCTGCACTGGGGAACCACGGCAGCTATTTAGGACAGCCGCAACATCCTGGGCTCACAGAATCGACAACTGTGGCCTTCTCAGGGGGCTCCTGGTGAGCCAGCCGAGTTGATGGGAAAAGCTGGATTTACTTAGTGACTGTGTGATTCACTTAACAACCATAGTGATTTGCTTCATGACCGTTGCAAAAAAGTCATAAAATTGAGCGCAACTCACTTACTGACCACCTTGCTGAGCAGCAGAAGTTCTGGTCTCAGTTGTGGTTGTAAGTCGAGGGCCATCCAAGGACTACTTTGGGGAGGGGGGTGCAGAGGGCTGCCTTCGACCACGTCAAGCCAGGGGGTAAAAGGAGCCAGTCGGGTTTATTATAAAGGATCTGCCAGGGGCTGGCAAAGGGGACCGAATGGGGTCTGGGTGCTTTGGCCTCTAAGGAGGAGAAACAACACCCCTGAAAGCTTTGGAGGTAGTCCTAGCATCTCAAATTATCAATCCTTCTGGTACGTGAGAGACGGGGAAAAAAAGGTTAAACTCAGAACTGGAAATTTAAGTCGTGTTACTGACGTCACTGCCTTACAGCCACGCTCAGCGTATGGAAGTAAACCACAGAAGCTCCCCTCTTAGCAGGAAAAGGCTAGTAGGGCCTCAGGGGTGAAAAGGAGGCCTGCTGGGATCACTCCCTGGGTGGGAATGGAGCAACCGAAGGACCCAGTTGCTCAGATGGAACAGAAGCAAGAGAGCAAGAATGGGAAAGGGCCCTGAAGGCCATCAGAAAGGGAGGAGTTGACATCTCTGGTAAAAATACTCGGTTTTGCCCCAAAATCCCAAATGAAGGAGTCTGGTCATGTGATGGACAACATCTGGATGAAAATGAATGGAGGGACACCACCGTGTCTTTTCTCACCCGCCCGGCCCAGGAGAAGACGCGGTTGGTTGTCTTCCTAAGGTCCTCCTGCAAATCACAGACCTTCCAGTGAAGCTTGAAGTCACAGTGACTTTAATTACTCCTTTGGAGAAAGGCACAAAAGGCTAATCTCTCCTTCCTGAGAGCTAATCAACACAAGAGGTAGATGAAGACATGAACGGGAGAGGAGTGAGATGGCCCTGGCATGCAGCAGGTCCTGATCTTAAGAGAAACTGAAACCGAACCATGTCAAGGGCCTATCCTGGACTTTCAACAAGCAGGTTTACTTAGCTGGAGTAGCAGCAATAAGGAGGGGTCCCATGGCAGGGAAAGTGAAAGGAATTCAAGATCAAGGGAGTTGACAAATAAGGACCTGCCAAAAACGGAGCAGCAGACAAGGGAGAAAAAACAGAGGCCGGGAGAAGGGCCAAGGTCGGATGTAGCTGCAGGAGGAATGAGGCCACCCGGGGATACCAGGAGGACTTCTGATCTCTGCTCGAAAGGAGGAGAACGGGCAGAAGAAGGCAAACTGTCAGGAATAGCCAACACCCCAGAAATCAAACTCAGGATCCAAAAACATCTTGACAAACTCAAATAATGGGCCCTATCCAACAAAATGAGTTTCAATGTGGAGAAAAGCAAAGTCTTATATTTAGGCAGGAAAACCGAAGGCACAAATTCAGATTGGGTGAGACCTGGCTTGGAGGCAGTAACTGTGAGAGGGACCTTGGAGTCCTAGTGGACGGTCACTTGACTATGAGCCAGCAGTGTGCAGAAGCAAACAAAAAAGCTAACAAAATCCTGGGCTGTATAAACAGAGGCATAGAATCAAGATCACGCGGTATTAGTACCGCTTTATAAAACCCTAGTAAGACCACACCTAGAATACTGCAGCCAATTTTAGTCACCATACTACAAAAAAAATGTTGAGTTTGTAAAAAATTCAGAGAAGAGCAACTAAGATGAACAAAGGCCTGGAGACCAAAACATACGAAGAATGGCTGCAGGACTTGGGTTTGGCTCGTCTAAAGAAAAGAAGAAACGGGAGATATGATTGCAGTCTTCCAGTATCTGAGGGGCTGCCACAAGGCAGAGGGGGCCAGGTTGTTCACCAAACCACCAGAGTGCAGGACGAAAACAACGGTTGGAAACTGAACAAAGAGAGAAGCAGTCTGGAAGTAAGGAGAAACTTCCTGACAGTGAGGACAATCAAAATAATTCCACCAGGAAATTGTGGAAAGTTGGATGAAGGTCCTAACAGAAGTTTACGATCGAGAGCAACATGGTCAAGAAATGAATTTAAATCTCCAGGACAGAAGGACTCCATTGTGAGGACATGAAGACCACTTAATCCAGTCCTTATTTGCATGTTCCCAGAGGAGAAAGCAGCCCCCCCTTTGTTTTTTACTCTCCCCATTCAAGAAGACTTCACACCCAGGTGCTGGATGTCTTCAGGGGGTGGGTGATTATTTATAGATTGGGGAGTGGCTTGGTGTTGACTTTTTTAATCTCTGAAATGGAGATGGGATGGTCCACCTGCTGTCACCTTTAATTAGCTGAGGTGGGGACCCCCATCCCACCCAGGGAGGCGGAGGTCCCACGGATGCCTACATGGGGGAACAGTGAATTCTGTGATTTTCCCCTCCTCTCCTCTCGCCCTGGTTCCATTCAGCAGTTTCTCCAGTCTTCCTGCATTCTCCCAATCAATTGCTCTCCAGGATAAAGTACAAGAATGCCGTATGGGCAGCCATGTCAATAGTGACTTCAGTGGGTTGCATGGAAAACCTGGCTGAGATGGCCTGGAGTGGGGCTACCAGACCTCCTCAGAACCCTGGAGAACAGAAAAGAATAATAGAGTTGGAAGGGACCTTGGAGGTCTTCTAGTCCAACCTCCTGGTCGAGCAGGAAGCCCTATACCCATGGTGACGAACCTATGGCACGGGTGCCAGAGGCGGCACGCAGAGCCCTCTCTGTGGGCACGCGTGCTGTCGCCCCAGTCCTGGGCCTTCAGCTGGGTTTTATAAAACCTTTTCGCTTTAGGCCTCCACCACCATGTGCAAAAAAAGGTTCAATCAATCAGTTTCAACTTCTTGCGGGGGAAAAAAAAAAGATCTCGCAAAGTTGGAATTGATTGATTGAACTTTTTAGTCCCACCCAGTCTGCTGTTACCACCGCAGCCACGGCCACCCAATGGGCCACGCCCAGCCAATAGGCCACACCCACCCAATGGGCCACACCCAGCCAATGGGCCACGCCCTTTCGGCACCCGATGATACATAAGTGGGTTTTGGGTTGCAGTTTGGGCACTCGGTCTCTAAAAAGTTCGCCCTCACTGCCCTATCCCATTTCAGACAAGCGGTCATCCCATTCGCAGGTGCCCTTGTCTGCAAACCACTCGGTCTGCTCTGGAGACCCGAGAAAATTTTGGAACAAAACATAACTTGGAAGTGACGCAGTCACGGCCAGAAGTCAGCCTGGACTTGCCAGCTTCAACTAATTTTGCTTTTTCTTGGGTAATTTCCTCTATCGATAGTGGAACTATCTTGCTCAGACATATCTTGCTTTCTGTTTTGCTAGAGAAGTGATTTCAACAAAATATCCCGTCGCATTCTGAGTAATAGGTGATTTCAGTGTGGGCTTAATTAATAATCGGGTAAATACATAGCTGCCTTAAAAACTGGGCTGAAAGGGGTGTCAATCAACGGTGCCAGGCTGGGCAGGGTCAGAGGCCCGGAGCCGGACCACGAGCAGCTCCGCCCCGGAGCCCTGCCCCTGCCCGCCAGTATCTTTATCAGGGCTCTGGAGGGAGAGGTCAGGGAGGCTCATCAAAGCTGCAGGAGCCTCACCGGGGAGAGTCAGCAGGTTGGAGGGAGGGACAGAGTAAAGGAATGGGAGGTAGTCCTTGACTTACGACCATTCATTTACTGCCTTCTCAAAGTTACATTCAAAGCACTGAAAGAAGGGACTCATGATCAGTCCTCGCACTTATGACCATCGCAGATCTAAGTTCTACTATTGTACTGATTAAAATGGAGAAAGAAAAGAAAAGAAAAGAAAAAGAAAAGAAAAGGAAGGAGGGAGCAAGGAGCAAAGACAATAAAGAAGCAACGTTCTATTCCCTTTTACAGCAGTTGTTAAGTATAAATATAAAATAAACACTTTACGGTTACAATATTGTTTACATTTTCTTTATAATCTGTTATTTTATTCCAGTCACAGAGCGCCACGCTTCCTCTTTCCTGTACGGAGCCCACGAGGGCTTCCAGTCATCGGTTCAGACAACCTCCCGTCCCTTTGGCCGCCCCCTCAACCTCCCTCACTTCCACTGCGGTTCTCCAGTTGTTGTCATGCAGTTCCCCCTCATAAGTAATACACGTCAAGAGGAAAATTGTGCTCAAAAAGGCATCAAAGCAACCCCCGTCAGGGGACCCACTCCGCAAAACCTACGCAGGCTAGTCAAAGTTACATAAAGCGGCGGGTACAAAAATGTACCCAGCTTCCGTGCAAAACAGTCATCCGGTACGCTACTTACTTTCACATTTGGTGGTCTTGCAAAAAAATTAAGGCTTTTTGGATAAAAATATGGTGGATTCTTCAAAATATCTTGAAAAAGCGTATTGAGTTTGTACCACAGTTGTTTTTGTTGGGTATTACAAAGGACTGTTCCACTACAGAGACTAAGTTGATTTTGAACTTGATTACTGCTGCAAGACTGTTGGTGGGACAATATTGGAAGTCATCTGAAATACCATCTATTGAAGAATGGACATTAAAAGTTACCCATCTTGTGGAGATGGCTAAGATTTCGGCATACCTGAAGAACCACTCAAATGAAACGTTTTTGATGGACTGGAAGAAATGGATTGATTATATGCAAAAGAAATATCAGTTGAAAGAATTAGATTTGATATATAGTTAAATAGTTTAATATAGTAGTTTAGTGAGGTTTCTTGTGTTTTTACCCTGTATTCATTCTGGGAAGTTGGGGGGGGGGGAGGGGGGAGGGAGATAATATATGTTAGCTTATGTTTCTCAACTGTAGTTGGGGACTTAGGGATTAGATAATTTTTGTAGGATGCTCGGTAGAATTGTAGCTAGTGTTTTGGACGGCGAGGAGGAGGAGCGAAAATACAAGAGGAGTGGGCTGGTGGAGGGTGTTCTGGAGGGGGGTTCCGAGCAGTTCTTTGTATTGTTTATTTTTATTATGTAATTTGTTTGTTTTCAGTTGAGTTAATAGGTTACTATGTTATAATTGTTAAAAGTTTTTTATAAAAAATTTTAATAAAAAAATTATTAAAAAAAAAAAAAAAAAAAAAAAAAACAGTCATC
The DNA here is from genome assembly GCA_034064705.1 of Bothrops alternatus. NCBI lineage: Eukaryota > Metazoa > Chordata > Lepidosauria > Squamata > Viperidae > Bothrops > Bothrops alternatus. The sequence goes on from JARGCV010000988.1 coordinate 3,091,425, forward strand.
CGGTGAGCTTGAAAGACTCAAAAAAGTAAGATAGGGCGAGGGAGGACGCAGAGTCCCTCCCCCCTTGAGCCACGGATCAGGTCCCATGGGCGTATTTTCCTTTCCTTGCTTGAAGCTCCCCTTCAAAAGATCAAAAGCACACCCACTGTCCCACAGCGCCCACCAGGACTGTGCCTCCCTTCTCCCCCCCCCCCGCTCCCCATCCGGTGCCCATGTTACCTGTCTGGCCTCGGGGGCATCTTTCTGAGTGAGCAGGAAGGGTTCCCAGTGGGGATGGAGGGAGGGAGGGAGCCAAGGCCCCCTGCAGCCCACGGCAGACAGACGTCCTGGGCTCTGGGCCCCAAAGCCGCCCGGCTGGCAGAGGCCCTGCCGAAGAGAGCAGAGCAGGCTGCCTTCAGCAAACCTGAAAGTCCACCCAGCCTCTTTGCCGCCCTCGCCCGGGTGAAGTGAGGGAGGCGGCGAGTACAGACACATCCCGGCTGTCTTCAGCAGGCTCTCGGCTCCGCACCCACCGGGGAGGGAGGGCTGCGCAGCCCCACGGCTCTCCCAGGCACCCCTTCCCTGCAGCCTCATAGGAGAAGAAGCCCACCCCGACATCCCGGGTCTCCTCGGGTTGTCCTGGGCGCTGCCGGGGAGACTGAAGTACCGCCCCATCTAAGGTCTGGCTGGACCAAGCAAAAGGGATCCAACAGATCCAGCGCAGGAAGCTCATTTCATCCTTGAAGGGCTGAGTAATCCTGGCTCACACAAGCATCGTGCTTCACATCCGCTTCGTCAGGGCAGATTTGTCCAACATATTTTTTTATATATACACGCACACACATGCACACACAAAACACACACGTATTTATTGTATATATAGGTAGCCCTCAACTTAACACCATTTGTTTAGTTACAACAGCTGTGAAAAAGTGACTTATGACCCTTTTTCCCAGTTACAACCATTGCAGCATCCCCTTGGTCATGTGATCAGCTAATTCATACTTATGACGGTCGCCGTGTCCTGGGTCAGGTGATTCCCTTTTGTGACCTTCTGACTAGCAAAGTCAATGGGGAAGCCAGACTCACTTAACAACCGTGTGACTAATTTCACAACTGCAGTGATTCCACTCAGCAACTACGGCAAGGAACAGAGGTTGCAAATGTGGCCAAACTCACTTAACTGTCTCGCTTAGCAACAGAAATTTTGGGCTCAATTTTGATCACAAGTCGAAAACTACTTGTACATAGCCTCTGTGTCCTTTCCACCCCCCCCCTTAGAAGTGAAAATGAAAGTGCTCATTATCCTTTAAAACAGGGGTCCGCAACCTTGGCGACTTTAAGACTTGTGGACTTCAATTCCCAGAATTCCTCAGCTAGCTTTGCTGGCTGAGGAATTCTGGGAGTTGAAGTCCACAAGTCTTAAAGTCGCCAAGGTTGCGGACCCCTGCTTTAGAAGACAAGGACCCCCCTCAATGCAACCTCTCCCTCTCCTCCCTCCCCCCCCCAGTATTATTCACCTCTTAAGGTCAGTTCATCCAGGTCAGCGATCCAGTGGGGACCCCAGGAAACGAGGTCAGGCAAAACAGCCCCAAAACGCTTCAGTGGGATCTGCGAGAGAGAAAGAAGCTTCTTTGTCATCTCCATTGTTAAGTTTTTCATTTGATTTTGGTCCCCTAGGTTAGAAAAACAGAAATGAATTATAGTCCCCGATTTACAACCGTTCATTTAGTGACTGTTCAAAGTTACAACTGCACTGCAAAGGGTGATTTATGACTGGTCTTCACAATGACAACCATGGTAGCATTTCCCATGGTCACGTGATCAGAATTGGGGCATGTATTGGGGGCAGGTGCAGCAGCATCCTGGGGTCACGTGGTCACCCTCTTCCCACATCCCAGTAAAGTCAGTGGGGGAGGCTTCTTCACAAAAAAAGGTCATATATTTGGGTCATAAAATTCACACCACGACTGCTTTGCTTGGCAACAGAAATTCTGAGCCCCACTGTGGTTGTAAGTCAGGGACTACCTCTAGTAAGAAGTAACAGAGTCGCTTTGCAATGAGATGGACAGCAAATAAATTTGATAAAGAAATAAAGAAATCTACATCTGTCCCTCAGGACGCTCCCTGCCTAGGAGTTTCCCTCGTCCTGAGGAAAAACCCACAGCCTTTTATGCAGAGGGGGTTCCCTCCTCCCTCGGGGCGGCTGGAAGAAAGGGGCCGGGAGACCCCTCCCCACCCCATCTGATCGTGGGAGGATTGACAAGCCCCTCCCCATGGCCCTCGGAGGGAAGGCTGCCCAGATACCAAAGACCTCAAGCGCTTTCAGCCCAACCAACCACGCACATCTGGGAGCAGATGCAGAGGCAAATGTTTTAAAAGCACAAAGCCCAATGGACGGAGGAGGGTCTTCCCAAATCTTCTACTCAGGCAGGCTGGGGACATGCAGTTCCCCCACAGCTGGAGGGAGCTGGGTTGGGGTCAGGCCAGTCCCAAAGGCAGAAGCTACCCTGTTCTGTGCTGAAGAACCCGCTCCTGAGCCCCTCTTGATGGGGCCGAGTCCCTTCTCTGCACCCCCAACTCAGGCCAGCTCTTTCCTCTCCCTGCCCTCAGTCAAGAGCTGGGGGTCCCTTGCTCCCTAGATGCCCCCCCAGCTCTGCCCAGGTGACTAAGCCCCCTCATCTGTGACATCAGCACCCAACAGCAGCAGCCACAGAAGGGAGCCTGGTTTTCAAGAAGGACTCCCCCCCCCAAGCTGTGCCCCAAAGGAGACCTCCTGGGGTGCTGCTTTCTTCTCATGCCCAAGATGCAGGTCAGCAGCCTAAAGCCACAGCCACGTTCAGCTGCCTGGGGTTGAAAGCAGCCTGTCAGTTCAGATGAAATAAAGGCTGATTGCAAACTCAGGCTCTCTACCGGAATCTGGTCAAAGCAAAGTGGCAGCAGGTAAGAATCAACAGAACTCGAGGTGGGCTGGACTTAGATCTCTTGTGGGCATGAAGGGACTCATGGCCGATGACGCATTTGACCCTTCCCTCCCTCCCTCCCTCAGACCCAGCCTGGTCATCTCCTAAGATTTGGCCAGGACAGGAGCGGCCCAGCCCAACCTCATGGCTTCTTCAAGTGGCTGCAGGTGCATCTGCTTTTCTGTCCCTTTCCCCAGTTCAAGTCTTAGGGACCCTACGATCTAGGGGTGCACTCCATCCTCTGCTACCCAGAAGGTCAACTTCAATAGGAGATCTCCAAAGAGATTCCAAGTTCCTTTGGCATCCTGGATTTTCCTGCATCTGTATGTCTATCCGTCTATCTGTCTATCCATCTATCTTTCATCTATCTTCTATCCATCCATCTTCCATCTATCTACCTATCCATACTCATCTATCTGTCCATCCAACCATCTTTCATCTTTTTACTCACCCATCCATCTTCCATCTGTATTTACTGATCCACCCTCTATTTAGCTATCTGTTGCTCTCTGAGCTTGGTTGTTTTCTTGCAGACCTTTTGTTATCCAAACAGGTAACATCATTAGTGCTCGTACATCATCTAGCACTGATGTTGTCACCTAATTGGGCCATGAAATGTCTGTAAGAAAACAACCAAGCTCAGAGAGCACCGAGGACCCCTCATTTCCTTCTAGCCCTACAAATATTCTTCTCTCTGTGTGTCTGTCCATCTCTACTTATTCATCCCTCTACCTACCTACCTACCTACCTGTCAAACTTACATGGCACCAGGCCGTTCCTTCCTCTGCCCATCATGCACAGCGGGCAGCCTTGCCATTTCCAGATTAGCTGCCCTGGTGGGGTATCCAGTCACCATTAAGGAGGACCCCCCCCCCATGAAACTGCTCCCCTGTGGGGCCGCTGACTTGTCTTTTGGGGGAGGGGCACAAAAAACCTTTTCCAGACTACGCTGGGACTGAAGTGGGGGTGGGGTGGGACCCAAGGGCATTTTTTAGAAATAAAGAGCACTAAAAAACCCCTGAAGCTCAGCCAGGGCATTTCACACCCTCCACCCGCTGTGGCAATCCAGCTTTGGCCCCCTTGCAGATGTCTTAGGATTTGCCAAAGTTGGAATTCTTTTTGTCACGCGACTTTCCTTTCTGCCTCTTCTGGTTCTTAAGCTCCCCTCCCTTTGCAAACAATGGGGAGTTTCTGAATCCGCTGGCGCTGCAAGCCGGTCTTTGTTTGTGCCCGGCGGGTAAGCAAATTGCGAGGAGGAGGGAGGCGCAATAAAGAAGGCCGCTCTCCACTCTGAGGGCTTCCGGGCCCTTTTCTCCATTGCCCAAACCTGAAGCAGCCGCCATCGGAGCCCCCACCCCCCTCCCTGCTTCTCCAGGCCCAGAGAGAGTTTACTGCTATCCAACCCTCTGCTCAGGGGCTGCCACAGAGAAGAGGGGCTCAATTTATTCTCCAAAGCACTTGAAGGCCAGACAAGGAACAACAGATGGAAACTGATCAAGGGGAGACTCAACCTGGAAATAAAGAGAAATCTTCTGACAGTGAGAACTATCAACCAATGCAGCCAGTATAACGACTCCTGATTGGAGATGGGGTTGGTCTAGAAGACCTCCAAGGTCCCTTCCAGCCTTAGGATTCTATGAATCACCAGGAATATTCCCACCCGCAAACAGGGCTAGCCACTAGTATCTAAACGACAGCAAACCCCACACCCTTCTAGCACTGATGATGTTACCTAGTTGGGTCACGAAACAGCTGCATGAAAACCAAGCTCAAAGACCACCAAGAGCCCACAGACCACCACCACCACCACCACCTCCTCCTCCTTTCTCCTTCTGCCTTCAGATGTTGTGGGTGCTCCATCACTGGAGGCTTTCAAGAAAAGACTGGTATGGGGTCTCCTGATTGATCAGAGGGTTGGAGTAGAAGACCAGTTAATTGCAGTTTCTTGCCTACCCAGGAATCACAGACCCGAGACCCATGGGAAGGGGCAATCCATTAATTTAACTGCATGTTCTATTTCCATTTTCTATGAAAAGGATCCAAAGTGCTAATAAAAAGGCCCAATAAGGAACAGACTGCAAATGAAGGTCGGGAACTAAAGACACAGAGTTCCAGGAAGCCAGAAGGTCATTCCTTTCCAACCTGCTGGCACCGGAGATGATCCTCAGGAAGGTCCATGCACGATTTGGACTTTCCCCTGCCATATACACCATCTGGAAACACCCGTTTGTGCGTGCGCAGGCTTTTAATAAATTACGGTATTGTTTACTTGCAATTCTTAGCCATGCCGTGCACATTAAAGAGAGGATGGGAGAGAGGGAGGAACCAACGTGATGGTGGCTTGGGTGTCAGCCAGATTTCCCAACTATTCCTCCCTCTCCACATTCCCGGATTTTGATCCGACTTGGAAGGTTTCTCAAATTAATTCCAGATTTAAAGGCAAGAGTGCTTTGCTGCCACTTTCCATTCCTTTGCATGGAAGAGAAAACTGTAGCAGGAAGAGCAAAAGCTGCTAAAATGCAAGGGGAAATCCGTAGGACAATAATTTCAGGAGGTCTTCTTCATCAATGCTGTTAGATCTTCTAATTTTATATTTTTTGTTAACACCTTTGTCTGCTGTTTATTAATCTTGAAACCTGCTGTCCTTCTGATTTTCCCATTAATCTTTCAATTCCCTTCAAAGCAGCCTTGGCCACTTGAAGATGTGTGGACTTCAAATCCCAGATTTCCCCAGCCAGCACAGGATTTTCCAAACCCAACGCGGTCATCTGCAAAAGTCCTTAACCTATTAGGAATATACTCCCCGTAAACTATCTCAGCTCCTCTGTAATGCTCAGCAATTTTTGTTTTCTTACATACTTATCTGTTTTTCTAGACAGATGTCACTCCTTTATACAAATTGGAATATCAATGAAATGCTTTCTCTATGGCTACATTTTGTTGAAGAGAGACTGGCTAAGCCAGGGGAAGGAGTCAAGTGGGGAATTAGCCTGGAATCATTACATAGGCATAAGAGAGCAAGGTCCAACCCTCTCTGAAGATCTCGCATCTTATCTAATCTGGCCCAGATTCAAACCGCCAGATTCCTGTGAAATAGGCATAGAACAATAAAATAGCTAGTTTGACCTCTAGATATGTGGATCTGGTTGTTTGCGCCTGCCAATTATCCATTAATATAGTATCTCCCTCTTGTAATTTCAAAATTTTCTTTTCTTTTTCTTTTTGCAATTTATATGCTAGCCACTTCCCTAGTTTATTTACAAAATCAATCATTTTTTGCTTTACATATGTTTATTTTCATTTCTCTTAAAACTTTGTTGAGGAATATTTATCTTCTCTGGAAACATCTTTAATTTTTTTTTCTCTTGATTTCTCAAAATTGCTTGTGTCTTTTCTTGACTCTTCTTTTTAAGTTCACTATTGTGTTGTATAATAATCTCTAATAAGAGCGCTACTTGCATCCCAAACCATCCTTAAATCAGTGCCTTTACCTTATTTACCTTCAAAAAATTCTTTTCTTTTTACAATCCTCCACTGTTGCTTCTTTTTCTAGCAACTTTCCATCTAAAAGAATTAGGTTTCCTATTACTAATCAAACTTATAGGACTATGATCTAAAAACATCTTGGGTAATATATCTACCTTAGAAAGCTTAGTAGCCAAGGTCTTTGAGATTTAAATCAGGTCTGTTCTTGAAAGGAATCTATCTCTGTCTTTCAGAAAAGTAGGTTTGAATTGCCATTTTTTGTCTCCATGTTTCAACTGGTCCTAAATTGCCCACCAAATCAAAGACATTTTTTTAATTTGCCTTGGGTGATTTTAATATTTTTCTCAGAAGTTCTGTTCAGTTGTGGGGAGATCACTCCATTCCAATCCGTCATCAAACACCAATTTTCATGAGCAAAACCTATTAACCCCCCATAAGACATCTATAAAGCAATAGTTTGTTCTTATTTGGGACATAAATTCCAGTCTCGAAGTCTTAGGCAAGTTAAGTATCAGGCATCCAAATTGTATGACTAAGGGAGTGATACGCCCCGGTAGGTCATCAATATAACTCCAAGCTGTTCTTAAATGCATGATCGTAAATTGAGGACTGTCTCTATTCCAATTTACAATCCCTAGATTTTTGTTGTTCGTGGGAGTTATGGATAGTTATCCAGAGAAGATTTGTGGAAGATTGCTTCTGTACATGGTTACTTCAGCAAGATTATCCTATGACGAAAATAGAAAGATTCAGCATTGATCCACAATGGAGGAAGGGAGGGCTAATGAAGAGAAGGGGACTTGCCGAGATGGCTAAATTGACTTATTTGATCAGCGAAAAGACAATGTCTACGTTTATTGCTGACTGGCAACCACTTACAGAATTTTAGGGAGAAACAGGGAAAAAAATGAAATTATAATTTATGGCTCTGGTGATTAGAAAAGAGGCATGTTATAACTACAGAGTAAGTGGTAAATGTGTAATTGCAATTATAACTGCTGTGAAGATCTTTGTGTTTTTTTCCTTTGTTGCATTTTTAGCTTTCTCTTTGATTTCTTTGATTTTCCTTTTATTATTTTATATTAGTTTGTCATAGTTTTTAATCTTCCTTTTGAAAAAAAGTCTTTAATAAAAGTTATAGGAAAGATTCCTGTCATCCAGGAGAAAAGAGGAGGGGGGGGAAGAAATAAGGGAAAAGGGAAAAGACAGCAGAAATTCTGCTCTGGCGTGGATCCATCCGCTCGGCCCCTCTCGGCTTCCCTCCGCACGGATGTGCCTGGCTGAGCGCCTTGTCCCAAGAGGGAACACCAGGCCCTGGGGGGGGGGGGGCTTTGAGGAGCCCAGAACAGAGACAGAAAGTTCCTTGTGGCGGTGCAGGAAACTAGGTTATCCCAGGCAGATTTCACAGTCTGCTGTTTGCCGTTGGCTCAGAAACGGCGTCTGCACAAAGGCAGCCATTGTTGCCTCTTGGAACCTTGCCACAAGGGATGGAATTAAAGCCCCCCTCCCCCCCCGCTACCTCTCTGGCTAAGGAAGACCACCCCTTCACAGCTTCGGCCTTCTGACTTCAGGACCCTGGAGACGTTTTTGCAAACACCAGCCCTCCAGGCAACGTGGCTGACGGGACCTGGGTTCACGGAACACGCTGCTCGTCTCCAAAACCTGGGTTTACTGAAACAGTGCAGGCAGCCCTCAATTTACAACAGTTCACTTAGTGACAGTTCGAAGTTACAATAGCACTGAAAAAGGGGACTTGGGTCTGTTTTTCACACGTACAACCGTTGCAGCGTCCCCATGATGACGTGATCAAAATTCAGAGGCTTGGCAACCGGCTCACATTTATGACGGTCACAGTGTCTCCCGGGGGTCACGTGATTCTCCTTTTGCAGCCTTCTGACAAGCAGAGTCAACGGGGGAAGCCGAATTCACTTCACAACTGTGTGACTAACTGAACAACTGCAGTGATGTGCTCAACAATTGCGACAAGATAGGTCGTAAAATGGGGCAAAACTCACTTAACACCTGTCTTGCTTAGCAACTGAAAGTTTGTTCAATTGTGGCTGTAAATCAAGGTCTACCTGTAGGTGTCCCCACATTAAAACCCCAAAACCTGGGTTAGTGAAACAGAATGGTTGCATTCACACTCCACCCCGCCTTTCCTGACTCGGGGTCTTCAGGTGCAAGACCTCAAATAACCCAAAGCCGCTTTAGCAGCGCTCTGCATGCTGTGCAGACCAGGAAGCGGCTCAGAGCAGCCCGCAGCCGCTGCCCCCTCCGCTCGGCCCCTGGAGGAGGCCGGCTTGAAGCCATCCTGAACAAGCCAGGAAGCTGGGACAGAATTTCCGTTGCTAAGTAAGGGGGTTGTTAAGTGAGCCAGACCTCATTTTATGAGTCCTGCCATAGTTGTTAAGTGAATCACTCCAGTTATTAAGCGTTACCAGATTCCAAACTGCAACATTCCCGGGTGGGAAGGTCACAAAGGATGATCACGTGACTCTGGGGACGCTGCGGCAGTTGTAAGTCGGAGGGCTTTTTCCAGTGCGGTTGTAACTTCAAACAGTTTTCTGCTATCTGAAAGATGGACAGAAACGCTTTAACTAGAGGGACCAATGCTAGAAAAACTGGTTTAAAAAAGAAAGTAAAGGATAAAATTGTGCGAAACAAGAATAAATATGCCTGGCAATTAAGGTAAAAAATCCGCAAAGGTTATTTGAAAAATCTGAGTATTGCAGTGAAAACACCAAAGCACTAGGGGATGTTTTGCACACTCACAACTGGTGACATTCTATGATGGGATTTGTAGTCCAGCCATTCTAGGAAGTGCCCAGCTGGGGAAGGTTAGTATTGTGGAGTGCTTTGTGTGTTTGACATTTTGACATATGTGCTGTTGGTAACATACCTAAGTTATATATAATCATGGCGAGAAGAAAATCTCCTGATCGACGCATGTAGAGAGAGAGCCGGCACAAGGGACAGAGGAGAATTCAAACTGTCAAAAATGAAAAATGAAATTGAGGAAGCAAAGGCTGCCTCTTCTGGCACACAGGACAGTAGAGGAAGGGGGAAGCCTTGGGGGGAGGGGCTGGAGCTGCTGCTGACAGACCCCATTTCTCCAGCCCTCCCATCTCAACCCCAGGAGCAGCACCAGACAGTCCCTAGTCAGAGGCAGCCAAAGGCTGACCAGCAGCATCTGCATCAAGGATGGATGCAACTCTAGGGACTGACTGCTGACCTCACGGACACCCACCTTCCTTCCCTCCCTCCCTCCCTTCATCTCTTTCCTTCCTTCCCTCCTTCCTTCCTCCCTCCCTCATTCCTTCATCTCTTTCCTTCCTTCCTTCCCTCCTTCCTTCCTCCCTCCCTCCCTCCATCTCTTCCCTTCCTTCCTTCCTTCCTTCCTTTCATTTCTCCTTTCTTCTTCCCTCTCTCCCTCCCTTGATCATCTGACCTGGGCTCAGGTCTTCACCACTTGACCCCAGGCCCCTATTAATGGCCCCTGCCCACTTCAGTCTGCCTCTAGGCCAGCCCCCCTCCCCTGCCTCCTTGCCCCCATAACCTAAAGCACAGTGGCTTCTCAATACATTAAGGCAGCCCTTCCCTGCCAGCCCTCCCCTCCCCCACAGATGGACTCCTCCGTTCCCAACTGGACAAAGCCTCTGGCTCAGCCAGGACTGCCCCTTCCCCACAATTCCCTCTGGCCTCCGGCTCTCAGAGAGGAGGAGGCTGCTGAGATCAGGCAGAAGACCTCCTACCTGTCTCAGAATTTGGGGAGAGGCGCCCTGTTGCATCACTGCATTTCATTAACGTCTCTGTCCTGCAACACACACACACACACAATCCCACCCCCTGGATTTTTACCAAATTCAGTGGCTCCTCACCTCTTCCTTTATCCCCCCATTCCAGATTCAGCTCTGGCTACCCACCTGGGATCGATCCCCAAAAGACACAGGAGCCTCAGTCTTAATTAAGAGCCAAACTAATGTGTGGGAAAACTCCCTGGTGTGGGAAAGAAACACACGTGCATTTGAATTCCTGCTCATCGGGCTGTTGTAACTCATTTCCAAAGCTCCAGATATGCCCCCCCAAACAAAAAAGCCCGCATTTGTGCTCTCAAAGATACATTTCATGACTGGGAAACCCCTTCAAAACAACAACAAAAAAATAAAATTCTGTCTGCCTCCAGCGCATGTCCTAAAACACAACCAGCCAAATTCCTTTCATTGTTCCTTGCAACTATTTAAAAAGCAGAGACAGAATCTGTACCTGGCAGCTGGGTGGGATGCAGATCCGGGCTGATGGGGGGGCAATGGTTTCTGGCCGGGGGCCACAGCCGTCTCCCGGGGGCGAGGGGGAAGCCAGCCGGCTCTCCACAGCCCTGCGAAGGAAACTCCCTGCGTTGTTGTCCGAGGAGCCCATCCCTGTCACCACCGCCTGCTAGTTATGCCGAGGGAACATCCTGGGGTTGCCATGGCGACGCTTTACCTCCAGCAGTGGTCCAGCCTCTGCCTTCCCGATCATCCCGAGGATCCAGGCTGGGGATCACCTGGCTCCTGTCCAGATGTGGCATCCAACAGAAGGACAGGGAGATGCCCTCCTCCTCCCACAAGGGGCCTCCTCGCCCCGGGAAGACACGGCAGGCACCTCATTAATTCTTCACCCGCCTTGCGCCACGTCCGGAGGAAACCCCCACCACGCTGGCCCCGGCATTAGCAAAGATGGTTTCTTCTATAACTCCTGGATAAATGCATGTTAGTTTACTAGCTACCCAGACCGATGTTCCTTGAATTCTAGGCACCTCGAAGTCCCCACCCCCCCTCGTGGGATCCACCCGACTCTAGGCTGCCCGTCTCGGCTTCCTTCCCAGCTGCTAATATTCTGCCGGGTTTGGGATGAAAATGGCTGCCTAGTTCTTCACAGAACAGAAGTAACGCAAGCCTGGTACAGGAGTCCTTGGCTTACGGCCACAATCGGGACTAAAATTTCCATTGCTAAGCAAGGTGGTCGCTAAACGAGTGGGGCCAGATTTCATGACCTTTGATACCGTGGTTGTTAAGCAAATTACTGCAGCTGCCAAACGAATCACACGGTTGTCGTTAAGTATTTTGCTTGTGGGAAGGCCATCATGGGTCATAAATACTTGCCATACAAAATAAATAATCTTGCTGGTTGCCAAGCCTCTAGATTTTGACCATGATTGTGACGGTCATAAATGCAAAGACTGGTCGTAAACCACTTACTTCAGTGACATAACTACAAATGGTCGCTAAACGAATGGTTGTATGTTGAGAACTACCTGTATGTTTTGATTACTGCAATGAGAATCTGGACTACAATACCCAATACTCACTGGAGGAGTGTCAGGAAGCCCTCTACTGGCTCGGAGTCCAAGCAAGAAGCTTGGGGCAACGAAGACGTTCATATGTCACGAGAACGAGGGTTACATGCAACCCTCAACTGGCTAAAATAGTTAAAATTGATCCACTTAACTGCATGGGACAAACAGGTTTTTGCCTCTTCAGTCTTCCAAGAAAAAGAGATGAAGAGAAAGAGAGGCCCCCACAGAATGAAGGGAGCAGCCAAGGACACCTCCAAACTCTGATTGGTCAAAGCAGCCCTCCTACTGTGGCCTGTCTGGCCAATAAGGAACAGAGCAGGGAGGTCAGGAAGCCTCTGCTCTCAGCTAATCACAATTAACCATGGTTAGGTAAACCCTAACATGGTGTTTCTCAATCCCAGCCCCTTTTCATTGTGTGGACTTCCAGAATTCCCCAGCCAGCATGAGGAATGGGGGCTGGCTATGCTGGCTATGAAGTCCAATTAGCCAAGGTTGACAAACACTGCCCTAATCACATCCCGATCTCTGATCCTTGGCAGTACAGTGTGGAGTGCTGGCTAGCTCTAATTGGTGATTATTTCACAGAATTATGTGCCACGAGAAAAAAAAAAATCCCATTTTTTGTTCCTAACCATTTTCATTCATTTCATTTTCATTTATTGGATTTCTATGCCACCCTATTCCGGGAACTCAGGGCGGCTCACAGCATAAATAGAAATCAACATTAAAATACATATAAAAAAGAACCCCTGAATTAAAAAAAAACCAATCATCCAACAAACACGCACACAAACATACATTGGCTAGGGGCAAGATGTTTACTGCCCCAGGCCTGTCGGCAAAGATGTGTCTTGAGCAGTTTTTGTTAGATACCTCCCCCCAATGTAATAGTAGTAGTAGTAGTAGTAGTAGTAGTAGTAGTAGTAGTAGTAGTAGTAGTAGTAGTAGTAGTAATAAAAAAGTTGGAAGGGACCTTGGAGGTCATCTAGTCCTGCTCAGGCAGGAAACCCTATACCATTTCAGACAAATGGCTGTCCAGTCTCTTAAAAACTTCCAGTGTTGGAGCATTCACCGCTTCTGGAGGCAGGTTGTTCCACTGGTTAATTGTTTCTCCTTAGTTCTAGGTTGCTTCTCTCCTTGATTAGTTTCCATCCGTTGCTTCTTGTCCTGCCTTCAGGCGCCTTGGAAAATAGCTTGACTCCCTCTTCTTTGGGGCAACCCCTGAGATATTGGAACACTGTTATCATGTCCCCCCTCATCCTTCTCTTCATTAAACTAGACATACCCAATTCCAGTAGCCTCCAGTCCCCTAATAATCTTTGTTGTTTCTTTCTTTGGCTATGTAGCTTTTCGGAGTCTGCCATTCTGGTGGGAGGGGGGGGGTCCTACAGCCAGTAGCAAGCCCTTCTGCACCCTGAAGTAATTTTCATTTGGAACACAGAATCATATGGCTAGAAGGGACCCGGGGTAGGCAACCTTGGTTCTTTTATGACTCGTGGACTTCAATTCCCAAATTCCTGAGAAGTCCACGAGTCATAAAAGAGCCCAAGGTTGCCTCCCCCACCCCATGTAGTCCAACCCCCTGCTCAAGGCAAGAGACCTTACACCATCCTGGTCAAAAGGTTGTCCAGTCTATTTTTGAAAACCAATTCTAAAAATTAATTTTGAAAACTTTCTAAGTGGTTTTCCAAAGAGAAGAGAATTTCAGAGCTATTTCCATGGGTGGCCCCTAGTGAGAAAGCCACTGCGGTGCTTAGTGCACATACAAATGCCTGTCTCCATTGTGCACAACCCGCCTTTCTTTCCACCCTGGGAGCGCCTCCAGACACCACAACCTCCTGTGGGCTGTTTATCTTCACTATATTCTTTCCCTTTTTTGATGAAGTGACCTTCATCGAAGGAGCCCAAAACAAAAATGCAAAGAAAGCACAGGCCTAAGATCAAAAACAAAGAAAAGGAAATAGTGTGAACATTTCCTAATTTCCACAAGGAAAAAGTCTCCTCGTCAACAGCACAACTCGGAGAGAGATTCATTAGCAAACTGTGAATTATGGAGAAAAGCAGACACCTTCAGGGCAAGGATAATTAACCCAATTATCTATGTAAATGTGGCCTGGGTTGTAGCCAGATGAAAGCCAAATAGTAAACTGTGAGGCCTGAATTCACAAGGCAGATAGGAAAATACCCACAAGCACAAGCCAGAGCAAGTGAGGAGCCAAATCCTTTCAGCTCAGTCATGATGGGTCAGTTTCCCCCCAACTGCAGGAGGGGGGCATCACTTCAACCTGCAGAGCACCTGCAAGTTGACCCAAAAATATTCACTCAGCAACATGTCACACCAGCCACGTATTTGTGCTTTTAAGGTGATGCACAAAGAGTGAAGTTGCACAGCCACATCAACTGCTTGAGTTAAGCAGGAATCCCGCTGAAAGTGATGCGCTTATCACCTGCTTCTCCTTCCCAGGGGCAGATGCCAACTGCAGGGAAACGAGAAAGCCGTCCTTCTCGCCCGCTTCTTGGGCAAGGAAAGAAAGGCTTCCAAAAGATTCTTTGCAAAGAGAAATCAAAGTCTGTCTGTGGGATGAGGCCATGCTGCACCACCCCCCCACCCCCCCCCCCCCGCTGGCTCCTCTGCGCGAAGGCGGGTTTTCTCTTCACGGGCAGCTTTTACCCCATCTGGAAGGAAGGAGGATGTTCCCCACCCTCCCCTCCCCAGGAATGGGGCAGGGGCCTCCTTCTCCTCTCCTTCTCCTTCAGCAGGAGCCTCTCAGCCTGGAAGCCCCCCAGTTCAGCCCAGCCTCCCACTTTGCCTCTTAACCCCCAGTCTGGCCTGGCAGAGCAGCTGCCGCTTCCTTTCCCTCCAGAAAAGTTGGGGAGCAAATGCAGGAAAGAAAAATCTGAGCTGGAAAGAGGAAATCCCCAAGAAAGGCCCAGCTGGTTCCAGAGAACAGCAGCCTGTGTCTGTTACATCACTTTGGGCTGCACGGCAAGGTTCCTGTAATGGATTTAATTTCCTCTTACATGAGCAAATTAATTCCACATGGGAAACAAATTCGGTTATTTCCAAGTGTTTGTAATGGATGGTCTCTCTGTCCCACTGCCTAAGTTCCTGCGAGCTCCTGGCAAGTCCTGGGTGAGGAGCCAGGCGCCTTGCCCTCTGCCTGCCCTCCATGCTCCTCTCCAGCCTCGGCATCCCTCCCCAGAACCCCCACAGGGTCTGGAAGAGAAGGACCTCCGGAGCAGAGTGTGGTCTCTGCTCTGCCAGTCAGTCCGTTTAGGTCTTCTCCCAAGGAGCAGATGTGGCTCCCTTCGGTTCCATCTCTGGACTGAAACTGCTTCAACTTCTCCATCTCCTTGCATTGCCTGTTGCTCTGTCTGTCTGTCTGTCATCTATCTCAGTTCTTCCACCTTCAACCAGTTTCCTTAAGTCTTTCGTAAGGGCACCTGAGGGCAGGAGAAGTAGTAACAGATGGAGAATAAAGAGAGAAGCAATCTAAAACTAAGGAGAAATTTCCTGACAGAACAATTAAAATGAGTGGAACGCCTTTCCTCCAGAAGCGGTGAATGCTCCAACACTGGAAGTTTTTCATAAGAGACTGGACAGCCCTTGGTCTGGAATGGTATGGGGTCTCCTGCTTGAACAGGCGGTTGGACTAGAAGACCTCCAAGCTCCCTTCCAACTCCTATTATTCTGTAATTCTTCACTTCCAGCCCTCAGAATGGGAGCATTCTCCCATCTGAGATGGTTGATGAATTTCCTAGCAATTTTAATTCCAATTCCTGCTTCTTCTTCTAGTCCAGCATTTCTGATTATTCATTGTGCGTATTATGTCAAATAAATCAGCAAGTAAGATGCAACCCCAGGAAAGTTTTTCCCCCCAGTTCTGAACTATTTAATTGTTTCCTCTTCCATTTTAATGGTTACTTCCTGCTCATCCCTGAAATCTAAGAGGCGAAGCTTAGGGGAAAATATTGTAAATCTGTCACTTCTTGCCAAGTGCCATTTCCTGGAAAGCCCAAGAAGGGAATCCTTCAGGCCCCCCTTGGGGTGTAGGAACCCTAGGCAGGCATATTCTCTGCCTTCCTTCTGTGGAGGACCCATTTGAGAAGAGGGAGGGAGGGAGGGGCAGAGGGGAGCAGATGTGGAGATGGGGGGAAGGAGTGGGGGGGGAGGGAAAGCCCGGCTGCTGCCAACAAGAACCTGGGCCAGGCGAGAACCAAAGCCCAGATGTCTCTGCTCCACGTTTTGCAACTTCCCCCGCAAGCTCTCCCTTCCCAGAGGTGGATTTGCTCTGGGCCCAGAATTTCTGCAAACCATGAAATTCCACCCAGTGGAAGACGATGGGCAGGTCCAACATCTGGGGGGCTCAACTTCTACCTCTAATTTCTGCACCTTGGTTCACCTCTGGCTCTCTTCCTCCCCAACCCAGGTGACCAGCACCTGGAGCAGCACTTTTCTCCCGACCCCTCCCCAATTTGCGTGACACACCAGCTGAGTGCAAACAAGCGCTCCCTTCTTCAATTTCTCTCTCTCTTTCCTCCTGGGCCTGTTTTTGCTTTGCAGCAGGATTGAACCCAAGCCAGAGGCTCCTGGCCTTGTTTGTGCCCATCTTCCCCCCCCCCGCCCCTCTGTGGCACCCAGAGTGGCACAATGCAACTGACCAGCCTGTCTCAACCTGACCTTGCCAAAAGTGTATTTTCTGTTCTCTGCAAACCTCAGCTAATCCTTCTGGTTTGAGCACAAGGATTCGGAAGAAGCCGTGCCGGGAACTGGGTGGTGATACAGGGAGTCCTGGACTTACAACCATAATGGCGCCTACCCATTACAGTCATAAGGTGTGACTGTTCTAAAGCGGGTTACAAAAGATTTTACAACTTTTTTTCAGCAGTCATAAAGCGAACACCGCAGCCATAAAGAGAATCCATTGTTCGCTTTGGGCTGGTTTTGCTGGAAACCGGAAGTAAACGCTGTTTTTTTGGCAAAAACTTGATAGGATGCAGTCCCATGAACACAGGACACCACAAACAGCCCTGACCGTGAGGTAGCTGCTGAGGGCCCAGCATGTGATCACGTGACCCGGGGGAGGAGGGCTGTCAGAACTTCAGAACCGGGCCATAAGCACCTGGGGGAGATCTGTCGTAACTTTGAATGGTTGCTAAGCAACTGGTCATTCTGTATTGTAGAATGAGGGCTTTGTAATCGTTCACCTTGGGGCTTTGATGGCAGCATCTGGGCATTCAGAACCTCCCTGGGGCCTGGGTTCAGATTCAGTGAATCGGGATTCCTCATGTGCATTAAGTACCCTCAGCCAAGGAACAAGTTGCCAGGATGCCAACTGCCACGGGTGGAGGGGGGGGCCCTGCTCCTTCTTGTCAATCAGTTGATCAACTTTCTTGGTCTGCAAAGGGATCAGGTAATGCTCAAGGTGAAGGATCTGGGCTAATGACAAAGCTGTCCTTGATGAAAGGCCTCTGGACTAACAAGAGGCCATTCTTCTGTGTGTTGAACCTACGGAACTCCCTACCACAAGATAGCTTTGAAACTGCTGGCGAGAAGACTCTGTAAGACACTATTTGCCAGGGGATGTAAGCAGAAGTGAAGAAGCAGCAGTATCTCTGAACATGCAGATTGCGGCATCCGGCTGTACCTCGTTGCAAGGAGGATTCTGGATTAGACCAGTCTGGCCTCTGGTGTGCCAAGGCCTGCTGCGCTTCTGACTGGCCATGAGAGCTAGAGAAAGCCTCTGGGAGGGAGGGAGGGAGGGGCGCCCCAAAGGGCAGAGAACTAGAGCACTTCAGATCACTAAGATGATCCAGAGGCTGCAGCAGTTTCCTGGGAGCAAAGTCTGTGGCTCTTGAGCTTTTTAGTCCAGACAGGAGAGGAACAAGAGGGAGATGATTGAGGTGTGTAAAATTACCCCGATGTAGACGGAGGGGACAAGGAGGAGCTATTCTCCCCTTCCCAAAAGGCCAGGAGCAAAGGTCACCCAATGAAACTGAATCCTGGGAGAATCAGGGGAGACAAAAAGGAAATATCCAAGCAATTCAGTCTTGGGATCGGTGAGGGGAGGTGGTGGCTGCTACCACCTTCATGGGGATCCATAGTTTTTAGCCTTGAGGGTGGTGGGGCTGCCTCAGAAGGAGACCCCCTGCTGGGAGAGCGGTGGGCTCCCTCAGGCAGCTGGTTGGCTCTTGTGAGATCAGGCAACTGGACTGAGGGCGCCACTTCTATTCATTCAACATGTGAATTTAACTTGAATTGATGAATTGCAATTAACGTTAACTCCTCTGCACGTTTCCCTTTCGTTACATAAAAAAACAGAGTTTAGCACTAACTACCTGGGGTCCATAAGGACTGAGCAGTAGATAAATTCTACACATAAATAAAGAAAATTAACTCTCTGGAACTCTGTCAAGGATAGCAAGAGGGTGGGGAGCTGTTGCTCAAAACGTGGAAGAGGCCAGAATTTTGCAAATTCATTTTTTCTGGGACAAGAACGGTGACAGAGTCGGGTCTGAGTCAAGAAGATGCTCCAGCCGAAGTTAAGTTATTTATAAACTAATAAAGGGGGGGGGTCAAATAAATACAGGTAGTCCTTGACTTATAATAGAGACAGTTTGAAGTTTGGAGAATTATGGCTATTTTCCACACCACCGATTCGGGCAGTTGAGGGACTCTTCTGGGAAAACTCGCCCCCTCCAAAGACACCCCAAAACAGCGCTTCTGGCCAGGAAAGGGATTGCGGAGGCTCCGCGGAGAATCTCCGCTCCGCGCGTCCGCACGAGGGTCCGAGCCCGGGGCTGCCGGGGCCTTTGGCGCATCCGCCGGGCAGGCTGCTAGGGAGCCCCGCCTCGCCGGCTCCGTGCTGAAGTCGGGCAGCGGCGCTCCGGCCCCGGGACCCCGCGGGAGCCGGGCTGGGCCAGGTGTTGCCGGCCTCGGGGGCGCCCCGTCCTCCCAGCCGGGGCCCAAGCCGGCCACGGGACGGGCGGGAGGAGCTGCTTCGTCCGGTCGCCCGCGCCGGGCCAGCCTTCGCCCCCCGCCGCCCCTCCGCCTCGACCTCGCCGCCCGCCCCACCTGCGGACGGTCTCCGGCTCCTCCGAGCGGGCGCTCCTTCGCGCCCCGTGGCCGGCTGCCGTGCACCCGGGCGGGCCGGCCCTTCCGCGGCCCCCTTCTCCTCGCGCCGCTTCCCGGCCGGGAAACCCTCCGGGGCAGCCGCGCCGCTCCCGCCGCGTCCGGGCGGCCGGTGGGTGGGTCAGCAACCCGCGCGCCGCCGCCGCCGCCGCCACGTGAGCTCCCCGGCCAGGGCAGGGGGAGGGGGAGGGGCGGCTTCCCCTTCGGGCTGCGACGCCCCGCCGGAGCCGCGCAACCGCCGGGCGCTTCTGCCCAGCCGGGGGCGCCGTCCTGGGGCGCAGGGGGCCTGGAGGGGTCCGGCCAGGCTGGCAACCCGCGGAGAGCAGCCCCGCAGCCCGCCCCCTCCCGCGGCTGCAGGGTCCGGCGGCCCCGCGCGCCCTCGGCCCGCCCGGCGTCCGGCACGGCGAAGGAGCGGAGCTGCCCCCGCGGCGGATGTCGCCGGCCCCGCCCGGGCTCTGGCGGCGCTGGGGGCGTCCGGCGGCCTTGCAAAGGGGCGAGTCCGGAGTGGGCCCCCCCGCCCTTTCCGGGCGCCCACCGGCTCCTCTCCTCTCCCCCCCCGCCCCGCCCCGCCCCCATCCGGCAGGTGGGACCAGCGCCCGGCTGGCGCTCTCGGGGGAAGCGCGGGGCTCCGCTTGGCACCAAACCTCAAACTAACCTTCACAGGGATGGACTTCAAATCCCAGGATTCCCCAGGCGGCAGCTTCAAGACTTGGTTGGGGACCTCAAGGAGTCTTTCCCTTTTTTCTCGCTCTTAAAACCAGTTTTCTCCAGGAGACGCCCCCGAGTGCAGAACGGGCAGCTCCTGCCCTCTAGTGGCCACCGGTGGGAAGTACCCGGGAGACCCTTTGAACGTTTAGACTTCCTTGAAATGGAAAGTAGGGCGGGGGGCGGCGCATTATTGCCCCTCCGTAGAAGCCCATTTTGCCTGATCGAAAGTTTGCCTTCCAACGGGCCTGGGTTTTTGTGCAATCACTTCTGTATCAGTAGCTGGCGTTTTGTATCCTGTACCGTTGGTTGATGCCTAATGCATTTTGTACAATATCTTAACTGCCTGCCTGCCTTTGTGTCGATAATTCGGTACGCAGTGATGTTGCAGAAATGGCAACATTCACTAAAGAATTTATCTAGTTTTCTTTCAATTTGGAAATCGCTGCTGGGCTTTTTGCTCAAAACTGAAAGAAATATGAAACTTTTGATTGTCTTTTTGATGATTAGAACAAAATTTGTCAGTTTGGAAACGGTTTGAAATGTTGTCGAATGTAAAACAAAAGGTTGGGGGGTTGTTTTTGTAAAGCACTGCACCAAAGAAAGTCAGAAGTCATTAAAACGAATAGTAAAGTGATTGAAAAGAGCCAAGAACCGAGTTGCTTTCACACAACCAGCGCTCAGTGACTGTCCCGCTCCACGTAGAGCCTCCGATGAACACCGACGGGCAGTCCTTGACTGACAACAGTTCATTTAGTGACCATTCAAAGTCGCAACAGCAGTGAAAAAACTAACATGATCATTTTTCACCCAACCATTGGAGCACACACACACACACACACCCTGGTCACCTGATCAAAATTTGGACCCTTGGCAGCTGACTCATATCTATGACAGTTGCAGAGTCCCGGGGTCATTTGATCCCCTTTTGCAACCTTCTGACAAGCAAATTCAATGGGGAAGCCGGATGGATTCACTTCACAACCGTGTTACTAACTTAACTTAAGAACTGCAGTGATTCACTTAACAACTGTGGCAAGAAAGGTTGTAAGTTGAAAACTGCCTTACGGAGTTCAGGTTTTGAGCCTTTGATGTCTCCTTCCGTTCGTTCGCTGACTTGCTAAATTCTGGGGTTCTTTGATAAAGTTGCCGGAGACCAGGTGAGAGAGAAAGAGCCTGGGGGGGGGAGGAGGGGGAAATGCACCCGGGCTGCTTCCACACCTGCAAAATCACCAGTGTCTCCAACATTCCCACAAACTGATAAAAAAACGAGATGCCAGTTTGGCAAGATCCTGATGCTTCTTCGCCTCCTCCCCCCAATTTCTCCAAGGTAACCCATAGGGGATTGGCCAGATCCCAGGACCCTCCCTCAGATGCACTACACCCACCTGTGAAATGGCCTGTTTCAAGAGTCAGGATTTATTTGTATCTCACTTATCTTATTATTCAAGGCGGTGAACATGCCCAACACACCTTCCTTTTCCTATTATACCCCCCATAACAACACGCACGGTGAGGGGGATTGGGCAGAGAGGGGGACTGGGACACAGAGAAATCCTCAGAGTGGATTTTCTGGTTGAGATAAACTTTAACCTCATTTTTCAATTTCTCGGAGGTTTTTTGTGGGTAAAATTGAACCAAAATAGGTATTAAAATCTCTCTTTTTTATATTAATGACTATCAACATCTTGCTGTCTTCATTAAGCAGCTATGCATCGATTGTTCTTGTTTTCTTTTGAACATATCTAAAGATATTTTTTTTAATTCTGAACATTTTGCCCAACCACTCTCAAGCTTTAGCTTTTCTGACACCAACAGTCCCAGCATATTAGTCTGGACTTCCCATTCCCGTGTGTATCATTTTTATTTCCAGATCTTCCCTGAGACTTTAGGAGAGCCGTGCTGGCATTTAGTTCTGGGTTTAAACTGTCTTTGCCTCTTATGTAATTTTTATATAGTTTTTGTTTTAATATTTCACTTGTACACCGTCCAGGGTCCCTCAGTGAGAGATGAGCAGACTCTAAATTTAATAAATAATTCACACATAAATAGAATGTCTGTATTTTCTCCTTGTAGCAATTGTTTGTAATTGTGCTGCCAATATGTGGCAAAAAGAGCTCCTTTTATCAGTGCTCTGGGTTGATTACATTGTTTTTGAAGCCCACCACGTGGGATCAACTACAGTTGGCTGCAGGTTCCTTTAAAGCCTTCCCTTCTCCTTTAAGGGGCTGCTTCCAAGCTGGTGCCCCCCCCACCCCTGCACAGCCTCTTCCTTCGCCCACCTCCAGCCAGCACTCTCCTTCCAAGGTGCAGGTCTGGGGAGAGAACAGGGCAGGGTGAGGAGTAGGAAGGGCTGTCACCACAGAATACACAATAGCAGAGTTAGAAGGGACCTCGGAGGTCTTCTAGTCAAGCCCCCCCCCCTGCTCACGCAGGAGACTCTCTACCACTTTGGACAAGTGGCTGTCCTTCAAAAACCCCAGGGCTAGAGCACCCACAACCCTGGGAAGCAAGATAGGCAATCGTTCTCACTGTCAGGAAAGTCCTCCTTAGTTTCAGGCTGGATCTTCCACCCTTTATTTCTTGTCCTGCCCTGGGGGCCTTTGCAGAGCAGGGCAAGGGACCCGTGCTTGCGAGGAGGACCACGGCCATGGGAAGGGCAGGGAAGGAGACCCTCTTCATGGGCCGTTCCCATCAGAGGCAGGCACAGACCAAGAGGAAACTGGTGGCCACCGAGAGCGTCTGCGGTTTCCTGCAGCCAGACCACCTGAAGTGGATGATGGAAGCAGGCAGGCCACCTGGAGCCCAGCACCTTGTCCGACTCCTTCAGCTCTCTCCTCCAGGTGAGTCAGCACTGCGGATGGATTGGCAGGTCTTCCCACCAATCGTCTTGACCGGGTTCAGGGCCGCCTGGCCTTGCCTGGGAGGACATGTCCTCCACAAAGAGCAGGGGGGGCTGTTGTAGGGGGCTGAAGTCTGGGTCTCAGGACTCTCCTGCCCTAGTCTGGAGGACAAGGCTGCCGGCTTCATTCCAGCCCAGAGGCATTTTTCTATGGGTCGCATCCTCCCTCCTCAGACAGCATCCCAACGGCTGAGGTTGTCTGTGCACAAGCAGCGTGGTGACCCAAACACCAGAGTGACCCTGCCTCCCTGTGGGGAGATCCACATGGGGTGGGAACCCCAACCCATGCAACCCCCCCCAATGAAAGAAAGACAACATCCATCTTTTTGTATAACTATATTGGTTTAAGAAAATACAGAAATACTGCACAATTGCCATCAGATCAGCAAAGCAGGCCTTGGCAGACCCACCCAACAGCACCCCAAATTAACAGCACCCCAAATTAAAAGGAGAGGCTTCTCCAAAGAGCTGCTCCCAGTGGTGCCCTTTCCTAGAAAGACGGAGAAAGAGCGAGCAAGCAGAGGACAAAGCCTTGGGTCCCGGTGGAGCACAGAAGACCCCCCCCCCAATCAGCAAGCATCTGCACCAGGCAGGAGCAAGCAATGGGCTGGTTTATGTTTGGTTGGTGCCCTCCCCTCCTCCCCAATTTAAAGACAGGCTGCTGTCCCCACGAAGGAGGCAGGGCGCCCCACAGCAGCCGTGGGTGCTCAATCCTGCCAGCGTTCCTGAGGAAAGAGGCAACGCTCAGAAGAGTTTTCAAAAGGGTGTCTCTCTGCGGGGGCAGAACGGATGAATGGCAGGAGAAAGAGGGGTGCTGCCCCAAAAGGGGGGCCGGGGAGACCCCCATGGGAGGCAAGAGCAGAAGTTGGAGAATCACAGCAGTTTCCTACTCTGAGCGGCTTCTTGGAGAAAGAACTGTCTACTCTGGGCCAACTTTCTGGACAGGGGTGGGTGGGCGTTCAGGCTTGCCCCCACCAGGCACATGGGACATACCTGGAAGGGGGGGGCAGAGGCCATCCACGAGGCGCTCCAGCTCTTCCTCCTTCCCAGGAAGCCAAAGCAGCAACTGGCCAGTGGGAGAAATTATCTACCCTCCTTTTGTGAGAAGCCAGGTCCCTCCCCACAAGAGGGTTAACTTTTCCCAGCAAATTCTCAAGGGCCCAGAACAGCCCATCCAAAAGGATGGTGGGGGAGGGATCCCACCAATGGATCCTCTGGGGCAGGAGGTATCCAAGGGAGAGACGCTCTGGACTCATGGGTCAGGAGGCCAGCCACCAATCCACAGCTGAGGAGCATCCGGTTGAAGAACATTACCTTAAGGAGAGGTTCTCAATCTGGGCAACTTTAAGAATGGTGGACTTCAAGTCCCAGAATTCCCCAGCCAGCAGAGCTTTCAGCTAAAGTTTCCATTCCCAGACAAGAGCTACCAAACGGGACTGCTGATCTCTGCTCCAAGCCCAGGAGAAGACCTGGACCTGTCCTCCTGGGGGAGCAGAGTGGGGCCCGTTTTGGAAAGCATAGCTGGCACCTCCCTCTCCCCCACCCCATGGCCCAAAGGCAGCAGCTCTGTCTCAGAGCAGGAGCTGCAGGCCAAAGACCCACATCTCCCCCTGGACTGGATCCCACAGCGGGGAACTGAGGGCACTTTTCTCAAGTCATCCCTCGCCATTCTGGAGCCCTGGAAGGCTGTCTGAAGCCCAGGCGCTGTTCCTATGCCGGACACAGGGAGGCCACGTCTACATCCCCTGCCATGGCAAGGCACTCTAGATATGCCCAGGCACCGTGCGCCATTGGTAGGGTTGGGCAAGGGGCCGGGCGGAGAGATCAGCATTGCCACCGAAGCGAAGCGGGTCAAGAAGCATCTAAAGGCGCTTCTCTTCTTCCAAGGGAGAGGAAAGGCCACACTGGAAACAAGGCACTTTCTAACTTTCTGGTAAACATTCCTTGAAGCAAAGAGTGGCTGTAAACTTAATTTCAGCCTAAAACTGTGGCGCAGGCCGTCACGTGGATAGGTTTGGACAGCGGGCTGGCTTTTTTGCAGGGAGAATTAAATTTTGTTTAAAAGCACAAAGTCATCCTGAATGGAACCAGAAATGACTTCTCTGAAACACCTGACTAAAATAAAGATAATTATTGAATTATTATGTTTTAAAGTGTTTTAATGCAGGTATTAAACAACCTTATTTGGGCTGGAGTGGACTGCATGTTTCTCAATCTTGGCAATTTTAAAATGGGTGGACTTCAACTCCCAGGATGCCGCAGTCGCCCATACTGGCTGAGGTATTCTGGGAGTTGAAGCCCATCCACCTTAAGCTTGCCAGGGTTGAGAACCCCAGGTTCAATATGGGCCATTCCCCATGTATCATTGCAAACCAAAATGGGTTCAGCATGATAGTGTCCCTTCCATTTTCAAAATGTAAACAAAGGCCAACTCTTGGCTTGTAGTGTCTTCAAGAGAGTTGGACTCTTCCGCTCAAGTGCATGCATTGCCAGGGAGCAAGGCAAGGAGTTAACCATAGTTAGTTAGTTAGTGGTTAACACCCTCACAGGGAGATTTAAGTGCATTTAAAGAGTTTAACCCAGAGCAGTGTTTCTCAACCTCGTCATGGGTGGACTTCAACATGTTGGCTGGCTAGGGAATTCTGGGAGTTGAAGTCCACCCATCTTAAAAGTTGATGAGGTTGAAAACACTGACCCAGGAGGAGAAAAACTTTGAAAGGTTGTTTTTGGTTTTCAAAAAGAAAGCTTTGGTATTCAAGGAAACATACACACCCGTATCCATACACGCCTATTTGCACGCTTTCCCGTACTAGAAGAAAAATATTAAAATTATAGTTCTTCTTTTCTTTTTGGCAGGACTCCTTTTAAAATTGTGATAGAAAAAAGACCTTTCCCCCCTTCTTGAAAAAAACTCCTGAAGCATCTTCAGTGTGTGTGTGTGTATATATATATATATATATATAGAAATTGTGTATAGATATGCAAATGTGTTTATAGAAAATTTTATAACATCAAAAGGAGAGGGACTTCAAGCAGGAAACATCGGACAACTACATGAGGCTACAATTGGATGGTTCCTATGGGGAGAGAAAGAGAGAATACAGAATTACAGAGTTGGAAGGGACCTCAGATGTCATCTAGTCCAACCCCCTGCTCAAGCAGGAGACCCTCTACCATTCCAGACAAATGGCTGTTCAGTCTCTTCTTTAAAGCCTCCCCTGACGGAGCCCCCACATCTTCTGGAGAGAAGCCGCTGCACTGAAAGTCAGGGCTGATCCAGAACTGGGCCTTTCTCAAAATGCCAGGAAGCAAGACGTGGGAGACCCAGACATGGCTGCTGGTCCAAAATGCTTATGGGGCAGGAACACATTGATCTCCCTGCCCCAGAAGAAAAACAGCTCCTCCCCCAACTAAGACTGTCTTTGTGTGCTCCAACCTGTCTCCAGCCCCACTTCGGCACCCACATTGATTAGTGTGACCAACATCTGCACAAGTTCCTGAATGCCAGGGAGGAACAGGGGAGACAATTATTAAACCATTTTTCAGAGTGCAAAATGTTTTCATAAAAGTCTCCCAGCTCAGGGGCACGTTGGACGGTCACTGAGCAGGCCCAGCAAAGCTCCACTTTCATTTGCTTGGGAGAACACAGAGATGGGGGTCCGTGGACAGTGTGCTGGCTGCACAGACTGGCTCTGCCCACTGCACGCCCACACACACACACACACACACACACACACACACACACACAAAGCTGTCCTCGTGTCAAACCTCGACACGGGAGTGTCCAGCCCCAAGGAGCCGTCTGAACCCCCAAGTCATCATGCAATTCCACAGGGGGTGAAACATGATACCCAAACTGTACCTCCCCTGTTCCTGCCACCTCAAAGAGGGTTCCACCAAAACAGAGGGCTGGATGGGAGCTCAGAGGTCTTCTAGTCCAACCCCTGTTCCAGCAGGAAACCTCATACCATTCCAGACAAGGCATACAGCCCTGGGCACAAAGCCAATTAGGGTTGACTGTTCTCATGTGAACTTTGCAGACGCAGAATGCAACCTCTCAGGGTCCTCAGCCCCCCCCCCACGGCACGCTGTTCAGGCTTTCCAAAATGCCCTGGCTGGAGAGCCCTGTGTGGCACAGAAGGTGCCAGGAGGCTCTGGGATGCCCACAGCCAACTCTCTGCCTGCCTGGAGGCATTTTAAAGCACAAAAACACAGCGACACGTCCTTGTCACGCACTCCCGGCAAGGGGGGAGGAGGGGGTGGCCACTCGCAGAGGGAGGGCTCCCCCCACAAAGCCACCTCCTCCGGGCCAGGACGATGCGTGCCTGCAGGGGCGGCCCCCGGACTGACCTGGTGGCGTGGGCTAGAGCTGCCCAGGATGTAGGAATGGGGCAGGAGGCTCTCCCCGAGGCTGGTGCCCCCACTGCGGTAGCCATGCGTGGCGGTCAGGCTGGAGGAAGAGGAGGTGGTAGACACATTCGTGCCCCCAGATGACTTCTCTGCTGGCCGCCCACATGTGCCACACACCACCGAACGGGAACGCAGGTTGTACTCGCCCGGATCTCCGCTGCCACAGCTCTGGAAGCAGAAGTAAGATGATTAGAGGCAAAGCTTGGCACCGTCCGGACAGGGACTCCCTCTGTGGCTGGAGATATTAGGTTCCTATCTGTGGGGTCCTTGGTGCCCTGTGAGTTTGCTGGTTTTCTTGCAGACGTTTCATTACCCAACTAGGTAACTTCATCAGCACACTGAAGATGTCACCCGATTGGATAATGAAACATCAGTAAGAAAACCACCAAGCCCAGAGAGCTGCAAGAACCCCACAGTTCAACCCCGAGCTAAAAGCATTCTCTTCTATCTGATTTGTATCTTGCAAGGACACGATTCCTCTTGAAACTGGCTGGCCGTGGGGCTTAGAAGCCTCAAACAGCCTGATGTGGAAAATACATCTAATTATTCCAGAAATAAAGAATCACACTGGAACTGAGGCTAAAGACATTTTTCTATTTAACGTGCTTGTTAAATTTACACACCTGTTAAATGCGAGCACCTTAACCAGTTGAATGCTAAACTGACTTTCCAACATTGTCTGAAGTGTCCAATACACACAAAGGAAATACTTCAGTTATTCTGATTTCAGGTTTTGATTAAGAGATGTCTATTTCATATTTTTTAAGTACCCCGATACTTGGGAAGATTCCATTTTCTGATTCCAGAGATCCCCTAACATCATTTTCCTCTAGTCCAGTGGTGGCGAACCTATGGCACGGGTGCCAGAGGCGGCACTCAGAGCCCTCTCTGTGGGCACGCGCGCCGTCGCCCCAGTCCCAGGCCTCCAGCTGGGTTTTATAAAACCTTTTCGCTTTAGGCCTCCGCTGCCGTGTGCAAAAAAAAAAAAAAGGTTCAATCAGTCAATTTCAACTTCTCACAGGAAAAAAAAAAGATCTTGCAAAGTTGGAATTGATTGACTGAACTTTTTAGTCCCACCCAGTCTGCCGTTATTACCACAGCCACGCCCACCCAATGGGCCACGCCCACCCGGCACTTCACGATGCATAAGTGGGTTTTGGGTTGAAGTTTGGGCACTCGGTCTCTAAAAGATTCGCCATCACTGGTCTAGTCTCTACACAAAAGGACAGGCACCCAGAGTTGATTGAGTCAGTGACACGGATGGCATATAAATTTAATAAAACAAACGATACATAAATAATTACTGGCTTTACTAAAATGCTTTGCAGCTCACCGCACAACTAAAGCCGTTTGCATTTTCAAAGACCACTCCAACTGCTGCTGAGTCATGAGTCAACTCTACGTAGGAGCATGGATGCAGCCATTATTCCTGCTCATTTTCAGTTGCCACATAGAAAGGAGGGAGGGAGTTTGCCAGGTGCTTCACTAGTCAAAATCTTTTGTCCCGTGGGAACCAAGGTCAATGGCTGCTCCTGGGACTGCAGGCTGGGCGTTAGGTAAAAAGCCCGCCGAGAAGATGTACTGAGGAGCGTAGTTACCTGCATAGCTTTAGGGGTGGGATTTCTTAACTTTGTATTGGGGAATTGTTAAGTGTATCTTCAGACTTGGTTTCACTTTTGACCTGCTGATACTTTGTAACTAATAAACATGTTCTTTGAGGAATTTGCAAGCCTTGGAATTCTGCTTTATTTTTCTCTATCTGTCGGAACCATGACATCATGCTTGCTAACCCGGCCCCCGAGGAGCAAGCAGATGCCCCCTCCCATCCCCCCAAACTCACATGGTGATGTTGGCCGTGGCTGCTGCCATCCTCATCCTCCTTTTTATCACCGTCATTCTCCATAACTGAGCGCACCAGCTTCCGCATGGCCACCTCCTGCAGAGAGAGAGGGAGGGAGAGAAAGAGGAAGAAATGGGAGGGCTGTTACTGGGCCACCCCAGCACAGCAGGATTTGGAGGGGGGCAACAGCCGGGCCGGGAAGGAAGACAGGAAAGCAGGAGGGCAGGCAGGAAGAGCGCCTTGCGCCCAGGGCCATCCTTAGTGAAGCTCCAGGCCACACCAAGTGTGTTCCCCACACCAGGTGGGGAAAGCCCCTTCCGTGCTGGCACCAAGAAAAGTGCAAGGATGTATCCACTGAAAGGTTAGTCCCTGGGGTCCCATGTGATGCCCCCTCCCCTTATTTGTTTTGACAGGCTTATGAATTGTTTCAGAATTAAAGGGGAATGAAAAAAGTCACAAAGGCATCATCCTGATTTCCAGAATTTATTTGGGGGGGGGGAGGGGAATTTTTAGGAAAGAAAATTGGGGGGAGGGGCCTACATCCACCATATGAGGAAAAGAGACAACCAGGAGGAGAAAAGAGGAGAGTAGCCCCCAGCCATTTTACAATTATGCATCCATAATAGGCCATTTATTTTTGTGTAATTATAACTCCTCCTATATTTCTAACTGTTTTTCTATCTCTGTTTTTATTGTATTTGTAGGCCACCCTGGGATACTGTCGAGCCCCACGAGGCCGATCTGTTTGAGCAGGAGGGAAGCCGGGTGCTACTCGGTCACCCCCCAGCCGCCCCTCGCCTGCTCTGCCGCCGATCAGCAGCCCTCGGCATTGCAGTCCTAAGACGCCTTGCGGGGCCATCACCGGGAGGCTGGGAGGGTGCCGCCGTCGCTGGCTGGTGCTGGCCAGAACTGGGAGGGGCTGACATTCCGGCCGTTTTGCTGCTCATTTAGGACCGGATGGTGGCTTGAGGGGTGGGGCAGGACTTATGAGGGTTGGGGGTGCGGCATAGCCCATATAAGGCACTGGGAGCATTTTACTCCCAGTGCTGACTTAATCATTGTATGGAGTGATTAAAACTGCCGTCTCTCGTTCCTGTTTGCTGGCTTTTCTTCGAGCACCAAAAGGACGACCTTGACAGATACTCTGGACAGCATGATTAATTACGCAATCCAGAGGTAGATTAATTAAACAAATAAATAATGCTCTACCCCTTTGCGCACCCACAGTGCTCTTTGCAACGAGACACCGTTGGGGTTTTCCGCCCGCCCCTGAGTGCCAGCCCCCTTACCTCCCCGCTGGAGGTGAGGAGGGCGGTGCGCAAGCTGTCGCCGGAGCCCCATGAGCTTTGGTTCTTCCAGACCATGTCCGTGGGGGGGTTATGGGACACCCCCGCGCCAGCAGCCCAGATCTTGCAGGAGGAGAAGGAAGAGAAGAGGTCAATCACCCTTGCAGAGCAGCTCCCTGCGGCTGGCACAGGCACCAGAGGGGTGGGGGGCTCCTCCTGGCCACTCATGCCCCCTGCCGCTTCTCCCGACCCGGGACCCCAACCGTTCCTGCCCACCAAGCCCACCGCGACTGCTCACCGTAACCAGCTGGCCAGCCTTCAAGGTGAATTTGGGAGGGAACCTGTAGCAAATGGGGGTGTCTTCTCCATTCTGGCGCTTGATCTGCCAGTTTCCCAGGGGCTGGTCCTAAGGAGGCACAAAAGAGTAGCCGTGGCAGGCATCTATGGGGGGGTTGGGTGGCCCAAGGGATGCCAGGCCGGCTGGGGGGCTGGGCTAGCCAAAAGGGAGGCAGTTCTGAGGTGTTCCTAAGCTGACCCCATTTCGCCTCCACCAATACCGAGACTCGAACACTCTGCTCACCCGGAATCTGCATTTCTTCAGCATGTTTATGGAGATCTTCAAGCATGGAGGTCATGGTTGTTCCAAAGGGTTTGTTCAAAAGGCCACTGGACTCCTCCTCTTCCTTGAATGTGTTCTGCTTTTCATCCAAGAAGCTTCAGAACTGAAGAAGCTTCTTGGATGAGAAGTGAAACGTTTGCGAGGAAAAATGTTAAGAAAGTCCAGTTATCTTTTGAAAAGCAGCTTTGGGACATTTTGGGGGAATCTATTACTCAAAGTTACAACCATTTTGTTCCAGAGAGAATGTCTCCAAAGACTATGAAGTTTCAGTCCCAAAGTATGTGCATTTTAGGAGAGAAGTGCCTGCAGCTCTGGATTTGGGGGCTGAGCTTTGAAAACACGGCAAACAATTGCAGGAACATGTCAAAAGAATCATCTCCCTCTCTCTCTCTCTCTCTCTCTCTCTCTCTCTCTCTCTCTCTCTCTCTCTCTCTCTCTCTCTCTCTCTCTCTCTCTCTCTCTCTCTCTCTCTCACTCTCTCTCTCTCTCTCTCTCTCTCTCTCTCTCTCTCTCTTACACACACACACACACACACACACACACACACACACACACAAGCTTAAAGTGAAATTGGAAGACTTTCTCCAGATTGGTCCCAATCCCAAAGAGCTGCAGCCAGCTCTTCCTCTAAGTTGTCGATCCTTGGCTTTGATGATTAGAAAAGAAATAGAAGATAGAAAAATGTTAAGTAAATGTTAAGTAATCAGGGAGTGAGAAGTTAATTTACATCTGTACTTAATAACTCTTCTAAAAGAAAATCTGAAGTGGCTTCTTTATGTTTTCTTTTTCTTTTTTTTCTGCACTCTTGTCCTTGTCTTTTTCTTCTTTTCCTCTTTTCTTTTGTCTTCTCTCTTTACTCTATTAGTTCTTGCTAGTTTTTATCTTGCTTCTTCAAAACTTTACGGAAGTTTTTAAATAAAAAAGTTCTCCATCCCAGTGAGACTTCACTGGTGGGAGCCACAAAGCACAGCCAGCTCTCTGAAGCTGGGAAGGAACCTGGATCCTGCCAGGTCCTTCGGCTCTAGCAGAATCCAGCCATCACCGCCTACAATGGCAAACTCAAGGAAACCCTCAGTGTGTTCCGAGGGAGGTAAGCCCTCTCCTTTCCCAGGTTCCTGATGGCTGGCGGGGG
Source organism: Bothrops alternatus (assembly GCA_034064705.1). Taxonomy (NCBI): domain Eukaryota; kingdom Metazoa; phylum Chordata; class Lepidosauria; order Squamata; family Viperidae; genus Bothrops; species Bothrops alternatus. Next base: position 3,123,214 of record JARGCV010000988.1, read on the forward strand.
GGGTCTGCTCAAAAAGGGAGCAGGGAGGCCAGAACAAAACCTAAATTGTGGGGTCCTTGGTGCTCTCATGACCCAACTAGGTAACATCACCAGAGCAAACACGTCCCCTAGGGCAGGCAGCATCAGATAAGCAGACAAACAAGCAGAAAACAATCTAGGAACCACCAAAGAGAACCCCCCCCTCCCCAGAATCACTGGCGGGGCAAACTACTGTTCATAAATGCAGGCCAAACCCCACTTCCTTCTAACACTGATGATGTTACCTAGTTGGGTCATGAAATGTCTGCCAGAAAACCACCAAACTCAGAGAGCACGGAGGACCCCACAGTTCGAGACTGAGCTGCAGAGATTCTCTGCTATTAAAACCTAAATTGGGCTATCTTCCATTTATCATAGAGTTGGGTGGCCAATACATTTAAATAAATAAGTAAAAAAGTTCAATCTTTAAACTAGAGTAGGATTTATTATTCCTAGCACAGCTGCCCGCCATTCTTACGCATCACTTCCCTTTTCTTTCCCATCGGACGTTTATGGGGCCACCTTAAAAAGAGGCGGAGGCTGCACAGGACCTTGGGTGAGTCCACTCTACAAAGACATGACTGCCTCTTGCAGCTCCATAAGTCAACTGCTAGCAGAATCAGTTTATGCCCTCCAACCCACCCACTCCAGGTCCCAGACCCTCAACTTTAATAATAGTAATAATAGTAATAATAGTAATAATAGTAATAATAGTAATAATAGTAATAATAATAATAATAATAATAATAATAATAATAATAATAATAATAATAATAATAGTTGGAAGGGAGGTCATCAAGTCCAACCTCCTGCTCAGGCAGGTAACCCTATACCTTTTCAGACAAATGGCTGTCCAGTTTCTTCTTAAAAATTTCCAGTGTTGGAGCATTCAACACTTCTGGAGGCAGGTTATTCTACTGGTTAATTGTTTTAACTGTCAGGAAGTTTCTCCTTAGTTCTAGGTTGCTTCTCTCCTTGCTGAGTTTCCATCCTTTGCTTCGTGTCCTGCCTTCTGGCGCTTTGGAGAGCAGGTTGTCCCCCCAGATTTAGCAGTTTGCAAAAGCTGATCATGGGACATGGCAACGGTCATAAGGATGAAGCACGGCTGCATGAATGGTGCATCCTGGCCGAGGAAGTGGAGATCGACCAGAATCGCAACCTGTACCACTCCGGGAAATGGTCTCCACTGGAAAAGAAGGGGGAGATAACCAAAGCCTTGGCTGCGCCGGCACACTCAACAGCCTACTTCAAATGTGGAAAGGACATTGAGCTGTGGAGTGGCGCAGTAACACTCTGATCAAGAAAGGCAACCGGCATTCTGGAGGGAAGCCAACCAAACCTACCCAACGCCCAAAAGACACGGCCCTGAGGAGCACTGAGGTCATGAAGTTCCGTCCAACCCCAAAACCCAGGGATGGAACTCCGACCCCACCAGAGGACGAGCCAGGGATGCCAGAGAGCGACTATGACAATGACCCCCCCCGTAAGTGGGCCGATCGCGCCAATAACCATGCCCTTAGAACTCTTAGTTCTGGGCAGAGAAGGAAAGGTGGCCCTAACCGCCCTCAGGGCGCATCCGGTATCTGGTCACTCAGCCCTAGTAGGAAGTTGGGCGTCCAGCTAAGAAAACTAAAAAAACCTCATTGCATTGTGCCAACTTGATGGGTCCGTTGCAGGGGGCTTCCTGGCTACTCTGGCCATGGAACCCCTGGGGCTAATCATGGAAAGCCACTCAGAAACTCACTTTCATCGCAGCTCCTGGAATGGAGTGGTCCCTTGTCCTGGGGTTGGCATGGCTGAAGAAATGGAACCCACTAGTAGGCTGGAGAATCGGACACTTAAAATTCCCCAAAGAGAAGAACCCCTTACCCAACAAGGGCTGCCTGCCAGGAAGAGAAGAAACCTGGGAAATAGCGGCCATTTTAGGCCCTGCGGACCACACCTAGAGATTATTATTATTATTAATTAAATTTTTATGCCGCTCCTCTCCGAAGACTCGGAGCGGTTAACAACATAAATAAAACGACATTTCAAAACTAAAACCAAAGCTAAAAAGTGTTTAAAAATAAGACCCCAGACACATTCATCATTCACACACAATCACAGACATCCCCAGGCCTGCCGGCAAAGGTATGTTTTAAGATTCTTCCGGAAGACCGGGAGAGTGGGGGAAACGCGGACTTCAGGGGGCAGTTGGTTCCAGAGGGCGGGCGCCACAACAGAGAAGGCCCTCCCCCTAGGACCCGCCAGACGACATTGTTTCGCTGACGGGACCCGGAGGAGGCCGACCCTGTGCGCTCTCACCGGTCGAAGGGAAGTATGTGGCAGAAGACGGTCCCGTAAGTATCCTGGTCCAGTGCCATGAAGGGCTTTATAGGTAATAACCAACACTTTGAATTGCGCTCGGAGACCGATAGGCAACCAATGCAGCATGCGGAGAGTTGACGAAATGTGGGCACAACGTGGAAGGCCCACAATTGCTCGCGCAGCTGCATTTTGCACTAATTGTAGTCTCCGAACACTCTTCAAGGGTAGCCCCACGTAGAGAGCATTGCTGTAGTCGATCCTCGAGGTGACAAGGGCATGTGTGACTGTGAGTAGAGACTCCCGATCCAAATAAGGGCGCAACTGGTGAACCAGAATAATGAGGTAGATGAAAAGTGAGATAATAATAATGATAATGAAAAATCACTAAAAATCACTAAAGCAAAATAGATGTGTCTGTATAATCACAGAAGAAAGCTGTGTCAGCAAATGTATGACTAACCCAAAAGCACACTGAGTTCAGCAACAATGTATTAAGCATAACTTCCTTCATTGTATGTCCATGGGAACTAACCCAAGATGAAATACATTGTAGATTTGCATGCGTGTTTCTTTGTTTCTGAGAATTGTATGTGAGCTCCTTTGTTCCTGAGAATGGAAAGCTATAAAACTGTAGAGTGAACCCCCCCTCGGGGTTCAGAATGTTCTGTTAACTACTTCTGAACCATGTGCACATATTAAAAACTTCTCTGCTGCCCCAGGAAATCGTAAAAGTTTCTTTCGGTTTCCACAAGATTTATGGCGACTCCGCCGGGACTGAAGCTTTTAGGAAACTTTTAGGAAGAGGCCTTTGACCTTCCAAGACGGATTGCCCTGTTGGAATTACCCTCTTTTGACGACGACATCTCCAAGCCGGCTCCGTGGCCTTTGTCTACGGGGGAGACCTCGACGGGAAGGGAGGGAAATTAACCCATCAGCGAAGCACTCCAGTCAAGGATCCGCGGGGGTAGCAGACGGGTCGTAAATCAACAAAAGGGTCTGGAACGCCTGCAGGCAAGTATTGTAAAAAGGGGATACCTGATCCCATTTGGATCGGAAGAGGGGAGTAATTACCCCCTAGAAGACAAGGAGGCATCCTTAAGTCTTCAATAGGTAGGTACTGTGTGGGTGGTTAAACCATCGCATTTCCTGCTTAGTGACCGTTGGAACGTCCGGCACTACAGGTCGATTGGTAGTGTGTTAGGAGATGGGAGGTAAACAAACAAAGAAGGGCGTTGGTCAGACGCTACTTCAGTGCATGTTAGAAAATTTCAAAAAGGGTTTTTCTAGGGATTATGGAGACCCAAAACCAAATCCAGCCATGTTAAAAAGATTCTGTGAATCTGAATGGACCACCTTTGGCGTAGGGTGGCCCAAGGAGGGATCGGCGAATCCCGAACTCGTGGCACGGGTTCATCAAAATGTGACTGGAAATGGTCATTGGGACCAATATCCCTACATAGACCAATGGCAGATCAATATTGCAGAAAAGCCTCGATGGTTAGCAAAGTGTCAGTTAGAATGTGCTAAGATATATTTGGCAAGCCAAAAAGCCAAGCCTCAGACAAAAGCTAAGATTTTCAAACATGAAGACAGGGAGGAATTACAGGCAGTTAGACCCCCTGCCTATGCTCCCAGAACAGAAGAAGGAGGAATAAATCAGCCAATTCCACCCCCTCTGGTTGAAAGAAATGAAGTCCAATTTCAACCAGAAGAAGAAATAAAAATAAAAACAGATGAAATAAAAATAAGAACAGATGAAACCATTCAAAAGAATGAAGAGGAAAACCCTGTTTCTAGCAGGACTAGAATCAAGGTGAAAACAAAAGAGAACTTAGCTCCTTTAAGAGAAGTTTTGGTCCCTGGACCAGACAACACCAATATTTCCATGCTCCAGTATGTTCCCTTTACAACCACTGATCTCCTTAATTGGAAACAACAATTTGGCCCATTTTCAGAAAAACCTCAAGAGATTATTGACTTAATTGAGAATATCATACAGACACACAACCCCTCATGGAATGATATGCAACAGCTTATTTCTACTTTACTGGACATGGAAGGGAGAGAAAAATATAGATTAGGAAAATTGAAAGTACTTGCCCGAAGACACCCAGATGGAGGAGTTAATTGTCAGGAGAACAGAAATTCTGACGCTGTTGAACAAAGACCAGACTGGAATGCTAATGACCCTGAACACCAAACTTTATTACAAAGATACAGACTTTTGTGTTTAGAAGCTTTGAGAGAAGCAGCAATTCGTCCCGTTAATTATGCTGCAGTAACTCATATTTGGCAGGAGAAGAATGAAACACCCACCGCATTCCTTAGCCGACTGATAGAAGCCTATAGAGTAAACACAGGTCTTGATATGGAATTAGCACAGCATCATCCACTTCTAATTGAAAGATTTATTACCCAGAGTGCCCCAGACATAAAGAGAAAGCTACAGCGTACAGAAGGTGCCTTAGGGAAAAACGTAGCAGAGATTATGGAAATTGCACTTAAAACGTTCCGTAACCGTGACAAAGAGGAGGAACGTAAATTAGATCAGAAAGAGAAAAAGAAGGCTGAAATGTTGGCCATCGCCTTGGGAGGGATGAGTATTGGACCCAACCAATGTGCCATCTGTAGACAGGAGGGACACTGGCAAAGGGAATGCCCCCAGAGGAATGGCCAGCCTAGGGGACAATCTCACCAGTATGGAAGAGGAAGAGGAAGAGAATTTAGAAGGACTTTCCAGAGAGGCTACAGAAAAAGCTTCCGTGGAAGAGGGAATCCAGTCTATCCTTGTCAGACAGGAGGAAGAGATGAAAACATGATCGGCTTAGCTGACATGGAATGGGAAGACTGAAGAGGACAGGGTTCTAGGGCCCCACCTCCAGAGCCCATTGTTAAAATACAGGTGGGAGGACAGACTATCCCCATGTTAGTTGACACCGGAGCCACACGTTCCGTCCTAAATAAATTTATTGGCAAAACTTCTAATCAGACCATTCAAATTCAGGGAGTATCTGGAGAAACTCAAATCCGATCACTCCTGGAGCCCCTAACATGCCAAGTAGGACAAGGAATCATTAATCATCAATTCTTATATGCTCCTGAATGTCCAGTAGCATTATTAGGGAGAGATCTGCTTACAAAATTAAAAGCTACAATATCCTTTGACCATGACAAACAATTAATGCAAGTGCGCCACCCAGTGGAAGAAATATGGCGCTTGATGATAATTACAGAGGGAGAAACAGGAAATTCTAATTGGCAACAATTTAATGTCCCTCTCCTGTGGGCAGAGGACAACCCCCCTGGGTTTGCAAAATATGCCACTCCAGTTATGGTAGAACTGAAGCCTCATGCATATCCTGTTAGGGTGCCTCAACGATATTGTACTCCAGAGGCTGCAATTGCTATTCAAGAATTAATCCAAAAATACTTAAAAGCAAAAATCATTCCAAAAGCAAGGAAATTGGAACCGACCAGTCGCTTATCTGTCAAAACAGCTAGATATGACCTCGCAAGGTTGGCCACAATGTTTAAAAATTCTAGCAGCAGTTATGTTGTTACTGCAGGAGGCAAACAAGTTAACCTTTTCAGCTCCAGTAGTTGTTTATACTAGCCATGCACTGCAGACAATTATTGACAATAAGGGACATTTATGGATCAGCAATCAAAGGATGCATAAGATACAAGCCTTTTTATTAGAAAATCCACAAGTCACATTGCAACAAAGTTCGACTTTAAATCCAGCCACTTTAATGCCAATACCAGATTCAACTAGGCCTGTGCATAACTGCATACAAACAATAGAGCTACAATATTCTTGCAGACCTGACCTTACAGATCAACCCTTGCACAATCCAGACTTCCAGTGGTTCACTGATGGATCCAGCTTTATGGATCAAGGAATTAGGTATTCTGGCTACGCAGTTGTTTCTCAAACTTCAATTGTGGAGTCAGCACAGTTACCTAGCCAAGCAAGTGCACAATTTGCAGAATTATATGCCTTAACCAGAGCATTAGAAATAGCTGCAGGAATGACTTTAAATGTATATACAGATAGTAAATATGCATTCCTGACTATACATGCTCACGCTAAAATATACAGAGAAAGAGGATATTTGGACTCAACAGGCAAGGTTATCCAATATGCAACTTTGATTAAAAGACTTATCAAGGCAGCACAGTTGCCATCTAAAGTTGCAATCATTCATTGTCCTGGACATCAAAAAGACTTTAGCCTTATTACCCAGGGCAATAGGAAAGCAGACAAAGAAGCCAAAAGAGCTGCGTGGGAAGGCCCCCCTCTCAACTCAGATGTTACTAGGTTCATGTATTTGGACACTTACTTAGAACAACTTGATCCTACATATACACAGGAGGAAACCCAAAAATTGAAACAGGATGTACAAGCTGAACTAGTTAAAGGCTGGTACACACTTCCCGATGGACGCATCGCTGTTCCTCTTGCACTAGCCCGCCCACTTATTTTTCAAGCCCATAAGCAACATCATTTAGGAAAAACTGCATTATTACAACAGCTTGAACGTTTTTTTTATCTTCCTTTTGCTTCTTCGCTAACAGCACAAGTATGTTCTCAGTGTTCCACTTGTGCCCAAACCAATGCACGTCAAGGACCAGTACTACCACCTGGTCAACAACCGATCGCTTATTTTCCAATGGACTATGTTGTTGTTGATTTCACTGATATGCCTAGAAGTAAGAAATACATAGCTCTGTTAGTTATAATTGATACCTATTCAGGATGGATTGAAGCCTTTCCAACTGTAAATAAGAAAGCTATACAGGTTGCCAGAATATTTCTGAAAGAGATTATTCCTAGGTTTGGTTGCCCTTCTAGGATTTCATCAGATAATGGTCCTGAATTTGTACACCAAATCAATAAGTCTTTAGCCCAAGCATTAGGAATCAAATGGAGATTTCATTGTTCTTTCCACCCTCAATCAGCTGGAAAAGCAGAACGAGCAAATCGCACAATTAAGACACTTATTACCAAATTTTGTCTGGAAACTCATCTTCATTGGCCAGATGTTTTGCCTATGGTTTTGTACGCAATCAGACTGGCCCCTCGCACTAGATTACAACTTAGTCCTTATGAGCTCATGTTTGGCCGTCCCCCTTGTTTATTTAAACCTGACAGTCAGGGTTGGCCGGACTTGGCTCATAAAGGTGGGATAGACCAACAGAAATTGTTACATCAGTTACAGCTTCATAATTTGGCTGTTTCAAACTTGCGCCATTATATAATGGAACAACAACCCCCTCCAGTAGTTACAGCAACACATGGGTTCAAACCAGGAGACAGAGTGTGGGTGAAACACTGGAAATCAGATCCCTTGAGCCCAAGATGGAAGGGACCGTATACTGTTGTTATGTGTTCTCCTTTGGCAGTGAAAACCTTGGAGGGAAAATCCTGGATCCACTGGAGTAGATTGAAAGCAGCTGCACCTGCAGATCCAGTAACTTACAAGGTGGATAAGACTGACAAACCTTTGGTATTGAAGTTTACAAGAAATACACCCTGTCGAACCCTACCGGCAACGGGTTCTCAACACACGGTGTGAAGAACAACCTTGCTGAGACACTCCGGACGCTGTCTCTCTACGCACGGTGGAAGATATGAGGATTCAACAGCTCATCATACCTGTTAGTTATTTAATATGGGGAATATACATACACATTCCTACACAAATCATTGCAAAGGCTACACGAGAGGTCATAATGCAAAAACCCTATAATAAAATATTGAGTACCACACACAAAGAAATAACAAATACACAGGGAAACCAAGGTTGTCAAAACTGCATTAAGACTACCAAACAAGGAAACCAGATAACCAAAACTTTGATTTATCATACAATAAAGCCAGAAGGGTGCCAAGATAGCTCACCTAGCTCTTGTACATACAATAGAACCACATACAAGGTGTGTAGAAAAGGAGTCCAAGATCAGTGTTATAATCCCAAGTCTGATCCAGATCGTTGGGCCTTACAAATAAAAACACATAGAACAAGAAGTAGCTATAAGGACAAGGCACTATTAGGGATCTCACAATGGAAATCCAACCCAGACTCCAGTTTTAGCGTCACCTTTGATGTTTGCAAAGCAGCTAATTATTGGGCTGCAACATATGGGTGTGGAGGGATCAGTAATATCCACAGATATATCCCAAACCATAAGTACTTGTGCCCACCAGATGGATGTGAAGTCTCTGCGGTCAAATGTAAGTGGTGGTCATGTATTAAGTGGCATACCCAAGACCCAAAAGAGATGGACCACATCTTGTTTGAAAAGAATGAAACAAAAGCAGATTCCTGTGGAACAGATAACTGTAATTTAGTGACTCTCACAGTCAAGAATGGCAGTTGGTTCCTGGAACAAAAGAGATGGGAAAAGTATTGAAAAGTATAACTGACAAGATGATCAAATTAGCACATGTTCCGGTGCAAACCTGGAAAGGATTTAATTTAGAAGATGTATTTTCAGGATGGTGGCCAAAGTTACCAGGTCTACAAACCATCATAGTTATAGCAGTTTTGTTAATTCTAGGATGTATTTTGATTCCTTGTTTAATCCCATGTTTGATAGCAATGATTCAAAGGATCTCAGAAAGTACCGCCCAATTAACAGCAAAACATGAAACAATGTTAGCCTTATGGGAATATAAGATGGTACCTGCTCAAGAACCTGAATCCGATGTAGAATAATGGAAGTTTAAGCTGGAAAACTTCCAAAGGGGGGAAATAATGAGGTAGATGAAAAGTGAGATAATAATAATGATAATGAAAAATCACTAAAAATCACTAAAGCAAAATAGATGTGTCTGTATAATCACAGAAGAAAGCTGTGTCAGCAAATGTATGACTAACCCAAAAGCACACTGAGTTCAGCAACAATGTATTAAGCATAACTTCCTTCATTGTATGTCCATGGGAACTAACCCAAGATGAAATACATTGTAGATTTGCATGCGTGTTTCTTTGTTTCTGAGAATTGTATGTGAGCTCCTTTGTTCCTGAGAATGGAAAGCTATAAAACTGTAGAGTGAACCCCCCCTCGGGGTTCAGAATGTTCTGTTAACTACTTCTGAACCATGTGCACATATTAAAAACTTCTCTGCTGCCCCAGGAAATCGTAAAAGTTTCTTTCGGTTTCCACAAGAAGGCGAACCTGGGCAAATGCCCCCCTCGCCACAGCCAATAAATGATGTTCCAATGTCAGCCGCAGATCGAGGAGGACTCCCAAGTTGCGCACCTTCTCCGAGGGGTTTATAACTTTACCCCCCAGGGTAATGGAAGGACAGATTGAAATGTCCGTGGGAGGCATCACGCACAGCCACTCTGTCTTGTCAGGGTTGAGCCTCAATCTGTTAACACCCATCCAGACCCTCACAGCCTCCAGACACCGGCACATCACCTCAACCACTTCACTGATTTGGCCAGGAGTGGAAATGTACAGCTGGGTATCATCAGCATACTGATGGTATCTCACTCCATGCCGATTAATGATCTCTCCCAGTGGCTTCATGTAGATGTTAAAAAGTAGGGGGGAGAGAACCGACCCCTGAGGCACCCCACAGGGGAGTAACCTAGAGGTGGACCTCTGACCCCCCACTAACACCGACTGCGACCAACCAGAGAGATAGGAGAAGAACCACCGTAACACGATGCCCCCCACTCCCAATCCCTCCAGCCGGCGCAGAAGGATACCATGGTCGATGGTATCGAACGCCGCTGAGAGGTCAAGAAGCACCAGGAAAGAGGACTGGTCTCTATCCCGGGCCTGCCAGAGATCATCCATCAGAGCGACCAAAGCAGTTTCAGTGCTGTAGCCGGGCCTGAACCCGGACTGCAGAGGCCCCAGATAATCGGCTTCCTCCAGAGACCGCTGGAGTTGAAGTGCCACCACCTTCTCGATAACCTTCCCCACAAAGGGGAGGTTAGAGACCGGACGATAGTTGGTCAGAATTGCTGGATCCAGGGAAGGCTTCTTGAGGAGGGGGCACCCCGAGTGCCTCCTTCAAAGGAGCCGGGAAGGACCCCTCCCTCAAAGAAGTGTTGACAATCTCCTGGATCCAGGTATGTGTCACCTCCCTACTAGCAGAAACCAGCCAGGAGGGACACGGGTCCAACAAACAGGTGGCGGAACTCACAGCTCCAATGGCCCTGTCCACTTCATCAGGAGTAACAGTCTCAAACTCGCCCCAGATGACCGGACAAGAGCATGCCCCTGTCCCCTCGACTGAATCGTTATCAGTCGACTCTGCTTCACAATTGGAGTCTAGGTCGGCCCGGATCTGAGCTACTTTGTCTGCGAAACAGTTGTTAAAGTCCTCGGCACTACCCTGCAAGGGAGGCCCCGGACCCCTCGGGTTAAGGAGGGATCGGGTCACCCTAAACAGGGCGGCCGGGCGAGATTCCGCAGATGCGATCAAAGCGGAAAGATACAAAGATCTTGCCGCCTTAATCGCCTTCAAATAGGCTCTAATAAGTGAGCTCAATCTGGTTCGATCAGATCCGGACCTACTTCGTCTCCATCGGTTCTCTAGACGTCTCTTATGGCGTTTCATCCCCCTGAGCTCCTCGGTGAACCAAGGAGACCTCCTGGGGCCAGCACCACGGAGAGGTCGCAAAGGCGCAATCCGGTCAATAGCCCCCTTCGCGGTCGAATTCCATGCCACTACCAGGGACTCCGCCGAATTGTGAATGAACGAACTCGGTAATTCCCCAAGTGCCGTCTGAAAACCAATTGGATCCATCAGACGTCTGGGGCGGAACCACCTAATCGGTTCCGCCTCTCTGCGGGGAAGGATTGGGGCCGTAAAATTCAGTCAAAGCAGAAAATGATCAGTCCATGACAAAGGCAAGGTATCTAAGCCCCTTAAAACCAGATCATTACCTAACTGTTCTGAAAGGAAAACCATATCCGGGGCGTGCCCACCCTCATGCATCGGACCCTGCACTACTTGGGTCAGGTCCATGGTTGTCATGGTGACCATGAACTCCTGTGCCAACCCCGAGGACTTGCCAAGTGACGGCAGATTAAAGTCCCCCAAGACCATAAGCCTGGGGAACTCCACCGCCAATCCAGCAACCTCCTCGAGTAGCACAAGCAGGGCAGATGCCACGCAGCTGGGAGGCAGGTACGTAAGCAATACGCCCACCTGAACCCCGAGGTCGAGGTCCAGCATCATGAAGATGGACTCGCAACCCGGAATATCGGAAACAGTGAGCCTGCGTAGACTGAGGTTCTCCCGGGCCAGAAAAGTCACTCCTCCCCCTGCTTCCCTGGGGTCGCGGCTGGTGCCATACCTGATAACCTGGTGGGCACATATCCGAGAGGGGAACTCCCCCCTCAGGGCCCAACCAGGTCTCAGTTACACACGCCAGGTCAGTCTCCTCATCCATGAAAAGGTCATGAATGAGGGAAGCCTTATTATTAACCGACCTGGCATTGAGCAGCAACAGTCTGAGCCCAGGGCCCGAGCTACGCTCATCACCAGGGTCATGGGGAGAGCTAGGTTTTTCAGAAGGGCCAGAACAAGGAACTGCTACGAGACAGCAGGACCGAGTTCCCCGAGTGCGGCCTACCCTCCTGCTCCCGCCATATCTGCCTCTTCCCTGAATGACCGGTATACTCAGTGACCCCAGAGTCCGCATCCCCCCAGTCCCCGGCCTCCCTCAAGCTCAGCAGGCCTGTCCATTCATCAGGTCCACAACCACCCATCCATTCAACCCGATTCATTCCACAGTCAATCCCCCCCCACATCATTCATAAGTTTAAAATAAAAACTAAACAGTATTAAAATTAAGCAATATTAAACATTAATAATTAAAATTTACATAAAAATTAAAAAACGTATTCCTCCTAAACCAGTCCGGGCTCCCCTCAAAGAAGTCCTACGTATGCAGTTATAGATGTTATAGCTGGAGCCGTGGTGCCTCCCAAATTTAATATAGACCAGAAAAAACAGCTGCTGGAACCAAAATAAGGGCAAAAACAATGGAAGTCCAGAAAAGGCATGAATAAAAAAGCTGGAATAAAAGCTGGAACAATTGGGGTGGCTAATCCAGCAGGTTTACTAAAACCCAAACTAAGGCCCGTAGTAGAAGAAGTAATGGAAACAGGCGTGCCAAATGTTAATCCTGCCAAAATAGTTGTAACTGTTCCTGTGTTAGTCCCTCCTAAGATAGAACCTGTAGTAGGCTTTAAGCTAAAAGGTCCAAAACTAAAGCCCACAGTAGGAGTAGTTGTAAAAACAATAGTAGTTGTAAAAGCAGGAGTAGTTGTAAAAGCAGGAGTAGTTGTAGAAGCAGTAGTTGTAAAAGCAGTAGCTGTAGCTGTTAAACCCCACATAGCAAAAGCCAATAAGCCGGCTCTAAAGGAGACGCCCGCCGACATAATGGTGGCAGTGACGGAGAAGGAAAAGCCCGCCGACATAATGGCAGCAGCAACGGGAAAAAAAAACTCCCGAGAACTTGCCGCTTCCACCGACTCCCAGCTGACCTGCGCACGCCGACCCGACTCCCAGCTGGCCGTTGGGGGCTCAGCGGTTCCCAGCAGTTCTCAGCGGCCTCGCCGGCCCTCCGCTGAACCCCAGACACCGACCCGGACTCCGGACTCCAGACGCCGGCCCGACTCTCAGCTGGCTGTCGGGAGCCGGCCGGTTCAAACGCAAGCCGCTTGCTGTTAACGCCGCTTGCTGCTTGCTGCTTGCCACTTGCTGCACCTTCCTCCTGTGCTAGGGGGATGCCTAAAAGGTCGCTAATGGGGTGCAAGAAAGTGGAACCCGTGGTCTTACGGAGAATTCTGCCTGCTTCGGTCATCCTGCATTCCGGCCCGAGCCGAGAGAAGAAGCGGCACCTTATGATTTGGCTGAGGTTTTCAGCAAAAGAAATTCAGATGAACTGCCCCCCCCACACACACTAAACCCATAGGCTGTGCCACTGAAATCAACCCAGGGGCTAAGCTACTAAAGGTGTATTCAATGATCCCCCAGGGAATTAACTGAACTACACCAGTTCATTTATAAAAATCTGGCCTGCGGATTCATCCAGCGGGCCAGAACCCAAGTGGCTGCACCGTGCTGTTCAGAGAGAAGAAAGATGGGTCTCTTCATCTCTGCGTGGACTATAGAGGTTTGAATGCAGTATGCGTGGAAAATGTGGACCCCTTGCCCCTCATGAAAGATCTGCTGACTCACCAATCAAAAGGAAAAGTATTTTGCAGGCTAGACCTGCAAGAGGTGTACTACCGAGTTAGAATCAAGAATCAATATCTGGACAATATATTAATCTACACCAAAACAAAAGCCGAACACGTGAAATATAAGTTCAAGTTCAAATAAATTGGTCAGGGCAGTCCTGAACAAGCTCTGAGCAGCCAAATTCTATGTGAAATTATCAAAGTACGAGCTGCATAAGGAGAAAATTGATTACCTGGGCTATCGGATCTCGCATGACGCAGTGGAAATGGATCTGGAAAAGGTACGCGCCATTCTGGGATGGGCAGCCCATGCATCAGAAAGCAACTACAAAGCTTTATGGGTTTTGCGAATTTCTACTAGCAATTCATCTCTTCCTTGGCCCCGATTGCCTTACCTATCACAAACCTATTAAAAACAAGACAGCCACTAAAATGGACTACGGAGTGCCAGGCGGCATTCGAAAAGTTAAAAGAGGCTTTTCGTGGCGGATCTAATATTAAAACACCCAGACCCAGAGAAGGGATTCGTAATTCAAGCTGATGTCAGCGATGTAGCAGTGGAAGTGGTGTTACTCCAAAAGAATGAGAAGGGCTAATTACAACTCTGTGCCTACACCTCCAAAAAATGATTAGAAACCGAACAACGCTGGGTGGTCTGGGAGAAGGAAGCTCATGCGGTCCACTGGGCCTTTCTCACCTGGAGGCATTTCCTGGAAGGGAGCAAAATCCCTTTCCAAGTATGGATTAAACTTAGAAGCTCTCAAAGTGCCTAGGAAGTTGTATCCCAAGCAAGCATGGTGGGCCCAACATTTCCATCCGTTCAGTTTTACTCTCCACTACTGCCAGGAGGGAAGAATTGTTTAGCTGATGCCCTATCTAGAATGTTGCAGTATAAGAGCACCAAAGCGGATGTAGTCATGCCATTATTACCAGCACAGCAGCTACCAGCCACAGTGATTACAAGATCACAGAAGAGAACCCCCATGCCACGAGACAGAGATGCCTTAACAGCATTCAAACAAGCTTTAGAGAAAGACGAGTGGTTCTTAAAGCACCACTCAATGGTCCTCAATGGAACTGCATCTACATGGAGGGAAGTGTGTAGTGGGGTGCCCCAGGGCTCTGTTCTAGGCCCAGTGCTCTTCAACATCTTCATCAACGATCTGGATGAGGGGATAGATGGGGAACTCATCAAATTTGCAGACGACACCAAGCTGGCAGGAATAGCCAACACTCCAGAAGACACAGGCTTACGATACAGGAGGATCTGGACAGACATGAACACTGGGCGCTCTCTAACAAAATGAAATTCAATGGTGAAAAAAGTAAGATTCTACATTTAGGCAAGAAAAACCAAATGTACAGGTATAGTATAGGGGGTACCTTGCTCAATAGTAGCAACTGTGAGAGGGATCTTGGAGTCCTAGTGGACAATCCCTTAAATATGAACCAGCTGTGAGCTGCAGCTGCCAAAAAAGCTAACACAGTGCTAGGCTGCATTAACAGAGGGACAGAATCAAGATCACGTGAAGTATTAATACCACTTTACAATGCCTTGGTAAGGCCACACTTCAATACTGCATCCAGTTTTGGTCACCACGATGTAAAAAAGATGTTGAGACTCTAGAAAGAGTACAGAGAAGAGCAACAAAGATGATTAGGGGACTGGAGGCTAAAACATATAAGGAACGGTTGCTGGAATTGGGTATGTCTAGTTCAGTGGTTCTCAACCTTTCTAATGCCGCGACCCCTTAATACAGTTCCTCATGTTGTGGTGACCCCCAACCATAAAATTATTTTCGTTGCTACTTCATAACTGTAATTTTGCTACTGTTTGGAATCGTAATGTAAATATCTGATATGCAGGGTGTATTTTCATTGTTATGAATTGAACATAATGAAAGCATAGTGATGAAGTACAAAAACAATATAGCAATGCTCACTGGAGAAGCTTACTCTTCCTTGCTCACAAATGTTGGGAGGGAGGGAAGAGGAAGGAAGGAAGGAAGATTGAAGGGGAAAGGAAGGAGATGGAGAAGGAAGGAGATTGAAGGGGGAAGGAAGGAAGGAAGGAAGATTGAAGGGGAAAGGAAGGAGATGGAGAAGGAAGGAGATTGAAGGGGGAAGGAAGGAAGGAAGGAAGATTGAAGGGGAAAGGAAGGAGAAGAAAAGGAAAGAGATTGAAGGAGGAAGGAAGGAAGGAAGATTGGAAGGGAAGGAGATGGATGGATGGAAGGAAGGAAGATTGAAGGGGAAAGGAAGGAGATGGAAAAGGAAGGAGATTGAAGGAGGAAGGAAGGAAGGAAGGAAGGAAGGAAGGAAGGAAGGAAGGAAGGAAGGAAGGAAGGAAGGAAGGAAGGAAGGAGAGATTGAAAGGGAAGGGAAGGAGATGGATGGGTGGATGGAAGGAAGGAAGATTGAAGGGGAAAGGAAGGAGATGGAGAAGGAAGGAGATTGAAGGGGGAAGGAAGGAAGGAAGGAGAAAGAGATTGAAGGGGAAGGGAAAGAGATAGAAGGAAGGAAGGAAGGAAGGAAGGAAGGAAGGAAGGAAGGAAGGAAGGAAGGAAGGAAGGAAGGAAGGAAGGAAGGAAGGAAAAGGTGCTTTATAACGCCTGAAGGGGAAAGATATTTTAACCCCCGGTGGCTGATTGAGGAAGCCAGGTCCGTCAGACCGATTTCCAAATAAGCCTGATTGGGGAGGCGGGAGTGTAAATGATGTATCAAAGGACGCTTCCCATTGCCCCTTCCCCTCCCTTTTTGGCTACCACCGGGGAAAACGCACAGGCGCATGCGCGCAGGGGTAAGAAAGCACAAACGCCCGGATTGAAACTGGTGCCAATGTTTCCAAACGAAACGCTCTGAGCTGCTCGAATGATTTCTCTTCCCTTCCGGCTGTTTTTTTCATCCCCCATATCTGAGCAGAGCCGCCACCGGCCTGCCCACGTAGCCAAAGGTCCTGGACCAGCGCCTTTCCAAACTCTGGCACTGCTTGCGGCGGGGGTCAGGGTGGAGGAGAGGGATCCTTTCTTACAGCCCCGAAACGAGTTTTCTCCTTTGATTTCGGGGTCCCGTTGCCAGCTCGCGGGAGTGGATCGCGGCTCTGTAATCTGCCTCGATTGATAGAAAGCCCGGAGGCGGAAGGAAGGAAGGAAGGAAGGAAGGAAGGATTGATCTTTGGAGAGTCATGTTTTCCCAAATGGTGATGAACTGCAACTCCCAGCATTCCCCAATCTTCCACAGTGCTTTTTAGGGCTGCTGGGGAGGGTAGTCTGGAGCCCCCCATCCTCATCCTGGCACCTCTTGCCCTCTTCCAGCCACCCCCCGGGACCTGCCCGCCCCTCCAGCCTCCTGAATGCCATCACAGCAGCGGGATCGTGGGAGCCCCTTTCCACGCTGCGCAGCCCTTCACCGTCAAACCCTTCCCTGACTCGTCAAACACAAGAGGGGCGCAGCCGGAGTTCTGGAGGGCCTTTTTGGACCTACTGGGCACAGAACATGGCTTGAGTTCTAGTCACTATCCTCAAACGAATGGGAGGACAGAACAAACAAACTCAGTTCTGGAGCAGTACCTTAGTTGCTTCATCAACTAATAGCAAGATTATTGGACTGATCTCTTGCCATTTGCTGAAGTAGCATATAACAATAACTGTCCATTGCAGCACAGGATACACCCCCTTTCAAGTAGCCACAGAATGAAGTGTTTAAACCAATGCCTGATCTGTTGACCAATGAACCCACCATCCCATCCCTTAAGGCAGGGGTTCCTAATCGGGGGTGCTAGACGATATTCCAGGGGGTGAAAAAACTTGGGTTTGGAAGTTTCAAAATTATAGTGTATATGCATAATTCGCTCCCGTTACTTTGAACTTTTTGTAAGGAGTGTGAGAATATATCAGAAGCATTCTAGGGGTGCAGGGGATAGAAAAGATTGGGAATCGCTGCCTTAAGAAATGGATGAACCAATTGCGAAACAACTGGCCAATAGTCAGAAAGGCTCTAGATGAAGCCAGGAACACCTATAAAACTCGAGCAAGTAAGAATAGAACCCAAACCTTTCCACATTGAGGACAGTTTACCTATCTATTAGGTTTCTGCAATCACTACAACCTTCTAAGACAGCGGTTCTCAACTTATGGGTCGCGACCCCTTTGGGGGTTGAACGACCGTTTCACAGGGGTCGCCAAAAACCACAGTCGCCATTTTTTCCCCTTTTCCCCTCGGCCGGCACAGGGGGCAGCAACGCGCATGCGGGGGGGGTAGCACCGCGCATGCGCGATGCGGACTGTTGCGCTGCGCATGCGCGATGCGGGCCGTCGCACAAGCCGCGTATGCGCGATGCGGGCTGTCATGTGCGTGCCGCGCATGCGTGATGCGGACCGTTGGGCCGCGCATGCGCGATGTGGACTGTCGCCACACATGCGCGATGCCGGCCGCCGCGCACACGCCGCGCATGCACAATGCGGGCCGTCGCGCCACGCATGCGCGATGCAGGTTGGGGTCGCGCCGCGTATGCGCGGCGCAGGTCGGGGTCGCAGCCTGCAAAAGGTTGAGAACCGCTGTTCTAAGAAATTAGGGCCCAAGTTCGTAGGCCCCTTTCCCATCAAACTCATCATAAATCCAGTCACTGTGGAACTGGAACTCCCCAAAGGCTAAGGCAGATCCACCCTGTGTTTCATTGTAGCTTACTGAAACCGGAAGTGACCTCTCCTGTAAGGCCAAAATCAGCACTTATACTGCAGCCCATTATGATAGAGGGTCAACAACATTTTGAAATCAAAGAAATCCTAGATTCACGTTGACACCAGGACCAAATGGTTTCCTCAGCCCCCTTTGGCCCAGGGGTTCTGGACCGGCAACCTGCCACGACCGGCACCCACCTCGTTGGACTTGTTCCTCAGCCGGACAAACTTGCCCTCCAGGTCCACCTCCTCCACGACCACGCGGCCTCTGGTCCGGGCATGCTGGGAGAAACTGGTGTGGCTCTCGCTGTCTGCCAGCTTCCTTTTCTTGGTGGAGCTTTGGGCGGAAGAAGTGCCACGGATGTGCGAGCTGCTCTTCTGGGAGGAGGGGCTGGGGGAGAGGCGTAACCTGGGGGCAAAAGAGAGGTGGGGGGCTGAGGCAGAGGCTGCTGCCTCCCCATGGATGCCCCTGTGCTCCCCACAGCAAACAGGTTTCGTTCCAGGAGGGCTGCGCTGCCCACCCTCCATACTAGGAGAAGCGCTCAAGCCAAAGTGATCTTTCCGCCTGAAGGGTCTGCCCAACCTGTCCTAGGAGGGGCCCAAAATGGTCCCCCCAAAGGAGGGGCAGCTGGGCAAACCCCAGATCTGTCCAAATCCAATAAGAACCTGAACACTTTCTGCGCACTGAAGCCTCAATGAGAGAGGCAACCTTTTTCCAGCACCTGAAGCTCCCAGACTGCCTATGGGGGCCCCTTGCCCAGCCCCAGCTCGGTGGAGGCCCCCAGGCCAAGGTCTGCCTAGCTTCACGG
This sequence comes from Bothrops alternatus, assembly GCA_034064705.1. NCBI lineage: Eukaryota > Metazoa > Chordata > Lepidosauria > Squamata > Viperidae > Bothrops > Bothrops alternatus. Next base: position 3,142,247 of record JARGCV010000988.1, read on the forward strand.
GTCGGGCTCTGCAGGGGATGGCAAAGTTTGCCCAGGCCACCGGCCCCCACCTCTCCTCCTCGCCCTCCAGCAATTTTCGATAGGCGTTGATCTCCATATCTAAGGCCAATTTGATGTCAAGCAGCTCTTGGTACTCGTCCAGCTGCTGCTGCATGCGGGCCCGCATCTCAGCCATCTCCCGTTCCTTATCTGCCAGGATGCGGCGGCTGGTCTCGTGCTCCCGTGCCAGAATGTCCTCCAGGTCCCGCACCTTCGCCTCCTTGGCCGCCAGCTGGGTGGGGAGGAAGGCAAGAGAGGGGTGGGTGCCTGGATGGAAAGCGAGGCGAGAAGACCCCCGTCCAGGAGGGATCAGCGGGGGCTTCATAGAGGGAGAGAGATCTGCAAGGTCATTAAGTGAATTATGTAGTCATTAAGCGAATCAGGCTTCCCCCGTTAACTCTGCTTGTTGGAAGCCAGCTGGGAAGGTCCTTAATGGTGATCAAGTGCTCCCAGATGCTGCAACCATTGTAAATCCAGACCGGTTAATCATGTGACTGAAGGGACACTGCAACAGTCGTTAAGTGTGAGGACTGCTCTTAAGTCACTTTTTTTTCAGTGCCACTGTAACACTGAACGGTCGCTATACAAATGGTTGTAAGTCAAGGACTATCTGTAAACCACCCAAAATCTTTAAAGGGAGACCCAGGAACAGGTACCACAAAGTGAGTTGAAGCACCTGGGCGGCGCTTCCTGCTTGCGAAACAAAAGGTGAGATTTCCCCACCTGGAGACCAAACGGTGGTCGGAGCAGGTGGGAGACCAGCAGCTCTCTCCCCACCTCCCTCCTCCCCCGGGAGACCCCTACCTGCTTCTGCAACTGGCTGAGCTGGGCGGACAAGCTGTCGATGCGAATCCGGGTCTGCTGAAGCTCCTCGTGAGCCGCCCCTGCCATGCTGCTGTTCCTCTCGGCCGACTGCTTGGCATTTTCCAGCTGCAAAGATTAGAAATAGCGTTCTGGAGATGGCAGAGTTTGCCTTATTTCAAAGTGGCCGGTCCTCAAGGCTGCCCTGGGCTGCTCTGCAGGGCAGGAGTGGGGTGCCCCTGTCCCCCAACCCAAGGAACCCCCCTTCAGGCAGTTTCCTTTCCACAGGCTAGGAGCCTGACTTGGCAAGGCCCCGATTCTGCCCCAGCGCCCGCCGTCCTCTTAAACTGCAGATGAGGAAGACCAGGTGGGATTATCTGACCTTGAGAACTTCTCAAGGGGGGAGGCAGAACAGCCCTTGGCCGAAGTGTGCCAGCTTGGGGATGATGGGAATGGGAGTCCACCCCCCCAGGTGCGCTACCTTGGCCATGTAGGTCTTCTTCAGCTCGTCCTTGTAGAGATTGACCTGGGCTTCGTGCTGGCTGCGGAGGTCCTGCAGCGCATCGGCCAGCCTGCTCTCAAAATCATGCTGCTGCCCGCTGTCGATCTCCACCAGGCGCGTCTCGTGGCGGCGTTTGGTCTCGCGGAGCTCCTGTGGGCAGCGGGGCAGCGGGTGAGCAGGGCATCCCAGGACTGGCAAGAAGGCACAACTCCCCCCAACCGTGACCTGCCCCCTCCAGCCCCAACCCACTGCCCCCGTGATCCAGCAGCCCCAGCTCCTCTGTGGGGAGATGTGGGGAGAAAAGGCCGCCCAGTGCATGAATTGGGCTGACTGCCTGCCCTCCCAGCCCATGGAGACCGACTCTCTGTGGTTTAGGTTCTGGTGATTAGGATGGTTCTGTGGTTACTGAAATGGCTGAAACGTGAAGGGTAAAGCTCGGGGGGGGGGCGTTGTATGTCACCGTCCTGAAAAAGTTGGAAGTCACCACTTTTTTCTCTCTGTGTCTGTTTTCTAACTTTTGTTTTTTCTGTATTTTTATTTTACAATGAAACTTAATAATAAAATTTATTTTAGAAAAGGAAGGAATTTACTCTCTCTAGGGCCGATGGGTGGGTGTTTTATGGAGGGGGACCGAAACTCAAGGAGGAATTTCTGGCTATGAGAGCTATGAAACAGCAGAGTCACTTTTCAAGCCAAGGCAGTGTCAGATTCCTACCCTAAAAGGGTTGGACTAGGTGACCTCTAAGGGACCCTTCTGCGTTCTGGGACTCACCTCACTATAGATGTTCTTCTGGAAGTCCAGCTCCTCCTTCAGGGTCTGCAGCCTGTTCTCCACATCCACCCGCTGCAGCATTTCGTCCTGAAGCTGCTTCTTGACGTCGACCAAGGCGGCCTCCAACTGCAGGGGGACAAACGAGGGACCCCCTCACTGCACGGAAGGGGGAGCAAATGGCCCCAGATCACCTGGCTGGCTGGGAGGGCCACGTGGCAGGTGGTGGCTCTGCTAAGGCTGGGTGACTGGGCTGGGCCCTCAACATCTGTCTCACGGACGTCTCTCTCTAGACCCATCGGTGCCCAACTTGCCTGCCACACCACCAGCCCCTCCTTGCTCCCAGAAACACCAGGGGTGTGGGGTGGAGTGTGTGTCTCTGTGTGTCTGTGTGTGTGTGTTTGTATGATGGGCAGTATCTCCCATCAGCTTGCTCCAAAGAAGCCCGATCATCTTAAGGCACCTTTCTCCAAGTTAAGAGATGAAGTTTACGAGCCCTTGATGCTGATTTAGCTTCTCTCCCGCAGAGCCTGCCGTCCTCTTAGAGGCTGCAGGGAGTGAAGAACATCTGGACTTAGGGGATCTAAAGTAGAAGGAAAGCCAGTTTCATCTGGCGGTGAAGGCACCAGACTAGCAACCAGTAGACTTTGGCATGAATGCCAGTTGGGTGACTGTGGGCCAATCACCAGGAGACTGGGAGTTCTGGTCCATCTTAGCTATAAAAGCCTCCAGATGACTTTGGGCCAGTCCCTCTCTCTCAGCCCAGCCCACCTCACTGGGTTGCTGTGCTGGAGAAAATAGAAGGGAGTATTTTGGTATCTTGAGTTGTTTATAAAAATAATAAAGGCAGGATGTAAATAAATAAAATTATAGAAAAACAAACAAACAAATGGAAAATGCTCCCAGGCAGGGAGGCAGATGCAGGGTCGGGGATGATGGAAGCAAGAGTCCACCCAACCAGGTCCTCTTAAAGGTCACTGCACCGAAGTATCGCTTTGCTTTCCAACTGTCCATTCCTCCTCTCTGCCTTGGCAAATGGTGGACTCCATCGCCCCCTGCTGGCCTCACCTGGCTCCTGCACAGGTGAGCTTTTCCAGCCCCCAGCCAGTTTGGGGAGCAAAGTGACAGTAAAATTAAGCTGATTGTAAAATTCAGATTACTATTCTAGATCCCAGAGAGGGTGCAGGACGGACCTAGAGATAAGCAGGAAAAGCAGGGGGGAGGAGGGGTTTTGTGCCCTTTAGTGACAGAGGGAAGGCATGTCTGAGCAAGGCAACCTCAAAGATGAAGGGGCTAAATTCAGGACAGTCAATGGCACCGTGGCCAGGAGTGGCCTACCTTTGAAGGGCCACAGCTGAGTACAGTCAATAGCTCTGTTGGTCCATTGTTGGACCAATGATTCTCAACCTTGGCAAGTAGAACATGAATGGACCAACTCCCAGAATTCCCCTCTGGGAGTTGAAGTCCACCCATCATTCAGCTGCCAAGCTTGAGAAATATGGTTATAAATTTTGCTGCTGTTTTGGCCTCCTTATGAACAGCACAGGTTAAATTCACAATTACAAAATTCACAAAAAAATAAAGCATGGCCAAATAAAAATCATAACTGGAGCCCACCGACCCATTGTTGGGGGGGGGAACTCAAAGACCACCAGCCTGCCTTCAGTTTTGGAAGCCTAATAAGGTCGACCAGCCTAAGCCTGGCTCTGCCATCTTTATTGCCCTGGGCTGGCAATCTGCAGGAACAGAAGCTGGCCCGGGAAGGAGGTGAAAGGCTGCTGGTCTCCCAGCAGAAGGACCCCTCCCCTCCTGCACAACAGACATTTGCAGGCATAGTTTACCTGGGCCTACAAACTCATTTCTCCTGGCATAACGGTTTGGAACCGGTAGTCCGAAGATGGACAAGGGATGGAGGCGCAGGAGGAGAAACTGCTCCCCCATCTCAAGGATCCCCCAAGAGCAGAGCGGGGAGACTGCTGGGGATCTTCACAGGTGTGCCCGGCCTACCTTGGCCAACTGGCCTCTGAGGCTGCGGACTTCACCCTCCAGGTTGCGCTTCTCCCCCAAGGCGGTGGTGAGCGCAGCCTCTTTGGAGTTGAGCAAGGCCTCCACATCCTTCAGGCGGGCCTGGGCAGCGAGCAGTTCTCCTTTCTTCTTGGTGTCCCTGGAAGAGAAAGATGCAGCCATTGGTAAGGAGGAACGTCTTGTGCCCAGCAGCTGCAGCAGCCCCGCCAGAAGACAAGATGGACTTTGGGAACAAGACTTGGGAGAAACAGAATATTAAACAAATTCAAACTCAGGTCCAGAGATAAAGACAACAACTCCATTTACACATCTCTGCAAATTGTGCCTCGTTCATTTGTAAGCGAGTAAACTACAACAGGCAACACCCATAAGATGCCCATGGGAATAAGACTTGGGAGCACCAGAACATTAGCCAGATTTGAACCTAGGCCCAGGGATAAAAAGAGTGACTCCATTCACACATCTCAGCAAACCACGACTGAGTAAACCACAACAGGCTCACGTGTGAGCAGAATTGCCTTTTCTAGGAATCTGGCGCCCTCATCTGGCTGTGCTGATCAATGCCCAAGCTCTTGTGGGTGCCATGTGGAGTGTGGCTGGAAGGCAATACATGCAATTCTAGACATCAAGAAGTTCAGGCTTGAAGGGGCAGAAACTTTAAATTAGCAACCCATCCAGAGGAACTCCCTTTCATCTGTGGGACTGGCTATTTGGGAGGCCTCACCAGCAAGGAGGAAAATTGATCAAAAGCAGATTTGGCTCCAGTAGTCTCAGCTGCTGATGACTCATGAAATGTGCAGCGCTAATTAAGATGTTGAAGGGAAGTCCTGACTTAGAAGAAATACGCTGTTCTCGTCTCATCTGCTCTGGCCGTAAAGGAGAGATTCCTTCCAAACTGGGCACTGAGAGCTGAGGGGATCAGCAAGGCCACCAAGGGCCAGGATTTCAGGCTGAAGGTCAAAAGACAAACCTCTCCACAAAGGGAAAGGCGAAGGGCGCAGCTGACTGAGTCACAGAGCGACGCTTTCTGTCCCGGCACTTGGGATGATCATTAGCTAAGAATTTGTGCCCATAGAAGAGAATACTTGTAGCTCAACTGTGGACCAACTGCGGGGGGCTTCTTGCTTCCTTGCAGATCTTTCACTAAGTTAAAGTCTGCATGTCTTAAAAGCTGCCAAGACTGAGGAACACTGGTGTACATCCTGTGTGGCATTATTCAGCTACACTAACCATCAAGTGGAGCCCTAAGTGGCATTAAACACATTCAATGTTTTGTTTGTTATTATAAAAACTGTCTGGAGATGTGAAAAGTCAAGCAGGATAGAAACAGAACGATAAAGCAATGAAGACCAGTGAGCACAACCCTCCAGGGTGCTCAACTCAGCCTCGGATCTGGGGTGAGGGGCTTGGCGCTGGTCGTGAAGCCCAATGTGAGTCTGCTGCACGTTTTAGGGAGCACAGCGGAGGAGGCCCACAGCCGGAGAGGAACCAAAGGCCGGGCCGCTTTCTCCCCTTCAACTGCCAGGCCTTGAGACAAACTGCTTGGAGGGGGGGATCCCCGGGGGGGGGGAGGTCCAGTGAACCCAGCAGGGAACAGGGCAGGGGGCTCCTAAGTAACCCCTTTCCACTCTCGCCACTCAACCCAATGCAGGATGCCAACAACGCAGTCAAAGCAGGGAAAATGGGGCCTCAGTTTTTTTTTAAAGTTTCATTTGGCTTTAATTTAGGAAGGAGACGGGAAACTCTATAAATACAGAGAAGAGGAGGAAAAATCTGCATGTTTATTGGAGCTGGGATCCAAGTTTCCATTTCTCAGCTGCCTCCCTTTTCTTCTGGAACAAGACAAGATGCAACTGGAAATTACAAGGGCTATATACAAGCAGTGCAGGCTCGCTCGGGAGCTGACGGGGAGACGGTCACTGTCTCCCGGGGTCACGTGACCCTCTTTTGCAACCTTCTGACAAGCAAATTCTTTAGGGAGGCCAGATTCACTTAACAACCACGTTACTAATGTAACAACGGCAGTGATTCACTTAACAACTGTGTGAAGAAAGGTTGTCAAATGGGGCAAGACTCACTTAACAATTGTCTCACTTACCAAGAGGGATTTTGAGCTCATTTGTGGCCGTAGCTCCTTATAGTTGGCCACGGGCCAATGGCCGCTGCTTCCAGCTGGGCTTTCAGCAACACCTTTGCCTGTTTCACTCCTCACCAACTGCCCTGCGGACTGGAACAAGTTTTCTCCCCCCCCCCCGCCTCTGCTCCACAGATTTCGACAGAAGGGGTGTGTGTGTTCAGTTTTGACTTGAATTTGCTGAAGTCCGCAAGGGGAGGGCGGGTGTCATGCACCTCCCAGGAGGCCAGCTGAACCGAGTCCAGGCACCCCAGAGCGGTGGTCCAAGGGATGTTTGCGGCAACATGGATTGTCCAGGAAGGAAAAGCGATGATATTTGGTCACTTGGAAAGGCGAAACTATTTCATGCACAGATTTGTGGTTCTGGAAACCGACCAGTGGCCGAAACCGGCTGAGCTGAAACCGGCAAGCGAGGATGGACGCTGCGCCAGTCTCTTCCCAAGAGGTGGAAATGTTAAGGGTGAGGCTTATGCAGGCGGGCACATGGCGAGTCCTTGAAAGGGGTCTGAGTGCCCGTGTGGTTCTGATTTCATATTGGCCTTGCAAGATTAACTGAATATAAAGCTCAGTGTTACAAATTACACTCACGACAAATTACTAGAAAGACAAATCTAAAAGCCACACACACACACACACACACACACACACACACACACACACACCCATTGCCTGTGGGCTGAGTTTTCTTCCACTTCTCACAAGCAAGCAGTTGCAAGGAAAGTGCCCTTCAGCTGCTGGCATGGGTACTGAAGGGCAAAAAGGGCATCGGGCACCCTTAAGGGTATCGATTTTTCCTTTTTATGCTTCCACATTTTTATTAAGTTTATCAAAATATAAAATACAAGTAAAAATGAAAATAGTGAGAAAGTAGGGGAGGAAAAAGGGAAGAGAAAAAACTGTAGGATAAAAGGGGGAAAAGAAAGAAAAGCATTGACTTCTGAGTCTTTTTAACCCAGTAGAATAAGATAATAACATGCAGCCTCAATGTTTTACTTTTACTTCAAGGGAGAACTGTGCGGTCATTCTGCCCACTCTGAGAATCTTGGGCTCTGGGTTGCAAAAGCAAGGTGGCGCTTCTAGTCCTCATGACTGCTCCTCACACAGAGCTTCTTTGCCAGAAACAGAGATTTGGCCTGCCTGTCTCACCATGCCAACAGAGGAGTTGTCAAGGAGACCTTTGGGCTGTTTCTCAAAAGCAACATCACAGCCACATCACAGCCACAGTTCCCCTCGGCCAAAATCGGGATTCCCGCCCCCCAACCGAGGAAGTGGAATCTCAGAGTCATTCATTTCTCTGCCACGGGGCTTTTTAAAGAAGGTGGGAAAAAGGACTTTCTATTTTGGGCTTGGGAAACTTCCTCAAAGCTGCCACAGAACCAGCATGGCGGGGCCAGTCACAACGAGAAAGCTCCTTTCTTCTGACCAGGCAATTCCCGGCCGGACTCTGCACAGGCCAACACCCAAGTTAACTGCTCTCCCCCCCTTCCCCCCCACATCTCATCTCCTGCCTATGGCACAAAGCCCGCTTCGAAAGCCAGACCCACAAATTGTGGAGGGGGTGTGTGTTGGGGGATGGAGATGAGGAGACAGCATCCACTCTGCAAACTCTGCACTCTACTCTGATTGGGGAGGGGGTGGCAAGCTAACTCTGCTGGGAATTTTCTTGCCCTGCCCCTCCGGCCCCTCCCTCCACACTCTCTGCTTTGATCTTCCTATGCAGAGCAGTTGCTGCTTTCTGTGACTTGCAAGGGCGACAGCCTCATTGACATGATGAAAAAATAATTTTGCAGGTCTACGAAGCAAAGGGCAGCTGAAGTCAAATCATCAGCAATCCAAGTTTCACTTATAACCACTTCGCTTAACGAGCAAGTGTCTAGTCCCAACTGCGGTTGCTAAATGAGGATTCCCTGTAACGCAGCGGCCCCCGACCTTTTGGGCACCAGGGGCCGGTTCTGTGGAGACCGGTTTTTCCCGGGACTGGAAGGGGGCTGGTTTCACGTGCTGCCTGCCAGCACTCGGCGGACAGGGCTTCACTTGTTTGTGCGGACTGGTCTCTGGCATGGTGTGGACCGGTGCCGCTCCAGGGGCCAGGGGTTGGGGACCGCTGCTGCAGTGCATTTTGACTGGAACAGCCACAAGCACAAAACCAAAAAGGAAAACTCTCAGCCTATTAGCTCTCTGCAGAGGCTGCTCCCCCAATTGTGGTAACCACCTCCCCATATCCCCCCCCCAAAGGATTACAAGGAAAGGTTGCTGCCTTTTCTCCTTTTCCTGCCAACCCTGTACTCCTCTCATGCTGTTGGCTCATAAGCCAAAGCTCTTTTCCTATGCCGTGCTTAGAACACAATCAGCAATGTGGGGCGAAAGCCACAACCCTCCGGGCCAGGAAGTGGGGTCCTCCTCCTCCACCCTGACTTGCCTGTCAGCACCTCCCCATCCAGGTGAATTACCAAGGGTATTTCTATATTTTCCTTTGAAGCAGTTGAACAATGCCGGGGAGGAACAAAGCCCTGTTCTCACAACACCAATACTACTAAAGAGACCAGCTACTAGATATTCATGGGAACGGGCTGAGCCAAGAGGGAGGGAGGGAGGGAGGGATTGCCAGAAAGGGAACATCAGAGTTGGAAGGGAGCTTGGAGGTCTTCTAGTCCAACCCCGCCCCCCCCCCCGCATAAGTTGGAGACCCTATACCCATTCCAGACAAAGGGCTGTCCAATCAATTCTTGAAAAGCTCCAATGATGGGAGCCCCAGAACATCCGAAAGCAAGCTGTTCCATTGGTTAAATGTTCTGTCAGGAAATTTCTCCTTAGCTCTAGTTTGCTTCTCTCCTTGATTAGTTTCCACCCATTCTTCTTTGGGGCAGCCCTTCAAATACTGGAAGGCTGCTATCATGTCCCTCCTAGCCCTTCTTTCCATTAGACTGGCCATCCCCAGTTCCTGCAACCGCTCTTCTTTGTATGGTTTAGCCTCCCGTTCCCTGATCATCTTAGCTGCTCTTCTCTGCACTCTTTCCAGAGTGTCTCAGCATCTTTTTTGTATTGTGGTGACCAAAACTGGACACGCAGCAGAAACCCCGCTGAGCTCTCTGGAAGAGAAAGGGAGCTCCGCCGCCCATCATCCTCTGACTCATCTGCTCCACTCTGAAAAGGCAGGAAGAAACACGTGGGGAAAACATGCCCGGTGCCACCACGCCCTTGCGAACCACAGCAAAACGCCAGGCTTCCGTTTCCAGGGAGGGTTTTTTCCTGAATGCCAGAACAGCCTTTTGCAGGCACTGAGGGCCCCACCCGGATCCTCCCACAGAAACGGGGCTGCCCACAGGTGTTGCTGGAAGAAACCATTGGTGAGCGCACGTGGGTGCGTGCACAATTGAACGGCTCTGTCTGATTTCAGAATTGCAAAATGCAAGCTGGTCTTTTACACACACACACACACACACACACACACACACACACACACACACACACAGAGTGTCCAGGAGTTATTGCATAAAATAAACCTGAATAAACTTAATAACAGGTAAGAAATTGTTAATTTCAGGGCATTAGTTTCTAGCCCATAAATGAGTATGGGCAATCTGGGCCTCTGTGAGCCAACTCGTATTGCTTTTAATGAAAAGGAGTTACAATTTTCTAAAGCCTGTGAAATATATGGAGCAGAAACCATTATGCATTTTTGAATATTAATAGTAACACCCGGTCTCCCTTAATCTTGCTGGGGCCATTAATGACCTGGCTATTTGAGCAGGCCCTGAGTCGCCTTGTTTGCTTCCAACTTGATGATCCTACTCTAATGCAACGTTGCTACAATTGGTTTGGTTACCCTTTCAGGTTACAGGTAGTTCCCCACTTACAGAGGACAGTTAACCAATGGAACAACTTTGCCTTCAGAAATAGTGGGCGCTCATCACTGGAGGCTTTTAAGAAGAGACTGGACAGTCACTTGTCTGAGATGGTATAGGGTTTCCTGCCTGAGCAGGGGGCTGGACTAGAAGACCTCCAAGGTCCCTTCCAGCTCTATTCTATTCCATTCCATTCCATTCCATTCCATTCCATTCCATTCCATTCCATTCCATTCCATTCTATTCTATTCTATTCTATTCTATTCTATTCTATTCTATTCTATTCTATTCTATTCTATTCTATTCTATTCTATTCTATTCTATTCTATTCTACTCTACCCTACCCTACCCCACCCTATTCTATTTCTATTCCTATCCCTAAATACCATAGTGCTGGAAGAGACCTCAGAAGTCTTCTAGTCCAACCCACTACACAAGTGGGAGACACCATAGCATCTCAGATTAAAGGTTGTCCAGTCTTTTCTTGAAGTCCTCCAGTGATGGAGTGCCCATAACCTGTTTCATTCATCCATCCATCCGTCCGTCTGTCCATCATCTATCTTATCTCAGAATCATAAAATCAAAGGGCTGGAAGAGACCTTGGAGGTCTTCTAGTCCAACCCCCCCCACCTCAAGCAGGAGACCCTATACCATTTTAAACAAATGGTGCTCCAATCTCTTCTTATAAACCTCCAGTAATGGAGCGCCCACAATTCCAGGAGGAAGACTTATCTGTTTCTCTGTCTATCTATCTGTCTTTCCATCCACTCTGCTCACAGCAGGAGACACTATAGCAGCGGTTCTCAACCTTTTTCAGGCCGAGATCCCACCTGCGCCGCCCATACGCGGCGTGACCCCGACCCGCGCATGCGCGGCGTTACGGGCCGAACCGCGCATGCGCGGCGCGATGGGCCGAACCACGCATGCGCGGCGCGCACGACCCGATCCGCACATGCGCAGCACAACGGGCGAACCGCGCATGTGCAGCGCGCGCGACAGACCGAACCGCGCATGTGCAGCGCGCACGACGACCAGATCCGCGCATGCGTGGCGCGCACGACGACCAGATCCGTGCATGCGCACCGCGCGCACGGCGGGCCGAACTGCGCATGCACAGCGTGACCGGGCCGGCGCCTCCCATTGCTGCCTCAGAGACTCCGGCAGGCACACCGAGGAGCGGTCCGGAGCAGGCAGGCGCAAAGCTGCCTCCTTCCCGCTCCGCTCTGCTCCGCCACGTCCCAGGCCCGGCCTCCTCCTCGCCCTCCGGCAGCCGGCCAAGCGGTCGGGGCAGCCGGACCTCGAGGCGGGCCCGCACTTCACCAAGACCAGCCCGGCTGTGGCGAGAGGCGCCCAGCGGCCCGAGAGAAGCGAAAGGCGCCTGCGGCCGCCTCCAACCCCCAAGTCCGTGCTCCGGACTGGCGTCCAGGTCGTAGCGATCCACCTGCCTGGCTCGTCCGGGACTCCCGCGCCTTCTGCAGGGCCGGCAGCGGCCACAGGTAGGTAGGCGGGCGGCATGACTGGGGAGCCCGCCTGGGCCAGCTCGCTCTCGGCGCCAGTCCCGCTCGGGCTGGGCCGGGCCGGGCCGGCCAGCCAGGCGGGGGGCGTCTGGCCAGGCTCCCCGCCTCCCTTCCCGCCTCGGCCTCCCCCCACGCCCGGCAGGGACTCACCAGGTAGTTCATCTTGCCGGTCCGCTGCGCACCTGGCACGGCCACAGTGCCCACTGGCTGGGCGCCTTACCGCCTGCTTCAGCCGCCGCCGCCGAGCGAGGGAGGGAGGGAGCGAGCAGGGCCGAGCCAGAGCCAGGCAGGCAGCCCCCGTGCGCCCGGCTGCCCCCCTGTGGCGCCTGGGAGGAGGAAGGGGAGCCGGAGCCTTGTCGCCCCCATTGGCCGCCGTGGAGAAAAGGGGGCGGCGCTGGCAAGGGCCGGCCGGGGAGGAGGGCGAGGAGAGGCGCGACGGGATGGACGAGCCGGGCAGGCAGAGCGCTGTGACCTGGACGCCAGGTCGGAGGCGGCCGCCGGGCGCCTTTTGCTTCTCTCAGGCCGCCAGGCGCATCTCGCCACAGCCGGGCCGGTCTCGGTGAAGTGCGGGCCCGCCTCGAGGTCCGGCTGCCCTGACCACTTGGCCGGCTGCCGGAGGGCGAGGAGGAGGCCGGGCCTGGGATGTGGCGGAGCGGAGTAGGAAGGAGGCACCTTTGTGCTCGCCTGCTCCGGACCACTCCTTGGTGTGCCTGCTGGAGTCTCTGAGGCAGCGGTGGGAGGCGAGGCCAGCCCGGTCTGGAGCTGGCCGGCCCGGTCACGCCACGCATGCGCAGTTCGGCCCGTCGCATGCGCGTCGCGCCGCGCATGCGCAGATCGGGTCATCGCACGCGCCGCACATGCGCGGTTCGGTCAGTTGCATGTGCTGCACATGCGGGCGACGGCCAAAGGGAAACGGGGAAAAGAAAAATGGCGGACTGCGGTGTCCGGCGACCCCCGCGAAACGGTCGTTCGACCCCAAATGGGGTCGCGACCCATAGGTTGAGAACCGCTGCACTCTAGCATCTCAGACAAATGGCTTCTTCAATCTCTTCTTTAAAATGCCCAATGACAGAGCCCCACAATTTCTGGAGGGAAGCCGTTCCACTGGTTAATAGTTCTCACTGTCAGAAAATTCCTCCTTAGTTCTGGATTGGGTCTCTCTTTACTGACCTTCCTCCCGTTACTTCCTGTCCTGCCCTGGGGGGCTTTGGAGAATAAGTCCATTCTTTCTTTTCTGTGACAGCTCCTCAAATATTGGAGGACTGCTATCGCATCACCACTCATTCTTCTCTTAGACTACTAGACATACCCAGTTCCTGCAACCATTCTTCATATGTGACGACAACAGGGGCTGGAAAATTAATTGTTAAGCAGTGCAGTTGTTAAGTGAGACAAAACGTGATTACACACGGTTTTGTGATCTTTTTTGCAAAGGTCATTAAGCAAATCACCCACCGTCATTAAGCAAGACTGTGACTTGTGACCTTTCCTACCAACTTCCCCATTGATTGTGAGAAGCTGGCTGGGAGGGTTGCAAGTGGTACCCAGAGGACTGCAGGACACGGCAACCATCGTAAGTGTGAGCCAATTGCCAAGCACCTGGATCACAACTGCAGGACCGCCAGATGCTGCAAGATTGTGAGTGCAAGGACCAGTTGTAAGTCCCTTTTTCTAGCACTGCCATGAATGACTGCTAAAGAGATGGACATAAGTTGAGGACTGCCAATACAGGCCCACACATTCCCAGCAGCAGCATCAAAACTCTCCATCCATAAATGCATTTTTATGGCTGTGACTAAGTTTCCAGCTCACCAGATGCAGGAAACAAGACATTCAATATTGCATTAAGGAGGAAAAGAAACCGACACGTAAGCCGCGTCTTGACTGGCACCTGGCCCAACCTCCCCTCCCCTCCCGGTCACTGTCTCCTGCTCTGCTCGAGCCCAAGCAGAGACGCGGCTTTGGAACATTTCCCCCAATACACAACTGAACAAGGGTAATGTTTTTGCCTCATTTGGGTTCTCCTTGTCTAGTTTTAAGACCTGTGTAAAAAATAGATCCCCTTTCAGGTCATACTTATGTAGAAACATTCAAAATTCAAAGAGTGCCACCTATTTCTTTAAAGGTGGATACAAGGAAATAGTTTATTGCCTTTTTTGTCACCTTGATCTGCCATAGGTATGGCATAAAACACAGGTCAGCAACCTGTGGCTCTGGAGCCGCATGTGGCTCTTTTGAGCCTTCCCCTGCGGCTCCCAGCCTCTTCTGCCATTTGTAGAGAGAGAGACAGAGACACAGAGAGGCACTTGCGCTCCCCCCTCTGTGTGTGTGTGTGTGTGTCTGTCTCTGTGTGTGTATGTATGTGTGTGTAAAAAAGAGAGTGGACTTGCGGTGTTCTCTAAGGAGCTAAAAAGCTTACTGGGCGGGGCTCCTCCCTTTGCTGCATCTCTGCAGGAAGCAGGAAAAGCAGGAGAGAGCTAGCTAACCCAGCTATGCTGACTCAGGAATTCTGGGAGTTGAAGTCCACGAGTCATAAAAAAGCCAAGGTTGCCAACCCCTGAGCTTGTTGGAGAACAGCTTGAAGCCAGTTTGCCAGGTGAGCAGAAGATCAGAGAGAGGGAGGGGGGGAGAGAGGGATATATATATATATAGTTATATATATGTTTTCTGAGATTTTTGCGGGTGTTTGTATGTAAGTCTTTGGTTCTTCGGGTTTTCTCCCACGTAGAATTTAAAGTGTCTTGGCGACGTTTCGACAAAGTCCCATTCGTCATCTTCAGGCTGGTGCTTTCGGCTTCGTGCTTCTAGAAGCACAAAGCCGAAAGCATCAGCCTGAAGATGACGAATGGGACTTCGTCGAAACGTCGCCAAGACACTTTAAATTCTACGTGGGAGAAAACCCGAAGAACCAAAGACCTATATGTATGTTATGTATGTATGTATATGTGTATACACACACACACACACACACACATACACACACACACAGAGTCAGTAAAGTAAAATAATGAGCTCCGGGATATATGAAAAAATGGCTTCTTTATTGCTAAGCTTTGGTCAACAAACTGTTGACATCATCAGAGCAAGGGAGCCTGTGCATACACTTATATAACAGTTATAATGGTTACAGTATGGCATGTGCATATAGTGTGCTAATAACAAGCTCGCTTTACTGATTTTAATGTCCATACCTCCCAGTGTTTTGTTTTCTGTGGGAAACGGGTCCAAGTGGCTCTTTGAGTGTTTTGGGTTGCCTACCCCTGGCCTAAAATAACAAAACTGCAGAAAAACCGATTAGTGAAACAGCTCATCTCCCAGACGTGGGTGCTCCATCATTGGAGGTTTCTGAGAAAAGATTGTTTGTCTGAATGGTATAAGTCTCCTGCCTTGAGCAAGGGGTTGGACTAGAACATCTCCAGGGTCCCTTCCTGCCTTAGGGTTCTATGCAATAGGTCAATGGCACCTCGGGAGAGTGAAAAAGGGAGGGCCAGGCACAATTTGACAGGCATGTGAGAACACCCCCCCCTTTTTGCACTGGGCTTCCGGCGTGGCTCCTAGGAAGAAAAACCTTCACACCTTTGGGCAGATGGAGATACTCCACACCAACAGAAGGAGATCCTGAAGCTGCTCAACTGGGAAAGGCGCCTGGCAGGCAGCTCACAACTGGCATTCTTTGGGCTGAGGAAGGGCCTGGCATCCTCCCAGGGGCTCTGCCTCCACCCACCCACCCCCAAGAGAGTCCAGGAAGCCAAGCAAAGTCCCACAACTTCTCTTGGGAAGCCACAGGGCCTCCGCAAGCCGCAAAATGATGGTGGCACGACCTGGGAGAGGGAGGCAGCCACTGCTCCAGCTGGCGGGAAGCGCTGCAGGGCTGAAGCAACCAAGAGAGGGCAGAAGGTGCAGCTGCATGCTTTAAAGACAGCAGGGAAAAATGGTCTCATAGTTGGCACCTCTGAATGTGCAACACTGCAGGCTTAAGGCATTAAAGCAGAGCCTCCCTCCTCTAAGGCAGGGCTTTTCAACCAGTGGTACGGGGGCCACCTGGGGTCCACTGGCACCTGGCAGGCGGGACGCGACCATTCTAGAAAAGTGCTAGCGGTGGCAGCACCGCACAAGCCTGAGCGAGAGATAGCTGGAGCTGCAGGGCTCAGCGGAAACATCAGGATCAGCGCCAGGCTCCAGCTGGAGCTCAGCACTGATCCTGGTGCTTCCACTGAGCCCAGAAGAAGCACCGATCAGCTGGAATGTTGCAGCATCTCCAGGGTCTTGTGATTTACATTCAGATGCTTGGCAAATGATTCCTATTTATGACGGTCACAGTGTCCCACAGTCATGTGAAGTGACCAAAACCTGCTGCAACCACCCGGCAGATGGGGGGGAAATAAAAACCAAACACCCCCCTCCCCACCCCCGCTGCCAATCCTTAACAAAAATGCTCACAACAATGGAAACCTCAGACAGGAGGAAGAGCGCCATCGGGTGGGCAGGCAGGTGTCTTGCTCAGCTGTGGCTTGGGGGGCACTTTTTTCAGTGCCATTGTAACTTCAAACAGTCACTAAGCGAACTGTTGTAAGTCGAGGACTACCTGTATTTTATCACTTTTTTTTTTTTTTTTTTGGTCATCAGGTTTTGGACACCTTGCTAGGCAACGGGTGGTCCTCGGATGTTGCCATCTCCTAAAAGTGGTTCAAGGGGTGAAAAGGTTGAAAAGCCCTGATCTAGAGCAGTCAGTCTTGGCATTCCAAATGCCAAGGATGAAGCAAGCAGCCTGGGGAGAGAGCCACCAAGGATCTGCTCCACCGGCTGACTGGATTGACCCCGAGTTCAATCCAGGAAATCCTTTTTTTGAAAAGGTTAACATAAAAGCTACACAGCCAGGATTCATCTTCTCTTTATCTGGGGAAATAGCAACATCCCTAAGAAAAGAGGCCAAGTAATGTATCTTAGGGGAACACTGTAACTATTAGACCTGCAAAAAACAAGACAAAAATAAAAAGGAAGCTCCTGAAGAGACAGCGTGGACTTTTTAGCCAATACTACAAAACCTAGCAGAATAAAAACATCGGCCGTGATGTAAAAATGTGTCACACGAATTTAGCTGAAAAGGGGGAAGTTTTTTATTTATATTAAGAAAATGTATCTGGCTGCCTGTTTCACTCAGGATGACTCTGGGCGTCTTACCTAAAGGCTCAGGGTAGCAAACTTGATTTACCTAAAGCTTTTGGTGAAGAAACAATGATCGAACAGACTGGACAGCCATGTGGCTGAAAGGGTACAGGGCCTCCTGCTTGAACAGGAGGTTGGACTTGAAGACCTCCAAGGTCCCCCCCAACTCTGTTATACTGCTATACTCCCCCTTTCCTGAAAACGTTACGAATGCACTCCAGGCCCTTCCAGGCTTCAACCTCTGAAGTCCCTTGGTCAGAGGAAACAAAGAGAGGAAGAAGGATTCGTGGGATTGTCTGTTTTCTAAGCTGGAGGTACTTTCAGAGCGCCTTCCCTCTGGACAGTTTGTGTTGGCTGACTCAGCCCCCAACCTTGGCAAGGAAGCTGGGCGTGGGCTGACCTTATGCCAGCTTCTGAAGCTCGGAGGAGGCCCCAAACCCACCAGGCAACGCCGATGCCTTGTTCTCCAACAATAGCCCGGCTCTTTCCCAAGAGAGAAAGGTCCCATTCGCCTTGTCTCCCCCACTTCACAGGGAGACCCCACCCAGCTTTCTCTCCCTGCAGTGTGATGCAACACCCTGGGAGCCTCTTCTCTGGGTGAGTGGGAGGGAGGGAAAGGGGCCAGAGCCTGGTGGGCATCTTGCCACCACACAAGAAACCAGGGCAGAGCTCCCGCTGAAGACGGTAAACAAAGCAGGGTTTTCTTCCCGGCCGTGGCTGACGTCAAGGGCTGCTCTGTGCCGAAGGGGTGGGAGAAACAGACCCAGCTGGGTGGGTTTGGGAGGGCAGCAGTTGCTGTTCTGGTTTGAGCCTGGTTCTTCATGAGGCTTCTTCGGTTGGGCCTCCAAGCCATAAAGGGTGACTCCTTCCTCCCCCCCCCAATTTACACCATTCATTTCTGAGCTTGTTGTTTGTTTGCAAGGGTTTAAGGACCAAGCTTGATCTAGCAAAGACCCAGCTGCTTCCTTGCCAGGCAAATCCATTAAAGGGGAATAAGTGAATTCATTGCCAACGTTCAAAATTCATCTGTTCTTTAAGTTACTGAAGGAAAACGTGGACACTTCATTTATTTACATCAGTAGGTGTTCACTTAGAACAGGGTTTCCCAAGCACGGCAACTTTAAAATTCCTGGACTTCATGCTGGCCGGGGAATTCTGGGAGTTGGAGTTCAGGCATCTATCTTACAGTTGCCAGGATTCGGTAACCCTGATTTTGAAGAATAGTCCATTTAAATATTTTGAGTTCCTAGCAGTGCCCCTCAAGCAGACAGACTAAATCTTCAGATTATTTGTTAAAAGACCGTTTCCAATGAGGGAGAATATTTGTAGCTCAGGGGTCCCGGCTGCTCCCGGAGCTTGCTTGTTTTCTGGCAGATGTTTCATTACCCTAACTAGGTAACACCATCGGTGCTAGTAAGGAGAGCTGTCTGCTGTCAGTTTATATTCTGGTGTCACCCACTGAGACAGGCAGGACACCGGAATATAAACTGACAGCAAACAGCTCTCCTTACTAGTACGGATGATGTTACCTAGTTAGGTAATGAAACATCTGCCAGAAAACAAGCAAGCTCCGGGAGCAGCCAGGACCCCTGGAGAGAGAGAGAGAGAGACGATTTGCAGGGTAAATGGCCACACCCAAGTGCTACACCTAACAAACTGCCGTTTATTCAGCATTGCAAACAAACATAATCTCCCAATTCTTCTCTCTTGAAAGAGCAAGAAGTTAATTATTAGAAGGAGCAAAGCACTTGGAAAAACTCTCCCAACGCGTCCCTCCACGTGTCCAAGGCAGCTGCCGTCTGCTGCCAATCCCCCTCGGCCCTTCAAAAGCCAGGCCGGCCTGGCTGTCTGCACATGCTGGGGCTGGAGCAAGGTTGCTCGCTCAAGCTCACCCAGGCAGCTTTACATGGCGGCTTAACACTTAAGGGCCAATATGCCTCTTTCAGGTGCTTTGAACAGCCCCGTGAGGTACAAAAATAGTTCACCTTCTAGCATCTTGCAAGTTTGAAAGTCCCCGGCTCCATCTGCGCAGACCAAGATGCGGAAGGTGAAACTCTGCAAGGGTTCAAAGAAGAGCAACAGAGTTAATTAAAGGCCTGGAGGTTAAATCATACTTGTAGGAACTGAATAAGTCTAGTCTAATAAAGAGAAGGACCAGTGGAAACATGACAGCCGCCCTCCAATACTTGAGGAGCTGTCACAAAAAACGGGGGGGGGGAGAGGTGTCAACCTGTTTTCCAAAGCACCAGAAGGCAAGACAAGAAACAATGGATGGAAACTAATCAAGGAGAGAAGCGACCTAGAACTAAGGAGAAATTTTCTGACTGTGAGAACAATCAATCGAGTAGTTTACTCCAGAAGTTGTGGGTGCTCCATCACTGGAGGTTTTTAAGAAGAGACTGGACAGTCATCTGTCTGAAATGGCATAAGGCCGTGGTGGCGAACCTATGTCGTGTGTGGCACACAGAGACCTCTCTGTAGGCATGCATGCTGTCGCCCCAGTCCTAGGCCTTCAGCTGGGTTTTATAAAACCTTTTCGCTTTAGGCCTCCGCTGTGCGTTAAAAAAAAAAAAGGTTCAATCAACTTCTCGGGGGGGGGGGGGGGAGATCTCACAAAGTTGGAATTGATTGATTGAACTTTTTAGTCCCACCCAGTCTGCCATTACCACCACAGCCACGCCCACCCAATGGGCCACACCCACCCGGCACCCAATGATACATAAGTGGGGTTTGGGTTGCAGTTTGGGCACTCGGTCTCTAAAAGGATAAAGAGTCTGACGGGTCCAGGCAAACCTTGGATAGGGATGAACTTTGAAAAAGGACTCTACCCACCATGGCTTGGCCCTAGGAGCTAAAGCAGCACAGGGAATATAGCCAAAGGTTCAAGCCCCGGCAATGGAACAGTTAAGGAACGGTGGGGTCCTTGGTGCTCTCTGAGTTTGGGGAATTCTGGGAGTTGAAGTCCACCCATCTTCAAGCAGCCAAGGTTGAGAAACACTGCTCTACAAAAAAAAAATGCTGCGGACTTTGGATTATTTCCATGGAAAATAATTTGATCCAGTTTTAAATTCTTTTTAGCTACCTTAGCTGTAAAATCATTTACTTTTTTTCTACTTAGTACAAAAGAAGCATGCAGCCATACTTGCAAGGACATGTAATTTACATATGATGACTCCACCATCCCCCAGATTTAGATTTTAGATCTTATTTTGCTTATTAAACCTCTAATTTAGAGGAGTGTTTTAGCTTCGCCACAATCTGGTTGTTGATCAGATTAATGGTTCCACACTTCTCCATGAAAAGCCAGCAAAACAGCTGGCAGGCTGTCCCTCCCTAATAAGTAAAATGTCCTCACTTTCAGGGGACAAGGCGAGATGGGTCCTGGCGACCCACAACTGTCCCCAAACCTCCCTTCCCAGAAGAACAGGTGGCCCTCTTCCCCCCCCCCCAGCCCCATTCAGCACGAGGCCTGCAGGAAACATCCAGGGCAGCCCCAACTGAATAACCAAACTGGGATAAAGTCGGTTTCACGTTTCCTTCTATCTCAGTCTCCACCGAAGGACAGACAGAAAGCACCAGTTGCTCCCCTCCAGACAGTGCAAGCCCCTGAATACATAGAGGGGACCCACCAGTTCTGCCGGCAGGTGGGCTGCTTCGCCCTGGCCTGGAGCTCTAAACCGAGTCCCCTTGCAAGGAAGATAGGACAACATCTTCAACCAGAATACTATTTTTTTTAAAAAGAGGGGGGTCCAGAAAGTAATTAGAGAAGCGCCTAAGGGATGGGGAGGTCCTCCTAATTTCAGATTCCCATATTTAAAGTCCTCTTCTTCAGATAATTTAATTCAGGTTTTCTTCCATGGAGGAATAATAAAATAAAGCAAACTGTGAAAGCCAAATGCTAGATTTCCGAATGGGGGTTGTATCAGAAAAGGGCCCAGCTGCCAATCATGGGATGCTGGTAAAGTTGCCTCCCCTTCCCAAAACCGTGGCTCAGTCCACCCAGAAGAAAGGCCATTGGCTTCCACAGGCCAGCAAATACTCAAAAGAAAAATATCCTTCTGTCACTAATAAGCACCATGGTGTGAAGAATCAGGACTATACATTAAGTTGCAATTCAGAAGATTTATTGCTCAAGAATCTAATCAAGGCTCAGTGCTAAATTGGTGCCAGATAAGAATCAATGCAATTCAAGAGGGTTGGGCTTAGACATTTGTGGGAATGTAAGGACTCTAGGATGATGACTCGCTCAACTCCGCCCCCTGGCTCTGTCTGCCCTTTCAGGGCTTCAATGAAGAGCATCGGCATTACATCTTTCTGATGCGAACAGAAACCAGCTTGTTCAAGATTGTTGAGCAAGCCAACTTGTTCAAGAAGTGGCAGTGACCCAATTTCCAGACATCCCTGACAAAGCCTCCGCAAGGGAGCCTATGTCCCTGACATCGGCTCAGGTCACCCATTTCTTTGTCCCCGAGAGGCCACACTACACAAGCAAGAGCCTGCTGAATGGCACCCACCCTTCCCTCCAGGCGAGGAGGACACCAGCCATGGGGAAGGGACCTGCCCCCATGGAGCTCTTGGTCAGCAGGCTCAGGTGGAAAATCTGGCCCCTTCACATCCTGAATGGAGCCCAGGAGTTAGGAGCTGGCAGGTGGAGAAGGGCTGGTGCTGCAGTTAGGAAGACCGCCTGCTGGAGCCCCGACGGGTCAGTTGAGGAAGGGGAAGAAACTCAGAGCATTTGCACATGAAAATGCTGCACCTCACAAAAGCTTCTGCCTCGTCATAAAATTCCTAAATCAGAAAAGATGATGTCATATTCCCGGGATAGGCTACACAGACTAACGTCAGCTCTCCTCCTGCAGTATTGGGCCATGTTTACATGGCCCACAAACTATTTTCCAAGGAAAATGTGTCATTTGTGTGCTCCTTTTTATCCTTCATACGCCGATCAGATTCTCAGCTCAGTGCATTTTGTCTAGCAACGCTTGAAAAACCTTTTTCAGCCACAGATGGTCACCGAACATGAGGCAATCCAGAACTGGGCCACACAAAGAAATTGGATTTCTCTACCTGGCCCAGACTTTGGGGAGCTGCAGAGAAGCTCGCTGGGTGGCATCCCCTGGCTGGAGGCACCGGGAAGCAGAAACGGAACCCAAGTCCGTCAGCACGGAGGAAAGGCGTGATGGTGTGTGTCAGAATCCTCTTCCCCGGCCTCAGCACATCTCCCTTGTGAGGCCAGCAGGCAGTTCTCTCCAACGGTCCCCACTTGGTCCCGGCCATTGCAGGGCAAGGAGACCAGCTTCCCAAGGCTGCCTCGGATCCCCCACATGCTCTCTGCTCTGTCCGTCCTGCTCCCTCCTTAATCCCAAGTCTGTGGAGGAGGCCCCGACCCCCTCCCTGCCCTGCAGCATTCCTGCTGCTTCAAAAGGGACCCTCTGCCTCCAAGTCACCCGCTAAGAGTGGGTTGCTCCAACTGCCAAGACAGGCTGCTTGAGTGGGCAGAATAGAGCAGTAGCCTCTTCAAGATGGGTGGACTTCAATTCCCAGAACTCCCCAGCCAGCAAAGCTGCTGCGCAGCATACCGCACTAAAACACACATAAGCACACAGTGTCTGTGCTTTCACACAGGCTGACCCAAGTCCAGAGAAGGCAGCTTGTTTCTGTCAGACACAAGCAGGTTTCTCCCTGCTCCCCGAACAGCCACTGGGCTGAAGGGTCTCCAGTGAATTCCCACCACCAAGCAAAGATGCCGAAACACTTTCCCTGTGGCTGATTTTTCTTCATGAAGGCTGGAGTTGGGGAGCGCCAAGGAGGAAGCGCCTGGTTGAACTAGTCAGGTTAACCCGCATAATTCAGAAAGGAGCTCAGCTGGAGAAGAGGCAGGAGGGCAATCTGCTCTCTTCCTTAATTCCAGGCAGCAGGAAGGGAAGGCAGCTTACACAACAGAAGACGGAAAAGCAAGCCCTTCCGTCCTCCTGGGCTCAGGAGAGGTCTGAGGAGGAAGCCCTGGACGTGGAAGGGAATTGCTTCCCAGCCCACCCACTAACCTCAGCACTACTAGGGTACCTAGTTGGGCAATGAAACATCTGCAAGAAAGCCACCAAGCTCAGAGAGCACCAAGGACCCCACAGTTCAACTCTTAGCTACAAATAAATACAAAGAAATTATCCTTTATTGGTACCATGGATCAACAGGAGAAACGCTGCCCAGGATGGTGGGCATGCCAGTTGCCCTTCTCGCAGCTTCCAGAGGTCCAGCCCTGTTGTCCCAAATGAAGGGCGCCCAGATCTCACCCCAAGGCGAGACCCAGCTCAGGAAAGGCACTTTTGCTAAGCACTTCAATCTGAATCTGATGAGAAGGAGCAGGACCCCCCCCCCGCTCCGTTTCATCATTAAAGAGACCACCTCTGTGGCCAGCACCATGTGGATGTCCTGGATGTTGGTGGCAGGGGCAGCTGCTCTGCCCTGAAAAAATAGCACAATTGCTGCAGACAACTGTTGTGTGTGCTATCCGGCACATTCCAGAGCCAAATGAAATCAAGGCTCTTTGTTTGTCTTGCTCGTCGTTCTGGCTCCTTTTAGTCTGTTTTTAATAGCGGCTCTAACATGTTTTGTAAGCCACCTGGCAAAACTTTATTCTGAGTAGCTTATGCAGTGTGTGCCTGCACATGTACATACAGACACAAACAAACAAACAAGTTTTCCAAGCCTGAAAAAAATTCCTGGACAGCAATGTAGGAAAAAGGAAGGTCAATAAGGAAGACAAAAATTGAAAGGATGGGATTTTTATTATTTTTTCGGAAGCACTGAAGAGCCACACAAAGCTGGGTCTGTTGTGTGACTGGGGAGATATTTGCCGTGAAGGCTCTGGAACTAAGGAATTAAAGACATATGTGGGCTAAATTCAAGGCCATTCAAGGCCAAATGGCAGGAAAACAAATTGCCACCCTAAACAGCAATTTCCACTCTAAAACAAGCACGCTCACAAGGGCAGAACACAAAACCCACCTCCTGTCTCTTGTTGCGATGTAACACTGGCAAAGAATTAGTTGTGCCTAGTTGTGGTTTCGCATCCAAGGAGAAATGGCAGAAGGAATCAATTAAAGGAAAGAAGAGCCCACCCAAAGCTAACCAGGTGCCCCTTGTGTTCCCTGACATCGACCCACTGGCACAACCATCCCAACTTCCTGCTGAATGCTTTGGGGGCAGGCTACATGTTACACTTAGGTTTCAGCACAGCGGATATCTGGGGAGAAGCTGCTTGTTTCAGTTCAACACATCAGGAAGTCTGAAGCTGTTGCTCCTGCCCAAACCACTGAGTTGTTTTCCTGCACATATTTCATTTGGGTCGGGGTCCTGATTATGTTCCTCTAGGGCAGGGCTTCTCAGCCTTGGCAACTTTAAGACTTATGGACTTCAACTCCCAGCAAAGCTGGCTGAGGAATTCTGGGAATTGAAGTCCACAAGTCTTAAAGTTGCCAAGGTTGAGAAGCCCTGCTCTAGGGCAGTGTTTCTTAACCGTGGCTGCTTGAAGACGGGTGGACTGAAGTTTTCAAGCAGCCAGCTTCTTCTGAAGCTCCCAGAATTTCCCAGCCAGCATCCCCAGGGAATTCTGGGAGTTGAAGTCCATGCCTCTTAAAGTTGTCAAGGTTGAGAAACACTAACATAAGGGGTGTCCCCAGAGTTTGGACCTCTCTTTCCCTGCAGCAAAACCCCCCAGACCTCAGGAAAGCTCTTAAGACCTGGCATTTTCACTGGGAGTTTCTGGGGTTTTTTTAAGGCCCTCCCTTATTTTGAGAATTTATGCATTTGTCTGATGGCAAGGCGCCTTGAGTCCAAGGACATATACATAAAAGCAGTCCCTTTATCATCAAAGCTGCAGCTGCAGGAGAAGGTAGCCTGCCAGGACAGGGGTCCGAGGTATTTGTGGTCCCACCACAGCTGCATCTGCCCCTGCCTGATCCCAGCTGGGTGCATCCTTGAAAGGTAACGACACTTCGGGAAGCTACTGGGGAAGAGCAGAGGATTAAGAAACCCATTACTTAGGAGTTCTTCTTAGAAAATAATGCCCACCTCTGTGTACATTGCACACAATTTAGAGCAAGGAGCAGCTGTTTGCCTGTGAACTGCAGCTCAAAAAATTTGGCACCATCACAAGACTAAAAACTCATCAAGTTTACCCTGGAATTTTGCTGTCTGGCAGGGAGACACGAGTCCCAACGGTGCTTTTCCAAAAGGCAACTGGACTCTCTTGGGTTTCTTCCCTTGAAAACATTTCTCTTTTCATCCAAGGAGCTTCTTCAGTTCTGACTTCTTCAGCTAAAAATGAAGAGGCTCTTGGATGAGACGCGGAACGTTTTCAAGGAAAAACCCAAGAAGGTCCAACTACCTTCTGGAAAAGCACCTTTGGGACAACCATCACCTGGATGACTGAGGATCTCCACAGTTACAGAAATTGGGAAGGACATGAAATAAAAAGATGTTTGGTTTCATTTTAAGAGGTAGTGATGTTGTTAATGAAGGGAGCTACAGATATTTGCCACTATTGCAAACTTACATTTTTTTTCTTTTAATGTAAAACTTAATAAAAATAAATAAAAGCTCAATAATGTGGGAAGCAAACTTTTGCGGCCACAGCATGATCTTGAAAACTTCCAGAGGAGGAGAGCTACCTGTTACTGCAGCTGCTGTCTCTGTAGGGAGGTAGACAGTGATGGCACCAGGAGGTTCTGCAGCCACCAGTGTGGCTGAAATGCTACGGTGGGCACTGCAGCTGCGACAGTCAGGCGAGGGAAGTACAGGTGGGAAAATCAGTCCTCAGATGAATGGGACCACATTAAGCTCACCCTGGATCCCCCCGGGGTGGCCGTCATGGAAATTTACAGGACCCTGCTTTGTGCCCAAGCAAATGACATCTTGGAAAGCGGGGATCCCTTGGGAAAGCACAGCTAAAAGTAGCAAATACCGAAAAAATAGCAGGCAGCTCCGGCAGGCAGAGGGGTCTTCCCCAGAATTTGGGGAGGCCTCCTTCCTGCCTCCTCCCTCCAAGTGGGCGTCTTGCCCATCTTGGCTCTTCCCCTTCCCACTTGGCAGCTCCCCATGCTTGGAAAGAACTGGCAGTCCATGAATCATAGGAATAATTGCTCCTGCAGGAGTGGCTGCTATGAGTCAGAAACGGTCCTGCCTGGCGCTTCCTCTGCCGTTCAAATCCAAACTAACGGCTGGTTTCCATGTGGACAGCCAATCCGGACCATGCAGGGCAGCCCTACGCTGCCAATTGGCCCATTCATAGGGAGGTGGGGCTGAGGAAGGCCTTCCCCTTCAACATGGAGGAAGCCCATAGCCCTCTGCCAAGTTGGCAACTCAGAGCTTGGCTGGCACGTGGGCGAGCCTTGCTACTCACAGCCTGCTCCACCTCTTGGGAGCCAGCTCCTGCCCTGGCACAGTTGGCATGAATGGAAGGCCAAGCAGCCATTTCGGGAATCTTTCTAGGGTTCCCCAAAAGTAGAGAAGCGGGGAGTTGCAGCTGAAAGGGCACCTTCTAAATGTTGAAGGCCATTTGAATACATGTGGAAAATTAAGGACCTTTGAACATTTGAATCATCCCAAAACACAACACCCAGGTCAAGTCCGACTCCTAGTCGTGGCTTTGGGAAGCATCTTCTTAGTGACCCCCAGAAACAGGGCACTGGGCTGGCAGCAATTCTGGAAGGGACTCAAGAATCCAACCTAAATGTTGGAGATGTGATAGTATGGAGGCTACATATTTTCATGTATGGTGGACATGTAGAAAAATTAAAGCCTTCTGGAGAAAAATATGGTGGACACTCCAAACCATTTTGAAAAAGCGTATTGAATTTCTACCTCAGTTGTTTTTGTTAGGGATCATAAAAGACTGTACCACCACAGAGACGAACTTAATTCTGAACTTGATCACAGCAGCGAGACTGATGGTGGGACAATACTGGAAGAAGCCAGAAATACCATCTATTGAAGAATGGACTTTGAAAGTAATAAATTTGGCAGAAATGGCTAAAATATCAGCATATTTGAAGGATCGCTCAAATGAAAAATATATGTTGGACTGGAAACATTGGATAGACTACATACAAGAGAAACACCAATCAAAGAAAATGTATCTGGCTTATAGTTAGATCTTGATATACGGAGTGAAGAATGTTTACAAATTTAAATTGATTGTATTAAGTTGAATAGCAGTTAACTTGAATTTTTTCCTGGTTTACATGTACAAATATATATCTATTAATAAAAAAAATGTTATATATATATAAAAAAAAGAATGAAGCGGACAGTTATAGCCATTGATGCAAGCTCAGACTCTCTTTTGAGCAGCAATACGTAAGCTTAGAAAGACTATTTTTGGGCCTAAGCAAATTCTCTCCTCGCTGAGGAATGCAGAGTCCCCTGGCTTGGAAGAGTGTTTATAGAACATGGAATCAAAGGGTGGAAGGGATCAGAGGTCTTCAACCCCTGTTCTGCTCTATGTTTCTGGCTTCTCAGCACTCAAAACCAATGCCTCTCCATCAAGCCCCACCTTTGTCCTACATGGCTCCTGCCAGGCACTGCCCA
This sequence comes from Bothrops alternatus, assembly GCA_034064705.1. NCBI lineage: Eukaryota > Metazoa > Chordata > Lepidosauria > Squamata > Viperidae > Bothrops > Bothrops alternatus. The sequence goes on from JARGCV010000988.1 coordinate 3,169,632, forward strand.
CTCCTCCCTTCTACCATCTGCAAGAATGCTACCGTAGCAGAGACAATCCAGGATGCCAGCACAAATGGCTTGGGAAGATAAGAGGGGAGCAACCCTCTCCAGCAGCTCCTCCCCAAAGCCTCGGCCTGCAGCTGTCCCTTCCAAAACTGGCTAAGAAAGAAAGAGAAAGTAAACATGGATTGGGGGGGCAGAGGGGGTTTTAAGGGCTGCAGGGGATGGACTTAAGAGCAAATGGCAGGAAGCTGGAGGAAAATTTATCAGGATAAAGACAGAAGCCAAGCTGAAAAGACATTTGCAAGAAGCTAGCTTTTCCCCCAACTGACTTGGAATAACAATCCAAAACTTTGGGTTTATATTTCTCACACTATATTTATAAGAGTTTTTTTAAATCTTGGCAACTGTAAGATGTGTGGACTTCAACTCCCAGAATTCCCCTTCTCAGCAAAGCTGGCTGGGGGATTCTGGGAGCTTGGGTCCACACATCTTACAGTTGCCAAGGTTCAAAAAGACCAATTTATACCCTAACTTGATTATTCCAGACTATGGAGAAGACTCTCTTTTAGCAGTGAGGGTAGCACCAGCCCCATCTATCTTCTTAAAAGGAAGAGAAGCTGCCCCCGTTTGGGAAGCCCTAAGAACAAACACAGATTACTAGAAACACAGCACATTGCTCCAGCCTCAGCCAAATCTGCTGGTTTCCAAGGGGCGCATCAGAGCAGCCGTCTGTTTCCAGACTTCAGCATTTGACGACTTCCAAAAAAGGGAGTGGGTATCACAGAGGACAGGAGAAGGAAGCTGCCACTGCACCAGATAGCCACTTTATAGGCCTCTGGACCCAGCCTGGGGAACTGAGATAAAAGTCACTAGGCAGCAAGATTAATGGTCCCAAGAAAAGCCACGGGAAGCCAGCAAGGATCCTTGAAGGCTTATCCAGGTGAAAACTCTCATCCGGAGACTCTGATAACATCTCCCGAGCAAAAATTTGAGACCTCCACCAGCTCCACAGAATAACAGAGTCGGAGGTTTTCTAGTCCAGGGGTCCCCAACCTCCAGTCCGTGGACCAGTACCGGGCTGTGCAAACAAGCAAAGCCCCATCCGCGGGAAGCAGGGAGCACGCAAAACCACGCCACCTCTGGTCCACGCAAATCCTCTCTCTACAGAACTGGTCCCTGGTGCCCAAAAGGTTGGGGGTCGCTGTTCTAGTCCAACCCCCTGCTCAAGCAGGAGACCCTGTTCCATTCCAGACAAGTGGCTGTCCAGTCTCTCCTTGAAAGCCTCCAGTGATGGAGTTGCCACAACCTCTGGAGGGAAGCCCTTCCACTGAACAATTGTTCTCACGGTTAGGAAATTTCTCCTTAGTTCTAGGTTGGATCTTTGAAGACCACGATGACCCAAAAGGAAATAAGGGGACCACAAGAGTCTTTCAGATTCACCAATCGGCCTCAAAGCTTGGGAGAGGCTGAGTTTCTATCTATACAAAGGGCCCAAATGCACACATGGAATTCCTCTCCCTCCCTCCCTGCGTGTCTACTCAGAGTCTGAAGTCAATGAGTTACTACTTTGCCTGCTGACTCATAGGCAAATCTTTCACGGGAGGAAAGCTGTGCTATGACCAAAAATCAGGTTTAGGCAACTTAACCGGAACCCTGGCTGAAGCTTTTATTTTTGCATTGGATGGAGCCAGCTGCAGCTCACAAAACTTGGTTCCTTTTAATGACATTTGTTAGTCTGAAAGGACGCTGCTGAACTCACAAAAATACTGCCCTTTTACATCTGTGCTGAGGAGTTCCTGAAAGCAGCCCATAATATTTGTTGTTTAGGGAAATCCATTCCTCAAAAGCTCTGAGTAAAGACACAAAAGTAACTAGCCCAATAAAAAGAAACAGTAGCTAATCTGGGGGTGGGGAGAGGGAGACGCACACCTGGATTTGTTTAAAAGCACAAGCAGGCTATCTGGAAAGTCTCCACCTGCTCTGCCTGCAAAGCTCAGGTCCTTCTGGGGGACACCACAAAGCCAGGAGGGCTGAGGGAATACACCCCTCCCCCTCCATACCTGGATGTGACTAAATACATTTGCCACTGCTCACTCCCAGGAGGCAATCCAGACAGTCCTTGACTTACCGCCTCAATTGGGATCAGTCAAAAGTCACTGCTGCTGTAAATCAAGGCATCCCATGACTGGACGGGGTTTCTTTATCATGAAGCAGTTCACAAGGTCATTAAGTGAATCACGCAGTCATGAAGCAAATTAAAGGTTGCAATTCCAAATCCACTTTCCCAAGCAACCTTTTTTGCCAGAAATCATTGCCACATGACCATGATCGTAAATGCGATATAGGTAGGCAAGCACCCAAAATGTGGTCACGTGACCAAAGGGGAGGGGCAAGTCAACATTTTAAAACAGCTGGAATTGCTTTACAGGCCATAAAGCGCCTTTTCTGAGGCATTTTAACTTTGGACTCTTAAACCACCAATCCAACCAGCTGCACAGGGCTGGAGGGGGGCTTGGACTAGAAGATCTCCAACCCGTCAGCTGTAAGTTGAGGACTACCCATATGCATAACCATCAGTCACACAGACCCCCATGGAAAGTTATAAGACACATTTTGTCAAAGTATAGCGACTGAGCACGCACCATTTTAGCAGACAGAAATGAAATTTAACTGAGCTGTGAACTCCAGCCATCCAGGTGAGTACTATACTCCAGAGTCGAAGCAAAGTCAGCCTTGCCAGAAGCATACCAGAGCCCATGTGTCATTGCCCAGCAAGGAGGGAACTGGCACGCCTATAACATTGCAGAATGATTAATTACAGGTGCCAAATGAACACGGGTGTCACACCCAGCACCTCAAACATCAGAGAGATCCAGGCAAGATGGAGTAGCAGAAAGAGAGCTGAACCCCTGGGGTGGATTTATCTGTACACTTGACCTTCACACTCATTTCTCAGGAACTTTTGCAGGAAAGGCTAAATAACCTTGCAGGCTGACAAGCAGAAGCTTTAGCTGAACACACAGCACACAGGAATAATTTGCACTTCAACAATCAGAACTGGTTTATGAGTAAACAGACAAAACTAGAGAACCTGCAACTAGAGAATCAGACTGGAAAGTGGAAAGCCCAAATCAGGAGGTTATTTAAGGTCAGGAATGTTAGAATCTAAACTGGAATCTAATTTTATCTCCTCTGCACATGTCCTCAACAGGATGTTCCACATTTAGGGAGGGGGGGTGTTTCTGTGTTGTACATAGCAATTTGGGGTTATTCAGCTGTGTTCTCCTGACTCACGTTGGTGCAGATGAGGAATGGGCAACTACGCCCCCTTTAAAACCTGTGGACTTCAACGCCCAGAATTCCTGAGCCAGCTATGGAATTCTGGGAGTTGAAGTCCACAGGTCATAAAGGGGCTATAGCTGCCCACCCCCATCCCTTGCAAAACAGGTCCCCAAGTTTTAAACTAGTAAATCTATTAGCAAATTATTAATCTGTCATCTATATACTACATTAATGACAAAACAGTTAAGAATAATAAAATGCAAAATTAAAGTTTTAAAACCCTTTAAGGTGTAAAAGTTTCTAGTCCTCAGGGTCAAGGAGTAAAAAGCTAATGCTCCAACACACCACAAGCAACTGAAGGGGAGATCCGTCTACCACACACACAAACACACACACACACACATTCCTACAATTTTTCCGCTGCTGTCACCAGCCACACTAGAGCATTCTGGCCTTTTTCGAGCCAAGGAATCCGCTCGTTAGAAATAAAATCCCAGAAGCGCGGCCGTTGCGAGGGGGGGGTGCTTTTTCTCTCCCTTGGTCTCCCACCGACGCCCCTCAGCTTCTCAAGCGGGACCCAAAGGCCGGTTTAAGGGCTTTCCCTGGCCGCGGAGTCCCCACATTGGCCGGAGGGGGATTCCTCCCCCGCGCCCCGCCCTGCCCGCAAAAGGCCGGCCACGCGCAGCCCCGTCCTGGGCGCGGTGCAGGTTGCCGAAGCCCCCCCCCCGCTTTGCCGGCTTTGGGGTCGGGCGGGCGGCAGTTCTACCAGCTCCGCGCCACGCCCGGCGGCGGGAGGGGAGCGCGGGCGCGGAGCAGCCAGCCAGGCGACGGGAAAGCCAAGGGAGGGGGGAGGAGCTGCACCCCCGGCCGGGGCTCCCTCCGCCAAGCGGGCAGCGCGCCCAAAGGCTCGCCCGGTCCGGCCGCTGCCCGCCGACGGCCCACGCGTCGAGCGGCCGGGCGGCGCTGGCGGGCGGCCGGGCGGGCGGGCGGCCTTCGGGCAGGGGAGCGGCGGGAGCCGGCCGCCGCCCAAGTCCAGAGCGCCGCCGGGCCGGCCGGCTGCCATTTTACGGCCCGGCCAGATGGAAGCGGGCGAGGGGAGGACTCACCTGGCCTCGAGCTCCTTGAACTCCTCGCGGACCTTGGTGAGCTCCAGCTGGAGCCGCGCGCGCTCTTTGGCCACCGAGTCGAGCGTCTTGCGCGCGTCGGCCAGCTCGGCCTGGTAGGCCGCCTTGATGCCGGTCACCTCGCGGCTGACCTCCTCCTCCGACTCGGTGACGCGCAGCCGCAGCCCCGCGTTCTCCGACTCCAGCGAGCGCACCTTGTCGATGTAGACGGCCAGCCGGTCGTTCAGGTCCTGCAGCTCCTCCTTCTCCTGCAGGCGGGTAATGCGCGCGGGCGACCGCGGCGTCGAGGTGAGCCCGCCGCTGGGACCGCGCTTCTGCCCGAGGGGGGTCTCCATGGCGGCGGCGGCGGCGGCGGCAAGGGGGGGGGACTCGCCGGGGATGGCCGACTGACAGCGGCGCGTCTGACTCACTCCCGGCCTCGCCGCCGCCTCAAGTACCGCGGGAGGAGCGCGGGGCGGGCTGGCCGGCGCTGGCCCCGCCCCTCCGAGGGACGCTGCCCAACCGGGCGCCTCCGGCCCACCAGCCGGAGAACTCCGGGCCTGCTCTCCCCCCGGATGTGCCTTCCGGTCGGGAATGCTGGGAGTTGTCCTTCCCCCCCCCCCGCCCCGGCTTGAGCGCAGCTACGTGGTGGCGGCTGCGTCGGGGATCCGCGGCTTCTTTGGCGAGGCTCCAACAGAGGGACCCCCCTTCCCCCAAGTCGAGTCCACCACCCCGCGTGGCTATTTCGGGTGGTGGCCGCGAAGAAGCCCAATCTGGTTTTTAGAAATGTATCACAGCAGAGCTTCAGTTGCAACTTCATGGCAGCCATTTTGACTTTTTTGACCGTACCCAGGGGATGCCCCCACACTGGACCATCAATCCAGAGGCCAAGAGAAACTTTCCTGCTGGGGTTTTTGTTCTCCTGAATTTTCCTCTTCCTTCCTGCATCTTCAGCTCTGGAAAGACAGACCCCTCTTGGGAGGGATCATCTGGGGGGAGGGGAGTAGAGGGTCTTCTGAGAGATCAGGTGGGGAATCCCGAGGATTCTTGAAGGCCCAGCTGGGCTGCTATTAGACCCCCACACACACACACACACCCTTTGTAGGGGGAAACGTGAACCAGGCCAACCAGGCCTTTGCCCAGCCTCCCTCTTCTCCTGCCTGGGGAGCTGACGCCTGCAAGTCACAGCTGAGGTTCCCCCATTCGCTCCCTCCCTCCCTCCCATCCAGGAGTGCATCAAGGGATCCTGAGGGGCAACAGGCAGGCCATGGGCGGTGTGTGTGTGTGTGTGTGTGTGATACATCACTCTGCAAAGCTGGATTGCAGGCTTTGTGGAACGCAGGCCCTGGACATCAGCTATCAGAGGGTCCCTGTGGTCATGTGAACAAAATGTGGGCATTGAGTCATGACTAGCATGAACTTAATGATGGTTGCAACATTCTGGAGTTGCAAGGTTGCCATCTGCGACCTTCCAGGCCAGCTTCTGACAAAGTCAGTGAGGGGATCCACATTCTCTTAAGGACTGTGTGCTTTAATGGGCAATGGTGATCTGCTTAACGAGTCTGGCAAGAATGTCAAAAAATTAGGCATAACTCATTTAACGACTACCTAGCTTATCAGAAGTACTAGTTCCAACTCTAGTCGTAATTCAAGGACTACTTATAAATATATATTTATAAATATTCAATAAATAAATACCAATTTCAAAAATATCAGTCTTCCTAGCTTTCCAAATTAACATCTTTCCCACCCTTTTCACCAAAATTGCACCAAAGGGTTTTAGAGGAACGCTTAACAAGCCGGGCCATGGCCCAGTCGGAGCCAGAGTCTCAGGAGGAGGAGGAGGAGGGGCTGGCACAGGGGGACACATGCAGTCCCTATGGCTCAGGAGGAACGCCAGGAGGAGAAGGAGGCAGTCCCCGGGGCCTGGGAAGAGTAGGCAGGGAGGAAGAGAGGGCGCAGGCTGGTCAAGGAAGGGGGCAGGAGACGGAGAGGGCAGGCAGGGCAGCAGAGGAGCTCCAGAGAAGGGCAAATGCCTCCCCTGCCCCATCCCCCAGTGGAGAGAAGCTGAGAGGGCAGAGCCAGCACAGGGCACCAGGAGGCTCACCTGGAGAGTAACCTTTAAGGAGCCGCCAGGAGGGTTGGGGGCTTTTGCCAGGAACAAGCGTTTGTTTTCGGATTGCACTCCCTCGGCTTTGCCTGCTTTCGCCTTGCTTTAAGAATGGCTTTCGTCTATGCCAAAGGCTGCTTTTTGCTTGGCTGTGAGGCCTGTTCTCGGCTTGCGCTGGGGATTCTCCCTTCAGACCTGCCTTGCCTTGGACCCCGTCTGGTTTTGAGAAGCACCCTTTGCCTTTGGGACCGAACTTGTTTGTAAACTGTGTTTGCCTCTTGTTTCACTGTCCCCTTTTGGAAAACTGCTCCTTGCCTTGGACTTTTGCCTAGCTCTGAGAACTGCCCTGGCTTTCTGTCTGGACTTTTGCCTTGTGGAGGGGTGTGGTTTGGGGGGCTGGGGGTGGACCCTGACTGGTCAGTGGAGGGTCCTTCGTTTGTTAACCCTTTCCAAGAGCAATGAAGAACTCCCTGGAGGCCTGCCCAGTCTTGCCTGCCTGGGTCATAACAAGCCGATTCCCCTGAAGCCTTTGAGGTCACCCTGGGGAGGGTCTATGACAGTGGGGGCCAGAGGCGGCATTCAGAGCCCTCTCTGTGGGCACATGCACCATGCCCCGGAGATGGCAACTGTCCCTCTTCAACCAGCCACCTGCTAACTCACCAGGGTCCCACGTAGCCAGATGCATCACTGCACGGCTGGCTTCCCGCCCCCCCCTCCCATCCCTCCTGGCCTCTCATGCTCTCCTTTTCCCAGGCATGACCCATTGCACTGCCTCCTCAACTGTCGGTCAGCCATCCAGCTCAGAGGCGGCTTCTTTGAACTGTTGGCGGTGGGCTGCAGAACCCCAGAGTGCACCAGTTGAGGGGCCAGCAGGCTGTGGCTGCTGACGGACACTGTCGGCCCCCATGTGCTCACTGGCCTCTGTGTGCGGGGGCCGATGGTGTCAGGCAGCAGCCGCTCCAGCCCTTGCCTTGCCCCATGGCAATGGCATCCCCACCCTGCCTCGCCTCACCCCGCAGGATGAGCCTCCTGCCTACCACCCCACCTGCCAGAGACTCCCTGGATCTCCCCCAACCCTGCCCACCCCCCACAGGGATCCCTCCCCAAGAGCAACACTGAGGTGACCACACCCACCTTGGCCACACCCACCCAATCTGCCATGCCCACCCAGTGGGCCACGCCCACCTGGTACCAGGCGATAAATAAGTGGGCTTTGTGTTGCAGTTTGGACACTCGGTCTCTAAAAGGTTCGCCATCACTGGTCTATGACAAATTGCCACGGCCAACTCACTATGGGGCAACTCGTTGCAAGACAAAAGTTACACTAACATCAAAGAAATGATGAAATGAATCAATTAAGGATGCAAAAGGAAGGACAGACTAAAATGTGAATGGTAAAAATTAAAATAATTTTTAAATTATTTTAAATAATTAAATAGAATTGTTAAATTGTCCCATGGCGACTTGTGCCACAGCAAGTGGTCCCCTTCCCCCCCCCAAAGTCTTCCAACCATCAGACTTTGCCTCACTTCGGTTTCAGCCCAAATCATTTCATCCCGTTCATTTTTTAGTTCTGTTCACTTTGCAGAAGGTGCCTTGTTCAGCCCTGTTCCATGACTTGCCCTACATTTTGATGGAAAATCACTCTGCATTTTCTTTGTTTCTTTGCATTTTTCCAAAGCCCTGAATTTTTTTACTCCATTCTCTGCAGGTTTTCTTCTTTCTATAAGACATATATCCTTCATTTCCCTTCTTTGCCTCATTCATTCCATTATGTGCCTTTTTTCTCATCCATGGTGTCTTTCACTTCGTCCCCCTCCCACATTTTGTGTTTCATCCATTTTGCAACTTCATTCTTTTTTAATCTGTCCCGAACAGCTTCTACATCCCCATGTTTTCTTCCCAAAGGTCTTCTTTCCACATGTTCTCTGTCGGGAGATTAGAAGTTTTGGACAACTGAGTGGGATGCAAATTGCAGTAACAACTAAAATAATTCATACTAAATACATTTTAATTTCGAACTCCTACTTCCTCTCTCTGCAGTGATTCAAATTCCTTTCCTTCCAGGCCTAGTTTTTCCCACGATCCATTTATGACTCTATCAAAAAATAATCTTCCCAGTTTCAAAGCTTCTCCCCCCCCCACAGCCCCCCCACAGCGCTCTTCTCTAATTCTCTCCATTACCAGGAGCAAGCAGCTCAGTCCTGCCTTTGGTCCTGCTCCTTCCTGGCCGTAGGAGCAAGGCGTGGTGGTGATGGCATCAGGTGAGAAACCAAGAGATGGTGAGTTCTAATCCTGCCTTAGCCATGAAAGCCAGCTGGGTGACCTTGGGCCAGTCCCTCTCTCTCAGCCCAGTCCACCTCACAGGGTTGTTTTTCTGAGGAAAACAGGAAAAAATAGGAGCATTTATGCATGCTTGCTGCCTTGAGTTACTTATGAATATAATCAAGGCAGGATAAAGATGCAGAGTTGTTGTCTGAAGAGGGCAGAGCTGCTTCTGATCCCGCCTGGCATCTCCTTCGTTCTTAGCCCTCCAAATGTCACAGTCGCTTTTTCCTTATTCTCTTGTAATTCTCATCCACTTGTTCCCGATCCATTTCGCCTGGATTGGGTTCAGTCAGAGCGGTGCAGAGTTTTCCCCAATCTCATCTCCGATTCTTCTGTTACCACCATTTATTGGAGGCCCTCACAATACACAACCAGGACCCACATAGATTAACCAAGTAGAACGTCACTTTGAACGTCTAGTCCAGCCCCCTTCTCAAGCAGGGGAGAGGAAAGAAGGGAGGTGGCTCCAGAGTGAACGGTGGCTATTTTGAAGGCTCCCCGTGCCTACCTGGTGCCCGGCCTCTCTGCCTGTTGGCAATCCCGGGGCAGCCGTTTAAAGCAACTACATGAGCCTCCCCAGAGATGCAGCTACTTTCACAGCTCAAAGCTCATCCTTCCAGCTGAGATGGGTGGAGCCCTTTGCTTCATCCTAGTCAAAGACACGTAGGCTGCTGAGAATATATGAGGAGAGCTCTTGACGGGATAAGCCCACCCCACTTGTGTCAACAGAAGAGACTGCTATGGATCCCATCTGCTGTGGAAATGAAGCAGACCAGATCAAGGAGGAGAGCCTTTTCTGCTGTGGCCCTGTCCCTGTGGAACACTCTGCCACTGAAGGTGGGAACTGTCCCCTCCCCTTTGGCTTTCCAAAAGGTATCAAAACCTGACCTTGCTGGCTGGCCTGGGCTGCTCACACACACACCCCCGGAGGGGGCTGATGGCATAAGAAGGCCCCATCCCCATCTCATCTGTCTCTTGCCTCTTCTGGTCCAGCCCGCTGCTCGAGCAGGAGACCCTCTACCAGTGATGGCTGCGGTTGTCATGGCAGACTGGGTGGGCGTGGCTGGAGTGGGCATGGCCACCTCGATGTTGCTCATGGGGGGGATACCTGTGGGGGCCGGGCAGGGTTGGGGGAGATCCAGGGGGTCTCTGGCAGATGGGGCGATGGGCAGGAGGCCCAGCATAGATGGGGGGGAGGCACGCAATCCTAGCTGGGGCTGGGGGGCCATGGCGCCGATGAGGATTCGGCTTTCCCTGCTCGGGGTGGCCTTTGGCTTGCTGGGTGTGGGAGTGCTCTACCACCTCTACTTGATCTTGCTAGCCGGCCGCTTCGCCTCCTTTGTGCCTGGTGGGGCTGCTGCTCTGGCGGCCTTATGGACCTGCGCAAGCTGCTGGCAGCGGTGGTATGCATGCCCACAGAGATGGCTCTGAGTGTCACCTCTGGCACGTGTGCCATAGGTTCGCCACCACTGCCCTATACTATTTCAGACAGGTGCCTGTCCAGTCTCTTCTTGAAAGCCTTCAGTGGTGGAGTACCTACAACTTCTGGTGGCAAGTTGTTCCACTGATTAATTGTTCTCACAGTCAGGAAATTTCTCCTTGGTTCTAGGTTGCTTCTCTCCTTAATTAGTTTCCATTCATTGCTTCTTTCCATCATTTTGTTTTGAAATGAGATGGGCAGCAAATAAATTTAATAAATGCAAAATAAATCATAAACTGCACTTTCTGCAAGATTAAAAAAGTTGCAGGCAGAGCAGCCAACCAGTCTGGATTCCTTCTGCTCTCCCTGTCTTTTTACTTGCCAGGAAGCTTTTTCCAAAATCAAGGGGAAGGGGATGCAACGGGGGCCCCTCCTCCCTGGTAGGCTCGGGGCGGGCTCGGGGCCGTCTCGTCTCCTCCTCCTCCGCCTCCTCCAGGGATAGGCCAGCCCGGTTCTCAAGGAGACCAAACATCCTCACAACTTCGTGAAGAAAAAAGCCAGGAGCGGTTTCCCAGCAGCCGAGGAGTGAGTCACTCGTGGCCTTGGCAACACGGGCAGGCGCACATGCGCAGAGCCCCTGAAGACCAGCGGCGCGTCCCTGCCAGGCTCGGCAAGGGCTCATCCCAGTGGCCGCGCGTCCTCTCCCCTCCGCCGCAGCCCCCCTTCCACGCGCCCCCGGCAGCTCCCCCACTCCCACTCCACGGAGCCCCCCGGCCGCTGTGGCGCGGCTTCAAGCCGGGGCAGCCGCTCGGCTGCAGCTTCCCACGAGCCGCGAGCCACGGGTCGCAGAGCAAAGCGGAGAAGCAGCTCCCGAAAGAACGACCAGCGCGCCAGACAGCCCTCAACTTAACTGGCGCCAGAATTTCTATTGCTAAGTCAGGCAGTTGTTAAGTAAATCTTGTGACCCTTTTTTGCTTTGGTTGTTAAGTAAATCACACCGTCATGATTCATTACTGCTCATTAGAGATGGAAAAAAAGACCAATTTTTCTTCTGGTCCCCTCTGGAGAAATTCAGTTGTTCACCTTTCTGTTCTGCGTACTAGTGGTTTCTAATTTAACGCCGAAGTTTTGTAGTAACATGGTGACTGTTGCACAACAAGGAGAGGGAAGAAGTTTTTGAGAGCATTTGCATTCCTGGCATTCTCTTGTCCCATCGCTGCTCTCCTTCAATTGGTTGGAAGATTCGGGGACCGAGTGTGGCCCAGGAGGCTCTTGGCTCTTCTCTGTACTAAGAGTGCGGAGAAGAGCTGCAAAGAGGATGGGGGGGGCTGGGGGATAAAACGTACAAAGAACGGTTGCGGGAATTGGGTATGGCTAGTTTAGTGAAAAGAAGGACTGAAAAAGAAGGGTGAGAGGGGAGCAGCCTTCCAACGTCTCAGGGGTTGCCACAAAGAAGGGGGGTGTCTACCTATTCTCCAAAGCGCCTGAAGGAAGGACAAGAAGCAACCAATGGAAACTGATCAAGGAAAGAAGCAACCCGGAACTAAGGAGAAACTTCCTGACGGTGAGGACAATTAACCAGGGGAACGCCTTGTCTCCAGAAGTTGTGGGGGCTCCATCACTAGAGGTTTTAAAGAAGAGAGTGGACAACCATTTGTCTGAATATTATATGCTCTCCTGCTTGATGACTAGATGACCTCCCAGGACCTGTCCAACTCTGTTAAGCCAACAGTGGCCAGCATGGCTGGGCCCAGCCCCAACCTCTTTTTCCACTCCACTGGTCACCAAAGAGAATATCTTTGACCCTGGTGCCCTTCTCAAGAGGGACACAGGGTGAAAGAAACCCCCTTTCCCTGATGAGTCCTGGGGTCTTGGCCCTGGAAAAGATCCAGACGCCGGCCTGGTCTTCATAGGGCTGGGGTTTCCATTGCAAGAGTGTAGCCTGTAGCCGCCATCTTGGCTTTTTTGATCCCTCTGCAGATACCCCTGAGTGGCAGATTTTGCCCGTGGGCCAATATGATTACATTTACCTTTATGTGTCTTTATGGGGGAAATGTCAGCTTGGTAAGGTGGTCTACCCATGTAGAAATAATAAAAATCAGAATCAGAATAATTAATCAGAATAGAGCTGAAGGAACCTTGGAGGTCTTCTAGTCCAGCCCCCTGCTCAAGCAGGAGTCCCTGTATCATTTCAGACAAGTGTCTGTCCAATCTCTTCTTAAAAACCTGGAGTGATGAAGCAAGGGCAGTTGTTCCACTGGCTAATTGTCCTCACTGTCAGGAAGTTTCTCCTTAATTCCAGGTTGCTTCTCTCCTGGATTCGTTTCCATCCGTTGCTTCTTGTCCTGCCTTCTGGTGCTTTGGAAAATAAATTGACTCCCTCCTCCTTCCGGCAGCCTCTCAAATACTAGAAGACTGCTCTCAGTTGCATTTTCCTCCTGCAACGTTCTCATGTCTGGATGATGCAATAGTATAAAATTGTAGGGTGTGCAGTGGAATCAACCCGAGGCTTGTTACAACTTGTGCAAGAATTTTGATGGCTTGAAGCCTCATTTAGAAGGGACAAAACGGAGTCTGGTAATTGGAAGATTTGAGGAGATGAGGAACATTCAAGGAATTGGTTTAAAAAAGGGGGGGGGTAAAAGCTGGGAGTGTAAAAGCTGAGAGTGGGAGGGGAGGGGAGAGATCAGAGCTGTGGCTAGACTTGCCCAAAGCCACAGGCCAATTTTCCAGGCAGCTTAACACAAAACAGACTTCAGCCCTTCAGCAAATGGAAGGAAAGCTTTTAACAAATGCAAGAAGAAACCTTGGGACGGTTATTCTTGGAAAATAAAAAAGCTAAGCCAGAGAAGAAATCAAAAAGGGACGAAAAGGAATAGTACAGTTATAGTAGAAGAACTGTAGAGTCCCCTCCAGATGTCAAACAGCTGTTTTCCAACTTTCTTCCATTTAAATTGACCTCACCTTGGAAAAACATTTCCCTGCCTCCTGAGTGTGCACCAGACTACTGCAAATAGTTCAAGGTTGTGAGATGTCAGAAGAGTATGTTGTGCTGTAGGTTCTAGATTGGATCTTGTAAAGAACAGCTGTTTGCACTGGTTAGTAACACTCACCAAAATGGGCCCACACTGTCCAGTTGCGTGTATGTGACTGTAACCCAACTTGCACAATCTGGTTAGAAAGCATTCTGTAAGAGCCTCTGAGATGGACAACAGGAAAGAGTTTTCTTCAGTCATCTGTGATGACTCTGATCAATGAAAAGCTCTGACTTGAAACATGGGAGGAGCAAAGGAGGGAGGAAGGGAGGGAGGGGAGGAGGGAGGGAGATCAATTAGTCAGTGGAACAACCTGTCTCCAGAAGTTGCGGGGCTTCCTCACTGAAGATTTTCAAGAAGAGACTGGACAGCCGTTTGTCTGGAGTGGTACAGGGTCTCCTGCTTGAGCAAGGAGTTGGACTAGTTGGACTAGTAGACCCTTCCAACACTGTTATTCTGTTACTTTATTTTGTGCGTGTATGCATATGTATATACATATGAAATATATTATTTTATTATATTGTATTATGTTATACACAAAAATATACAAACTGTGTTTCCCCGAAAATAAAACCCACCCAGAAAATAAGCCCTAGCATGATTTGCAATGGGGCAGGAGGCCATGCAGCGCACCAGTGCTGCTGCCACGAGTTGAGGCGAGGCAGGTGGGGGGGATGGAGCTGCCCCACGCACCCCACACCTGCTTACCTCGGGGGCCCCGCAGCCAGGCCATTCTCCCCTCGGTGACCTCCCCCCGCCCATTCAAGGACTGGCTGCCCACCCGCTTCTTCGCTTTTGCTCCTCTCCCAAGCCGGACTGCCATGCCACGGAGGGTGGGCAGAGGGGAGGCTCTGTCGCCTTTCCCAGTCCCCCTCTGTCGTCCTGGAGCAGGCGGCTTCAAAATCAGACATCTCCCAAAAATAAGCCCTAATGGGCCTTTTGGTCCAAAAAAAATAATAATAATAAGACCTGATGTTATTTTTGGGAAAACATGGTATTTTCATGGGCCCTTTGCACTGTATATCTTGTGCCTAACAAAAGGCACCAGACCAGCATTCAAAGAAATAGCTGCATTCAGCTGGCTATACAGAGGCAGAATCTGGAAACAGCAGCAACTGAAATTGTGGAAGAGAAGAAAGGGCCCCTGGCACCAGGGCATCTGCGCTGAAGGCGGGTAGAGAGAGGCTGGTCATCCCTCAACACACACACACACACACACACACACAGAGATGGTGTTCCTGAAAAAGTGAAGATGTGATTCTGCGCTTGTTTCGCTGCATGTTTCCCCTCCCCAGTCATATAACTTTCACCACAGTGAATTTTTTATGTACACAAAGCCTCTGGCCACAATATTTCTGTTTCCTTCACTTTCTCTGCCTTGCAAATGTGTCAGGTTTGGTTTATTGAACCTGGGATCATGCTTCAAATGTATAAGAATGCTGGACCATGTTTTCCCAACCGTTTGTATTTTTCTTTGGAGGTTTGCAAAGAAAGACAGTTTTGAGCTTGCAAAGGTAAAATTCCAAAAAAAAAACTCCCACCCAAATCACTGCAAATACCATTAAATAATAGAATAGAGCTGGAGGGGACCATGGAGGTCTACTAGTCCAGCCCCCTGCTCAAGCAGGAGGACCTGACAAGTGACTGTCCAGTCTCTTCTTAAAAACCTCCAGTGATGGAGCACCCACGACTTCTGGAGGCAAGCTGTTCCATTGGTTGATTGTCCTCACTGTCAGAAACTTTCTCCTTAATTCCAGGTTGCTTCTTTCTTTGATCAGTTTCCAACCGTTGTTTCTTGTCCTGCCCTCTGGTGCTTTGGTGAACAACCTGGCCCCCTCTGCCTTGTGGCAGCCCCTCAGATACTGGAACGCTGCTATCCTGTCTCCTCTATTTCTTCTTTTCCTTAGACTAGCCAGACCCAAATCCCGCAGCCGTTCTTCATATGTTTTAGTCTCCAGGCCCTTGATCATTTTAGTTGCTCTTTTCTGAACTTTTTCCAAGGTCTCAACATCTTTTTTGTGATATGGAGACCAAAATTGGTTGCAGTATTCCAGGTGTGGACTCACGAGGGCTTTATAAATACTACACATGATCAACTTTATTAATATTATCATTATCATTATTATTATTTAGTATCAATCTTTTTTAAAATGGCTATGCTGGAAACAAAAGAATATGAAAGTTTGATTTTGGTTTTTGATATTAGATTAGATTGTTGTTATAGAAATCGCTAATATTTGCTATACAGATAAAGGAAAAACTTGAGGCTTTATTTTGTATTTTATTGCACCATTGTTTCTCCCCTTCTTATCTCACTCCTTCTTCCCCTTTCTGTTTCCCTTTTTATCCCTATTTGTATTTTAAATTATAAATAAACTTCAATAAATTATAAATTAAATTATAATAAACTTCTACAAAACTAAAAAGAAATCCTTTACAAAATGGGAAGATAGATGTTGAGATGATATGTGTGATGCACTTTGCCTTGTGTGAGCCACACAACAGTTCCCAAAGTGTTTGCAGAGGATCAAAAAGGGAAAACGGGGGACTACAACCGTCCCAGTCCAAGTCCTGCTCCCTTTTGACCTGCTTCCTGTGGGGGGGGGGGCATAAGAAGAGATGGGGCTTGGATGGTGAGAGGGTGGCTGCCATCTTGACTTTGCTGACCCCTTCCCTTTGCCCCCTCTCCCAGTACACCCCTGCACATTGCTTGCTTATGGCTTCATTGTTGGCAATTCTCAGAACTGGAATGTGATAATACAATGGCTGCAAAGTGTGGTTTCCCCACAACATCACCGCAAGAGGCACCTGGAAGCTGAGCAGCCCTGAGCTGAATTCAGGGGAACCCAAAAAGAGCCAATGGGAAGGAGGGGAAAACAAACAGTCACACCCTCTTTGATACACAAACTGCACCTAAATGCAAACAAAGGTAGGCAAAGGGAAATCCGATATGCCTTGCAGCAATTTTAGGCAAAGCCCTCCAGGGTTGCAGTTTCTGTGGGGTGGGGGGGGACTGGGGGAGGCTGCTGCCAGCCCTGCAGAGGAAGACCTCACTTTTTTGCAAGGGGGGGGGGGTTGGGGAGCAAAGAGGTCAAAACTTTCCTCTCTGCAGGTGCCCTGTGGGGATGGCCCTGGGAGGGGGCAGGGATGCTGCCTAGGGAAGGGCTGCTAAGGGGCCTAGTCTGGCAGCTGCCCAGTGGGCAGAACTCCAGGAGGGATCTTCTCTAAGTTCTTGGGCTGTAGAGGACCCGGCAGGAGAGCCGGACTTTCAGTTTGGCAAGATTCTATCAATGCCCCTTGACCACAAAATAGAAGGAGCTTATCTAGCCACGGTGTGTCCAGCTTGGAAAGGCTGAGATGGCCAAGGGTTACAGTCTATGAATCAGGCTGCAGGGACCATCCATGCTGCTGCCCCACAGCAGACCTTCCTGGGTCTCTTTGCAGAGCTGGGCCTGGGGCCTCCAGGCTTTCCTCCTGGGGACGTTGAACGTCCATGCTTTGGCAGAGAAATCCAAAGAGGTTCAGATGTTCCTGGCTGCCAAGCCACCATGGGATTCTCCCTGGTCATCCCAACCCCACTCTAGGGGGCAGGTGGTCTGGCAATGGAGACCTTGATGCCCCTGTCCTGCCATGCTCACATCACTTTCTGCTCAAGCTGCTATGACCACCCTCACTCACTCCTCTGAGGATGGCGTGTCCCAGGACCTGGCGGGTCTCTGGACAGTTTCCCCAGGGCAGGTGGTTTTCCCAGCCATCTTCCTGGCAGGTCTGCAAAGCATCTGGAACTGCTTCTGAGTGGCCTTTCTCCAGCCACCGGATGTGAGTCCAGAGAAAGGCGAATCCTCCACCAGAATCGCTCCTCTAGTGACTGCTTAATGTCTAATCACTTGTTTGAATGTTTGACCTAGATTCTGTTGTTATGTATAACGGCTGCTGTTACTTAAGCCAGACTTGCTGTCTTCAGGCTGGTAATTAGGTTTTGGGCAGGAAACTGTTACTTTAAACCTATTGGCTGCCGCCTGGAGGCTAACCATATAAATAGCTGCACAGCAGCTATTTGAGCTGCTTCTGTTCAGAGTTAAATAAACTTGTTGCTGTTTCAACACTCGTCTCGCTTAATGCCTTCAAGAACTGAAAACAGTAGCGACAAAGGTGGGATGTGCTGCTTCATCATAAGAGTCTGAAGTCACTAGGGGGTGAGTCCAGCACAGAGCCTGGCAGGAACTACATTCCTCCCTCCTCGGTCTGCCAAGCAAGCCACGCTGGAGACCACCACGCCCTAAGGATCCATCCTAGGGCCTATGCAGAAGCCAGCAGCACAAGGCAATGCGAGCAACAAGAAACGCAAGCAACTCACCATGGCGAAAGTGGGGAAACTCGAAGAGTTCGACGTCAACCACCCGGAGCAATGGGTGTCCTACATTTCCCGTGTAGAAAACTACGCCAACCAGGTCGCCAAAGATGGACTGAAGGCCGCAATCCTCCTCTGCGTGTGCGGCCCCGCCACCTTCAACATTGCAGAAAACCTGGTCACCCCAACACCGCTCGAGTCCGTCACCTACATGGACTTGAAGAACAGGCTCCAAGACCATTTTGAGCCAAAATTACCCATGATAGCATGGAGGCATGCTTTTGAGCAGCGGGAACAAAAACCCGGCAAATTGGCCACAGAATTCATTGCCGCTCTTTGTCAAGTGTCCCGACTGCAATTTCACAGATTTGGAGGAGAGACTAAGGGACCATCTAGTCTGCGGCCTCTGGAATCGAGAGCTCCAACAAAAACTTTTCGTTAAGGAGACTCTCTCACTACAGGAGGCCTTGAAGGAGGTCATGGAAGATGAAGCCGCCGGAGGGGCTGTTAATGTGCTGCGGCCCTCCAAAAGCATGTCAAGCACTGAAGCAGTTCACCATGAGGACGCTGAGCAAAGGAAAGACACTGACTCAGACTACAAAGTCGACAAGCTACAGAGGCACCAAGAGAAGGGACCGAGACCAGCTGATAAGGCAGTTCCATTCCTTAGGTGCATGGGTTGCGGAGGCTGCAATCAACGCACGGAATGTCATTTCCATACAGCAATGTGCTGGGTGTGTGGCAAGTCAGGCCACATTGCTGCCGTCTGTCGAGGTTGCCAGAGGGACCGTCCATAGGAAGACTCAATCAGGAGAGGTACCGGGGCCCCGTGGCAACGCCGAGTAGGGTTCTGCGCCAGTTGAAGGAGCGGTCTCCGCACTGGTGCCCATCGCCCCCTTAAGCCAAAGCTTCGACTCCAAGTCAAGCTTCAGGGAGTTCCATATAAGATGGAACTAGACACAGGCTCAGCCCTGTCCATTATCTCTATAGGAACATTTAGGTACATATGCAGCCACAGCAATAGATGGTTCAAACTTCGGCCATCTAATTTAATGCTCACCGACTTCCAAAACTCCCGAGTGGTGGTCAAGGGCGAAGCCACAGTTCTAGTGAATTTCAAGGGGTTTGCAGGCCCACTTGATGTTGTTGTGGTAGAAGGCCAACGCACGAGCCTCATAGGGCTCAATTGGTTCGATGCTTTGGGCATTCAAGTAACCGGCATTCACTGGACACAAGCAGCGGATTTGCCAAGAATTTTGCCAAGAATTCTCAGATGTTTTCAGTTCATGCCTAGGGGAGTACAGGGGTCCTCCGATAGCCTTCAAGCTTGATCCTATGGTAATGCCAATATGGATCAAGCCTTGTCGAGTACCTTTTGCTTTAACACAGTGGTTCTCAACCTTGGGGTCGCGACCCCATTTGGGGTCGCGCGACCATTTCGCAGGGGTCGCCGGGCACCGCCGGCCGCCATTTTGTTTTTTTATTTTTATTTTTTTTAATTTTTTTATTTTTATTTTTATTTTTTTTATTTTTTTTGGCGTGCGCGCGCCGTGCACGCACAGATCTGCCCGTCGCGCCGAAAAAAAAATAAAAAAAAATAAAAAAAAATAAAAAAATAAAAAAACAAAAAAACAAAAAAACAAAATGGCGGACCGCGACGGGCGGATGCGCAGATCCGCCCGTCGTGGCTGCCATTTTGTTTGTTTTTTGATTTTTTTAAAAAAAATTTTAAAAAAAATTTAAAAAAAACCAAAATGGCGCGGCCGCCATTTTGTTTGTTTTTTTTGTTGTTTGTTTTTTTAAAAAAATTTTCGGCGCGCACGCGCACCCGGGCCGGGGTCACGGCGCACATGGGCGGGGCAAGTGGGGTCTCAACCTGAGAAAGGTTGAGAACCACTGCTTTAACACAAAAAATCGATGCAGAGCTGGACAAGCTGGTCAGTCAGGGGGTATTGCAGCCCGTAGACAGTGGGGAGTGGGAGACCCCCATAGTAACGCCACTAAAGGCCAACGGGGAAGTGCGAATATGCACTGACTACAAGTGTAGCATTAACCGGGCACTTCAGTAGCACACGTACCCAGTGCCAGTTGTCAGCCATATTTTGGTGTCATTGCAAGGTGGCCGTGTGTTTGCCAAATTAGATTTGGCACAGGCCTACCAACAGCTGCCGGTGGATGAGGCCACGGCAGCCGCCCAAACCATCGTCACCCATTGGGGGGCTTCAAGGTCAAGCACCTACAGTTTGGGGTGAGTGTAGCCCCAGGGATTTCCCAGGGAGTAATGGAGCCAACGCTCAAGGACATTCCAGGGGTCTGCCTATATTTCGATGATGATCTCATCGCCGGAGAAACCGCAGAGGTCCTGGCTGAATGGCTTAGAGCCATCCTTCAACGGTTCCGCATAGCGGGACTCAGATTAAAGAAAGAAAAATGCAAGATTGGGGTTGAGTCAACGGAGTTCTTGGGGTTCCGCATCGATGCCGATGGCATCCATCTGGTGGACTCAAAGCTGAAAGCGATTCAACAGGCCCCAAGCCCGAAATCCAAGGGAGAGCTTCAGGCCTTTTGGGGCCTTCTTAATTTTTACCATGCTCCTTTCAAACAAGGCTGCTGTGGCAGAGCCGTTACATTGGCTCTTGGACAGACAAGCCCAGTGGAAGTAGACCAGCATCCACGAAAGGAGCTTCCCAGCAGTCAAATCACTGCTATCCTTGAACTCTGTACTCACACATTTTAATGAAAGGCTGCCAGTCTGCATTGCATGTGATGCATCTCCATATGGGGTTGGGGCTGTGTTGAGCCATTTGTCGGCTGATGGGAAACAGTCTCGCATCGCCTACTATTCTAGGACCCTGTCGTCTGCAAAGCGAACTATGCACAAATTGATGAGGCTTTGGCAATCGTGGCTGGAGTTAAAAAATTCCACGACTACTTATACGGTCACCAGTTCACGGTTTTTACAGACCACAAGCCACTCCTAGGATTATTCACTACGAACAAACAGACACCCCAGATTCTGTCGTCTCGAATGTTGAGGTGGTCTATTTTTCTGTCAGTCTACAACTACAGGCTGGTTCACAAACTGGGCAAAGAAATGGACCATGCAGTAGGTTGCCCCTACCACATGTAGAGCCAGATTCAGCTCCAGCTCCAGCTGCACGCATCCTGGCTAACCAGGATCTACCGGAGTCTCCCCTTCACACTGGAGACGTAGTTGCTGAGACTGCAGCTGACAAAATACTGAGTCATGTATTGAATTGAGTGCACACAGGATGGCTAGACAAATGTCCAGGCCCAGAATTTCAGAGCTTTTTCATGTGAAAAGATGAGCTTTCAGCTCATAAAGGATGCATCCTTTGGGGAAGTAGGGTCATAATTCCCAGCTCGTTAAGACCCAGAGTGCTTGAGTCTCTGCACAAGGGCCATCTGGGAATAGTCCGGATGAAGGCACTCGCGAGGAGCTACCTTTGGTGGCCTGGGCTAGATAAGGCTATCGAAGCCCAAGTACATGGTTGCATCACATATCAACAGTCCAGACCGGAGATGCCGCAAGCTCCTGTCCACCGATGGGAGGACACTCACACACCGTGGTCAAGAATCCACATTGACTTTGCCGGGCCCTTTCAGGGACAGCTGTTTTTAATAGTGGTCGATAGCCATTCAAAATGGTTAGAGGTTGCACCAGTTCCAAATATGACTACTGCCAGGACTATCCAGGAACTGCGCAGAATCTTTGCAACACACGGGCTTCCCGGCGTCTTAGTATCAGACAATGGGGCTCAGTTTACTGCTTCAGAATTCCAGTCCTTCCTCAGGACAAACCTCATAAGGCATGCCATGTTGGCTCCCTTTCACCCGGCCTCAAACAGCCAAGCATAACGGCCTCAGCACAACCAAGGAGTTCCTAAAATGGATTGTCACAGGAAACTGACACCACAGATTGGCAGACTTTCTACTCTGCCAGCATACAACTCCCTGCACAACCATGGGCAGAAGCCCAGCCGAGCTACGTTGGGGCCGACGTTTGATCACTAAGCTGGACAGGCTCCACCCCAATCGAGTTGCATTGGACACTGCACGGCCAAAGGCGCCCAGAAGTCTGCAAGTGGGTGACTAGATTTGGACCTGGAATTACAGGCAAGGGGCTTTGTGGGTGGCAGCAGTGGTTGTAAAGGTGTCAGGGCCATTTTCCTACGAGGTAGTCCTCGAAGATGGGCGAGTCATTTGCTGGCACATTGATCAACTGCGTCGGCGGCTGGTGGATCAGTCACCTGCTCAGGACTCCCAAGAGGGTCACACACAGGGCCCGCATGACAGCAGTCCAACAGAAGGGTTTGCACGCTTCGACAGAACCCTCCCTCAAGGAGAAGGGGGACTGGCCGTAGTAGAGGCTCCTCCGGACGCACAGACTACATTGATTGAACAGGCCAGGCAAATGGTGCTGAGAGACAGCCCTACAGACTTTGCTACATGAGTGGACTTTGGTTTGGGTCGACCAGGACTGGCCAGCTAAAGGGACTCGAGTCAAACCGACTCCACTGAATCTCTGAGTCCTGGTCTACCCAGCCTGGCAGGCAAGCAGGTAGACCAGAGAACCCCAGCAACCCTTAGGCATTCTGAATGGTCAAGAAGTCCACCTACGTATCTGCAAGATTATGTCAAATAATTAAGGGTTTGAACTATCTAGGGGGAAGGGGTGTAATGTATTGGTCACAACTCTTTTGAATCACTTGTTTAATGTCTAATCACATGTTTGAATGTCTGACCTAGATTCTGTTGTTCTATAAGGCTGCTGTTGCTTAAGCCAGACTTGCTGTCTCCAGGCTGGTAATTAGGTTTTGGGTGGGAAACTGTTACTTTAAACCTATTGGCTGCCGCCTGGAGGCTGACCATATAAATAGCTGCACAGCAGCTATTTGAGCTGCTTCTGTTCAGAGTTAAATAAACTTGTTGCTGTTTCAACACTCGTCTTGCTTAATGCCTTCAAGAACTGAATCTTCTTTAGAATAGAATAGAGCTGGAAGGGACCTTGGAGGTCTTCTAGTCAAGTCCCCTGCTCAAGCAGGAGACCCTACCATTCCAGACAAACAGTATGTCAAAACCTCTCAAATGTATTTGCCTTTGCATTCACCTGTTTCATTTATTCCTTTCCTGCTTGTGCTTATGTATTCATTTTTGGGGCTGCCATTCTGTTGGGAAGGTGCTTGCATGGGGAGGGGGATGTTATCTGCTCTGCTCTGTATGGGATGCCCTCCCTCTTGGTGAGAGGAATGCAACCTGAAAATATCTGCCTTATCTATGGAGACCTTGAGAAGCGCACTAACTCTCCAGATTCTCATAACATGGTGGCACCTGTGGATTGGCTGGATTTCAACTGGATGGTTGGACACTGGGGGGAGGAGTTCTGAATTGGCTTTTTGATATAATCCTTCATGTGCCAAATCTTTAGACCTTGCTTTGCTTTCTAGCCATCACTAACTCTTAATAAAAATTACTTTTGAAACGATGCCTGTTTCAAGAGTTCTGCTTTCTCAGGAGATCTAGTTGAGGCAGATCCTTACACAGTTCTCTTCTTGAAAACCTCCAATGATGTAGCAACCACAACTTCTGAAGGCAACTTCTGTTCCACTGGTTAATTGTTAATTCTTTCAAGGAGGAAGAGACCTTTGGCCAAGTATCCTCTAAGTCGTGGTCTTGCCTGTTCCTGCTTTTAGGAATGGGGGTTCCTTGATTCTTTTTTTTTCTCATCAAGAGTCAACCCACCATTTCTCCCCACTTTTGGACGACTTCTGTGTTCTGTAAGGGGCCCTTGGTGCTTTCTGAGCTTGCTTGTTTTGTTGCAAATGTTTCATTGCCCAAACTAGGTAACGTCATCTGTGCTAGTGCTAGTGCCACACTGATGAAGTTGCCTAGTCTGGGTCATGAAACATGTGCAAGAAAACAAGCCAGCTCAGAAAGCACCAAGGACCCCCCATGGTAACCCTGAGCTACAAATATTCTCCTTTATTATGTTCTGTGAAACAAGCCTTTCCAAGTGGATCAGCACAGGGTTAAAAATAAAGAAGCATGCACACACCACACATAGAGAGAAAGCCTCCCTTTCCCCTGACTGCCAGCTGAGTCGGCTCTTTGACGTGGTTTCCTTAGTGACATCAGGGAAACCCCAAAGCCTCCCTTGTCTGATAACCACATCACATGCTTCCCCACCAGCGGCAGCATCGGCAGCATCATGCACTGAGGAAGCAGCGAAGAGGCAACTGGTCAGCACAGCCTGCTCTGGCGCTCAGAGGCAGCTCAGCCGGCCCTTCTCCAAAGGGGACCCCCCCTTTGAGATGCTGGAGACTTGTCCAAACAGCGCCCACCCTCCCACAATTGAACCTGGGAAAATCCATCAGGACAGGGCTCCCATAGGAGAGGTTAAGATGGCAGCTGCCATTGAAGTCCTGCCTTACAGCCGGCATCTTGACTTTCTTAGCCTCCCCCTCCCCCAAGTGCCCCTGTTCTGGGACATGAACTTGAGCAAAACTCCGAGGGAGAAGCTTCCTCACTGGGTCCCTTTGGAGCTGATTTAAAGCCTGCTCTCCCCCCCCCCCAAATCTCTAGGATGCTGGCAGAGACTTTTCCAGCAGGCTCCCTCAATGATTTGGCTGCATGGCTGGGAAACTGGATGAGCTTGTCCTAGGTCCAGGACCTAGAAGGTTTCAGGGAGGGGAGGGGAGGGGAGGGGAGGGAGGATGCTGGGCAATTCTGACCAGACATCTGAAAATTGCTGAGGTTGAGAAACACTGTTCTCAGCGCTTGGTGAGTCTGGACCAATCGGTTATTAACCTAATGAGTTCTGTCAACCAGCCCCCCCCAATTGTTTATAAGATGCAGTGACTCATGCAAACTCAAAAACTAACCAGGTTCAGTTCATCAAAGCTAGATACGCTGTGCCAACACAGCTTAGCTCTATTTCGCAGCCCTCCTGTGGAAGTCTTGAATTAAGGTGGTTCTCATGCAAACCAGGAATGTCCCTTTCCTGCCCCTCCATCAGGACTCGCAGCCCGCAGGCCAGAGGAGATTCACTGGGCCAACCTCTGGAGCCAAGAATACGGGGGGCGGGGGGGGGCTTCGAAAGAGGGCTGGAGAAATCCAACTGCAGGGAATTGAATAGATGGCTCTTTTTCAAGATGAGAATTCTGTTTTTCTCATTTGCCCTGGGTTTTACTAAGAATCCAGCGCCCATCTTCTCAACGGGTGCCATGCAAGTCACACATCCATGAAGTCAAGTCTGATGCTCCTTCACAATGGCCCTGTGAGGTGAGCCACCCTTATTTCTGCAGTGAGACCTGGCCAGGATGAGCTTTCACACAAGGCCTCCCAGCTGCTTTGAACCCTGCCCCGGAGCCCATCTGGGCGAGGTCTCTTCTCTGTGGTTCTTTATGAGAGGAACACATTTAATCACAAGGCAGAAGCTGCGGCTCTCCAGGCCCCCCTTGATTGCTCTTTCCCAACATGCTGATGATTCCAGTCTCCTTATTAGCATATGCAAATAGTATGCAAACCTCTCTGGTCTCCTCCAAGTGCACAAGAGAGTGAGGCTGCCATCTAGTGGTGAAATGTGCTTTCCAGGCCATTCCTGCTGCCTCCGTTCCCCCCTCATCAAAGGGTCCCCCATCAGACTTAATGTGATTTGGGTAAGCTGTGTGAACCCCTCAGTCTGGATGATTGGGGCTCAGCAGGGATTTAGAACAAGAAGCAGAGTTATCTTTAAGTAATACAAAGGAGAATAGTTGAATTAAGTAGCTGACTGATTTATTGATTAAATGCAGCTAATAGGCTTACCCTTCATGTGCTGAGTAGCTTTCCATCCTGCCTGTGACCCACGGTGTGCAACCCTGAATGACTTTGGGTTCCTTCAAAAAAGTTTTAAAAGTGGTGGCTTAGCCTAATTCCCCCACTCCGACACTCTTTCGCAAAGCCCTGAAGGTCTGGTTTCGCCAATGGGCCTGGGGCACCCAGAGTGGGATGGAGCCTATCAAGTGGCTTTACAGACTGACTGATTGTTGTCACCATGCGGGTGCGGGTTGTTGCTGTTTATTTTTTTATATTAGGTTTGAATCTTTGTGAGCTGCCCAGAGTCACCGAGAGTGAGTTGGGTGGCCATATAATTTTTCTTAAAATAATTCAATTGAGGAGTTTTCAGTTCTTTTTTAATTGGCTCCCTATTATAATTTTATTTATCTATCTGTTCATTTGCTAACTGTCTAGGCCCCGATTCCAGGGCCCCTGTCTGTGAACCAGCTTTCTTTCTTGAGGATCACCTGCTGGCTTCGGTTTCTGCAGGAGGGCCGAGCCCCCAGAGGGGGGAGCTGGATGGTGAGAGTGTGGCAGGGGTGTCTTCCAGCTCCAGGGTGGCTTTTCAGAGCCCATCCAGGGCTTCGGCAGAATCCAGGGAGCAGCTTCCAGGCCCTGCTGGCCGTGGGTCCTCCTTTGTGCCTCTACCCCCCACAGGAGCCCCACGGGAGGGCCTCTGGAAGCCTGGGGGGGAGGAGATAAGTGAGTTTTGCCCCATTATATGACCTTTCTTTCCACAGTCATTAAATGAATCGCTGCAGTTAAGTCGGTGACCTGTTGTTAAGTGAATCTGGCTTCCCCATTCACTTTGCTTGTTAGAAGGTCACAAAAGGGGACCACATGGCGACCATTGTAAATATGAGTCAGTCGCCAAGAGTCCAAATTATGATCACATGACCATAAGGATGCTGCAATAGTTGTAAGTGTGAAATATGGTAATAAGTCACTTTTTCAGTACCGTTGTAACATTGAACAGTCACTAAACGAGTTACCTGCAGTTGCTATTGTGCAGAAGGTGTGATGGTATCTGAGAAAGATTTTGAGAGAAGAGGTAAGGAGATGCTGCCTAAAGAACAGTCAGATAAGAGACTGCAGAGCCCTCGGCTGCATAATGGGTGGAGAAAGGCATTCGGAAGGGCCTTTCTGAGCCTCCCAAGGCTGTACGGGAGCCGGAGACGGTGGGAGGTGTGTGCTTGCAGGGTTCTGTTAATACAGCCTGCAAGAAAGTGAAACGGGGTCATCACAACAGGTTGCGTTTCCTGTTTGGTCCACTCTGAGAGGCTGACAGAAGGAGAAACGATGAAAGGCCTGGAGAAGAAGCACATTTGTTGTAATAAATTCATTTTTATTTCAAATGAATGGGGAGCCTGGCCTTACCCACCCTTTGACACATGGACCACCCTGGGCTATTAAATGCCAAGCGTGCCAGGGCCTGGGAAACCTGGGACAAGTGGGCTGAGGTGGCACCCTGCCTCGTGCCTTCTCTCGGCTTCTGGCCCACCACCCCAGAGCTCAGTCAAGGTGTTGTGCCCCAGCCCACTCCCCCTCCACCATGGGCTTCCCTGTCTGGGGAGCAACTTCAGGACTTTCCAGGCTATCTGCCTGCCAGACTTAAGGCCCCCATTTTGCCCATTAAAACTCTCAAAAATGCCAAGAAGGTCCTACGGGACCTCTGGGGCCCAGAAGGGATATGCCAACAGCTCTCTTATGCCCATAACTCAGCCATTGGTGAGCTGAGGACAGACCTCCAACTCCTTCACCCATTTACTGCCACAACTGGGATCGCCTCCTGCCTGCCAGGCCCAGGGGCTGATGTGGCAGCACTAGTATGGCGATGGTGCTTTTTCACAGGGAGTGGGCATGACTTCACGACTTTCTCTTAGGCACCAGGTCCAGGGTGGCTGAATTCACACAATACGCTTACCTACGGGACCGTCTTCTGCCACATACTTCCCTTCGACCAGTGAGAGCGCACAGGGTCGGCCTCCTCTGGGTCCCGTCAGTGAAACAATGCCGTCTGGCGGGTCCTAGGGGGAGGGCCTTCTCTGTTGTGGCACCCACCCTCTGGAACCAACTGCCTCCTGAAGTCCGTGCTTCCCCCACTCTCCCGGCCTTCTGGAGGAATCTTAAGACCTATCTTTGCCA
The DNA here is from genome assembly GCA_034064705.1 of Bothrops alternatus. Lineage (NCBI taxonomy): Eukaryota > Metazoa > Chordata > Lepidosauria > Squamata > Viperidae > Bothrops > Bothrops alternatus. The sequence goes on from JARGCV010000988.1 coordinate 3,197,239, forward strand.
GGCAGGCCTGGGGTTGACTGTGGAATGTTGAGTGAATGATGAATGCGTCTGGGGTTGTATTTTTTAATGATTTTTAGATTTGGACTTAGTTTTGAAGTACTGTTTTGTTTATGTTGTAAGCCGCTTCGAGTCTTCGGAGAGGAGCGGCATATAAGTCCAAAAAATTAAATTAAATTAAATTAAATTGTTCAGGGTTATGTTAGCCATTGTTTTCTCAACCTCGTTTTCTAAGTTGGCACGATGTCCTGAAACAAAAATTGATAACACCCTAAGGGCAGGGATGTCCAGCGATGTCAATTTTAAGATTTGTGGACTACATCTCCCAGAATTCTGTGAGGTCATAAAGTTGCTCAGCTTGGACACTCCTGCTTTAAACAGTAGTGTTTGTGATGCAAACACAGTCACCATCCAGGAACTATTGATGCCTCTTTTAGGTTTAATTCCCAGCGATTTGGATCTTGTGGATTTTCCTATGTTTTGTGGTTCGTCAAATCCTGCTCCACAGTCCTCCGGTTTGCCCCCTTGCCTGCCTCCAGAGCAGAATGGCATAGGTGCAATAACCGGCATGCCTGATTTGGCCCCATGTGTGCCAGTTGCCCACCCTTTGTTTCCAAGGGCTGCTCTGTGTCTCCGGCTGGCATCGCCCTGGCGGCTGCCTTCCCGGCCACCTGGGCCTGGTGTTGAATGTCGCTCTTGCCACGTGGCTGGAAGCCTGAGTCACCCTGGCACTGTCCCCAAGGAGGCCAGACGGCGCTCTGTTTCCACAGGGTAATTCCTATTCAGAGTCGGGTCCCACACAAAGCAGCTCTTGGAATCCCTGCCCCTCCCTGTAAAGCTCTAGGTCTGCCTGAGGCAGGGAGAGAAAAGGAAGGCAGGATTGTGCCCCCAGCAGAGGCCATCCAGCTGGTGAAGAAGCTGGTGAAGATTCACCCTCCCTTCCTCATCCTGGCGAGTGTGACATTTATACACACAGAAATGTCCTCCAGCTCTCCCAGTTAAATTTCCTCCCTCCGAGGAAGAAGAAGCATGCCAGAATCTCTCCACCTGGTCTCTTTCAGACAAGGCTTCTCCCTGCCTTTGTGGCAGACACAAGTTTGATTGAATTTCAGCCGGCGGAACTCCTAGCAACAAGGAACAAAGCTGGAGAGCTTCCGCCAGTTCTCCTTCTTCCCAGGAGGGTGGGCACACTGCACACTGCTCAACTCCCAGCAACTTTGGGAACCTGCCAAAGTTAAAACACACACACACACACAAATACTGCAATAAAACCATATTGTAGGATGTAGCAGGACCACAACTCCTGACATCCCCAAGGAGCCGGCTGTTGGCTTTCTGCCCACAAGTCAGCCTGGAATGTTTTCCCAGAATTGGCTGAAAGAGAGGGCAAGAAGAAGAGGCACCCCGCCTTTCCAATCTGGGAAGCAAATTTCTCTCTCTTCCTTGCCCCACAAGAGCCAGGCCCCGGTTCCTTGGAGACTCATTCCCGTGCCCCCCCCCACTGTCATCCCAGTCCCATCCAATCCAGCCCAGTCCTGTTTGGTTCTCCCCATCATGTGGGCAATGGGTGATTTGAATCACTTGAGGGATGGCAGATTTATTTTCAAATAAACCAACCTTTCCTTTCTGAAATAGGGGGCTCAAACATCTGGACAAACTCTGTCTCGCTCCTGGCTTGGTCTGCAGAAAAGGAGAGGCAGGTGTGTGCAATTTATGTCAAAAGTTATTTTATTTTATGTCAGGTGAACATCATGATGACTTTGTTAGATTAATCATTTGTTAGATGATTTACTAAATAAACCAATAAACACATTAAGCCATAAATCCAATCTAGATTCATATAACATTAAAATCAAACCAATTGTTTTTTGGATTTGTGGATCGAAACCAATATTCCCATCCTCTGCTCAAATTCAAAGAAATTTTGCTGAAATAATGTTTGTGTGGTACGTCAGTCTAGTGAAAATGATATATATGAAGCGCCATAAGAGACGTCTAGAGAAGCGATGGAGACGAAGTAGGTCCGGATCTGATCGAACCAGATTGAGCTCATTTATTAGAGCCTATTTGAAGGCGATTAAGGCGGCAAGATCTTTGTATCTTTCCGCCTTGATCGCATCTGCGGAATCTCGCCCGGCCGCCCTGTTTAGGGTGACCTGGTCCCTCCTTAACCCGAGGGGTCCGGGGCCTCCCTTGCAGGGTAGTGCCGAGGATTTTAACAACTGTTTCACAGACAAAGTAGCTCAGATCCGGGCCGACCTAGACTCCAATTGTGAAGCAGAGTCGACTGATAACGATTCAGTCGAGGGGACAGGGGCATGTTCTTGTCCAATCATCTGGGGCGAGTTTGAGGCTGTTACGCCTGGTGAAGTGGACAGGGCCATTGGAGCTGTGAGTTCCGCCACCTGTTTGTTGGACTCGTGTCCCTCCTGGCTGTTTTTTGCCAGCAGGGAGGTGACACGTACCTGGATCCAGGAGATCGTCAACGCTTCTTTGAGGGAGGGGTCCTTTCCGGCTCCCTTAAAGGAGGCACTCGTGCGCCCCCTCCTCAAGAAGCCGTCCTTGGATCCAGCAATTCTGACCAACTATCCTCCGGTCTCCAACCTCCCCTTTGTGGGGAAGGTTGTTGAGAAGGTGGTGGCACTCCAGCTCCAGCGGTCTCTGGAGGAAGCCGATTATCTGGGGCCTCTGCAGTCTGGGTTCAGGCCCGGCTACAGCACCGAAACTGCTTTGGTCGCTCTGATGGATGATCTCTGGCGGGCCCGGGATAGAGGCCAGTCCTCTTTCCTGGTGCTTCTTGACCTCTCAGCGGCGTTCGATACCATCGACCATGGTATCCTTCTGCGCCGGCTGGAGGGATTGGGAGTGGGGGGCATCGTGTTACGGTGGTTCTCCTCTTATCTCTCTGGTCAGTCGCAGTCGGTGTTTGTGGGGGATCAGAGGTCCACCTCTAGGTTACTCCTGTGTAGGGTGCCTCAGGGGTCGGTTCTCTCCCCCCTACTTTTTAACATTTACATGAAGCCACTGGGTGAGATCATCCACTGCCACGGAGTGAGATACCATCAGTACGCTGATGATACTCAGCTGTACATTTCCACTCCTGGCCAAATCAGTGAAGCGGTTGAGGTGTGTCTGGAGGCTGTCAGGGTCTGGATGGGCGTTAACAGATTAAGGCTCAACCCTGACAAGACAGAGTGGCTGTGGGTGATGCCTCCCACGGACATTTCAATCTGTCCTTCCATTACCCTGGGGGGTGAATCTATAAACCCCTTGGAGAAGGTTCGCAACTTGGGAGTCCTCCTCGATCCACAGCTGACATTGGAACATCATTTATCGGCTGTGGCGAGGGGGGCATTTGCCCAGGTTCGCTTGGTGCATCAGTTGCGTCCGTATTTGGATCGGAAGTCTCTTCTCATGGTCACACATGCTCTTGTCACCTTGAGGATCGACTACTGCAACGCTCTCTACATGGGGCTGCCCTTGAAGAGTGTTCGGAGACTACAATTAGTGCAAAATGCAGCTGCGCGAGCAATTGTGGGCCTTCCACATTGTGCCCACATTTCACCAACCCTCCGCACGCTGCATTGGTTGCCTATTGGTCTCCGAGCGCAATTCAAAGTGCTGGTCATTACCTATAAAGCCCTATATGGCTCTGGACCAGGATACTTACGGGACCGCCTTCTGCCACATACTTCCCTACGAGCGGTGAGAGCGCACAGGGTCGGCCTCCTCCGGGTCCCGTCAGCGAAACAATGTCGTTTGGAGGGTCCTAGGGGGAGGGCCTTCTCTGTTGTGGCGCCCACCCTCTGGAACCAACTACCCCTTGAAGTCCGCGTTTCTCCCACTCTCCCGGCCTTCCGAAAGAACCTGAAAACTTATCTTTGCCGGCAGGCCTGGGGATGATTGTGGGTTGTTGTTCGAAAGTTGTACGTGTGTTGGGTGTCTATTTTTAATATTTTGATTGGACTTAGATTCTTTGATGGTTTTTTGTATATGTTGTAAGCTGCTCCGAGTCTCCGGAGAGGAGCGGCATACAAGTCGAATAAATAAATAAATAAATAAATAAATATAAAAATAAGAAGAAATCTACGCTCTGCCTGAATGGCTACATTAAGAAAGGCCATCTGTGAGAGCAAGGTCCAAGAATCAGAAATGTCTGGGGTTTAGTATTTACAGGCATAGGAAAATAATCAATTTGGAAATCAAAATTCAGAGTCTCATCATGGCAAGATGGACAGCAAATAAATTTAATGCATAAAATAAAAAAATAAAATAAGCTTTGTTCAGAAAATGGTATTGAAGATGACAAGAAAATAAAATATACAAAATTTTTGAGAGTAGCAAAGTATATATAGTCATGCACACTGTAAAAAGGATTAAAAAGACACAAAGAAAATATAATATCGAACTGGAGTGCACGCTAAAAAAGTACAATAACAAATGTTTTACAGAGCCACTCAGCATGCGATGTTTCGAGAGAAGCGCTCCCCCCTCCGTCAGATATACAGCGATTCACTCTACGAAAAAGTCTCAAAAGTCTCCCCCAAACCTCTCGCTCCATCGCCCCCATATTGCCCCCTTTTCGTTCCTTTGCCCCCGTGTCGCCCCTTTTTGTTCCATCGCCCCCCTGGAAAAATGAAATCACTTCCTGGGGGGCAATATCGCCCAGGTGAAAGCGCTGGACTAGAGGACCTCCAAGCTCTCTTCCAATTCTGGTATTCTACGATTCTGTTAAGAAAGAAATTCACTTCAGTCAAGACAAGACGGAGTGGCTGTGGGTTCTGCCTCCCAAGGACAATTCCATCTGTCCATCCATTACCCTGGGCGGGGAAGTCTTGTCCCCGTCGGAGAGGGTTTGCAACTTGGGTGTCCTCCTCGATCCACAGCTAAGTTTAGAATACCATCTTTCGGCTGTGGCGAGGGGGGCATTCGCCCAGGTTCGCCTGGTGCGTCAGTTGCGGCCCTATTTGGACCGGGAATCACTCCTCACAGTCACCCATGCCCTTGTCACCTCGAGACTCGACTACTGTAATGCTCTCTACATGGGGCAACCTTTGAAGAATGTCCGGAGACTGCAGGTGGTTCAGAATGCGGCCGCGCGAGCCGTCTTGTGTCTCCCAAGACATGCTCATGTCACTCCAGCCCTCCGTGAGCTGCACTGGCTGCCAATTGGTCTCCGAACACAATTCAAAGTGTTGGTTATGACCTATAAAGCCCTATATGGCAATGGGCCAGGATACTTGCAGGACCGTCTTCTGCCTCATGAATCCCAGCGACCGGTTAGGGCACACAGGGTTGGCCTCCTACGGGTCCCCTCTGTTAGACAGTGCCGTCTGGCGGGATCTAGGGCTAGGGCCTTCTCTGTTGCTGCCCCAGCCCTCTGGAATCAACTTCCCTCAGAGGTTCGTACTGCTCCTTCCCTCCTAGCTTTCCGAAAAACTTTTAAAAACACATCTTTGCAGACAGGCCTGGGGCGTGTGAGCTGTGCTCTGCCCCTGGGCCTTTGATTGGGAGTGTATGTTGTATGAGTGAGTATAGTTTTTATAGTTTCATAGTTTTATATTGTACCATTTTTTAAGTGACCTATGTATTTTGTACTTATATTTCTGTTGTGAGCCGCCCTGGGTCTGGGGAGAAGGGCGGCATATAAGTCGAAATAAATGAAATGAAATGAAAATGAAATTTCCTAATCCTAGAAATGTAAAATTCCTGAAAGCCTCTCTGGCAGCCAAGATGGCTTTTCTAACGAGTTCATTGTATATTTATTAAAGGGTTCCCCTTAAGACACGATATGTTCATCCTGGATTTCTCTGATGCATCACAGTTTTGAAGATGCCTAACCGCAAAATTGGTGGGCAGGTAGGATCCTTGGAGCACCCATTCACCTGGGCCTCGTCTCTAATCTATTTCAGTTATTAAGATTCTTGTCAATAAACACAAAAGGGAAGAAGGAGGGGGAGGGGGAGGCAGGGCAGCCTCTGCCCCATCTAGCCAATTTCTCCCGGTCTCCAGAAGGCTCAGCTGCTGCCTAAAGACTTGGTGGGGCTCAGCAGGGGTGGCATTTTATGCCCACGGCATGTCTCTGTGCCCCCAAAGAGCCACGTACCCCAACCCAGTTTCCTTTCTCCATGGTTCAGTCTGCCCTTCCCTCCAGAAACTCTTCATTCATTCCCTCAAGTTTCGTCTCTCTGGGAGAAGCTCTTCCCTCTTTGAAGACAGCCAGAACGGCCTCTGGGAGAGCCCCCCCCCCCACGGGAAGGATCCTCTTCCTTCCCCCTCCCCTCCTTTGTTTCTTGGTCTTCCTTTTCCCCCAGGAAAGGTCAGAGACCTGAGCCTCCCTTGTGCTCACGCAGAGGCAGACTGGTGGCCCTCCAGACGATCTCTCCCGCCTGGCCTCTAACTGCAAACCCTTCTCAAGGGATCAATTAAGGGGGGGGGGCTTTCTTCTGGGAAAGATTATGCCCCAGGGTCTTTGTTCCCTGCCCCCTCCTACCAAGCACCTGTCTTGAGCACTGTGGCCCTCCCAGCAGCTGTGCACAAAGTGCCAAGCAGATCAAAGCTACGTATCAGATTTACCAATGGCGTCCAGCCATCCACCAGCAAGGGCTCCCTCCCCATCCCACACGGAGGCCTCCTGGGCCCTCCTGCTCGCACTATTTGGGGTAATAATAATAGTAGTAGTAGTAGTAGTAGTAGTAGTAGTAGTAGTAGTAGTAGTAGTAGTAGTAGTAATGTTGGAAGGGACTTTGGAGGTCATCGAGTCCAATCCCCTGCTCAGGCAGGAACCCTATACCATTTCAGACAAATGGCTGTCCAGTCTCTTAAAAACTTCTAGTGTTGGAGCATTCATCACTTCTGGAGGCAGGTTGTTCCACTGGTTAATTGTTCTCACTGTCAGGAAGTTTCTCTTTAGTTCTAAGTTGCTTCTCTCCTTTATTAGTTTCCATCTATTGCTTCTCGTCCTGCCTTCAGGCGCTTTGGAAAATAGCTTGACTCCCTCTTCTTTGGGGCAGCCCCTGAGATATTGGAACACTGCTATCATGTCCCCTCTCGTCCTTCTATTCGTTAAACTAGACATACCCAATTCCAGCAACCGTTCCTTATATGTTTTACCCTCCAGTTCCCTAATCATCTTTGTTGCTCTTCTCTGTATTCTTTCTAGAGTCTCAGCATCTTTTTTACATCGCGGTGACCAAAACTGGATGCAGTATTCCAAGTGTGGCCTTACCAAGGCATTGTAAAGTGGTATTAATACTTCACGTGATCTTGATTCTATCCCTCTGTTAATGCAGCCTAGCACTGTGTTGGCTTTTTTGGCAGCTGCAGCACACGGCTGGCTCATATTTAAATGATTATCCACTAGGACTCTGAGATCCCTCTCACAGTTACTACTATTGAGCAAGGTACCCCCTATACTATACCTGTACATTTGGTTTTTCTTGCCTAAATGTAGAACCTTACTTTTTTCACCATTGAATTTCATTTTGTTAGATAGCGCCCAGTTTTCAAGTCTGTCCAGATCCTCCTGTATCCTAAGCCTGTCTTCTGGAGTGTTGGCTATTCCTGCCAGCTTGGTGTCATCCGCAAATTTGATGAGTTCCCCATCTATCCCCTCATCCAAATCATTGATGGAGATGTTGAAGAGCATTGGGCCTAGAACAGAGCCCTGGGGCACCCCACTACACACTTCCCTCCATGTAGATGCGGTTCCATTGAGGACCACACGCTGAGAATTGCCAGTCAGCCAGCTATGAATCCATCTGATGGTGATGCTGTTTAACCCACATTTTTCTATCTTATCGAGTAGTAGTTTGTGATCTACTTTATCAAATGCCTTACTGAAGTTAAGTTATATCCACAGCATTCCTCTGATCCACTAATTTTGTCACTTGGTCAAAGAATGCATTAAGGTTTGTCTGGCATGATCTGTTTTTGACAAACCCATGTTGGCTTTTAGTAATGACTTTGTTTGCCTTTAGGTGTTTGCTGATTCGTTGTTTGATTACTTGACTTCCGTTCAGGTTTGCCCGCCCTTCTCCAGAGTGATATGCCCAGACTCGGCCTCAACGCTTAAGGAGATGGGAGAAAGACGAAGGGCCCACCCCGCCCCACAGCCAACCCTGGTTAGATCTTTGTGACCAGGAAATAAGCCCCTCCTAAGCCAGGATGGCAACATCTCTTGAGAGAATATCTTGGAGAGGACTTTGATTCCCCACGCCCAGCTTGGATGAGACGGCCACCACCACGCCTGGCATGAGTGGGACAGGCCTTTGTTTGCCACCTACCACCCAAAGTCCGGCCCCACTTAAGAATGGAAGGGCAACTTTTTACAGCCTATGGGCCACAGCCAGCCCTTCAGCTGTCCCTGCCCAGCCCACCTGAGGTCAATCAGAAATTAGAAAGCAAATGTACAGCAGGCACACAATACAATTGCCTTGCTTCTGGTTTGAAGGCCATTGCTTTTTTTTTTTTTTTGCAATTTATGTGTTTGTGTGTGCACGCATGCTTCTGCACCTTCACAGCCCTCTTGGCATAGCCCTTCACCACAGTCCAAGGTTCTCATGTGACTCCTTGGGAAAATTCATGCCCCCTCCCCATGGTTGAAATCCTCTCACGTGTATTATCACATGGTCAGTTTTACAAAGGCGTTCTGTAAAACTACACTGCTCCCCTAAGTGCCGTAGATAAATTCCTGGAGGGTCCAGCTAAATTTTACATGGACTTTCTCTGGATCATCAGGCAGTAGCTAAATTTTGTGTTGCTGCAATGAAAGCAAGATATAATTGGTCAAAAACATGTTTACTTTTGTTTTGAAACACTACTTGATTTGAAAGATCTTAACTGTTAACTCTAGTCTAGGTGATAAGTTGTTTTATTTTTATTTTATACCTATTAATATTTTACATTCATCACCTGGGCAAATAACTGTATTAATATAGCGAGAGGACTGAATATTCTATTCTGAGATTTATTCTACTAGCTGTTAATATTTCATTGTATTTATTTACTTCACTCTGTTTGGTTTGATTTGTATTAAATTTTGCTGGTCATTGACTGAATAAATATTATTGACTGACTGACTGACTGACTGACTGATTGATTGATTCCTCTGCGTGGCCTGGTTTTCAGTAGCCTATTTGTCCAGGATGTTGGCTGGATCAACTCCAATTACGGTAAGACTTTAACCAGGTTCTCCATTTTGTAACAGTAGCAGACCAAATGCAACACATGAGTGAATCCAGCCCCTAGTTAACTTGGGATGTATATTTTTTAAAAAACAGCTGTTAAAGTTGATAAACTGCCTCAATCCAAATTTATGAAATTTATACATTGTCTCAGTCCAACTGACCTCTAGGCGCTTACAGCATAATGCAGTATGTGCCACGTGTGGCTTCTTCATTTCAGTTAAGCAACATCGATTAGTGCAATGTCCAAATCCTAAAAAGGCAGTTCACACAGAACGCTAAATTGCTATTTGCTATATTAAAGCAGATTAATTTGCTTAGGAAAGGGAAGGGCTTTGGGTCTCCTTTCAAAGAAAGTCCATTTTATTTGCTCAGTTACTGTATTCACACAACACACAAAGATAAATGGTGGTTTGTTTGCTGCAGCTCAGTTAGCTGGAAAAACCGTACCAACAAAGTTTGCAAATTCTGGTTTATAGGATATGTTGTATCAGCACACCCAAGTGTGGTTTATTCTCTTGGTTAAGCAAAACAAAGATCAACCAGGTTGTGTGAACACTACCACTAATTTCCTTTCAGAATTTGGGGAAGACGATATCTCTAGAGAAAACTTTAGAAGGAATAGGGATGACATGATATTTCAGTATTTGAGGGGCTCCCAAAAAGAAGAGGGAGTCAACTTACTTTCTAAAGGACCAGAAGACAAGACAAGAAACAATGATTGGAAACTGATCAAAGAGAGAAGCAACCTGAAATTAAGGAGAAACTTCCTGACAGTGAGGACAATTAACCAGTGGAACAGGTGGCCTCCAGAAATCGTGAGCACACCATCACTGGAGATTTTTAAGAAGAGACTCGACAGTCACTTGTCTGAAATGTTAGAGGGTTTCCTCCCTGAGCAGGGGGCTGGACTAGAATACCTCTAAGGTCCCTTCCAGCTTCTATTCTATTCTATTCTATTCTATTCTATTCTATTCTATTCTATTCTATTCTATTCTATTCTATTCTATTCTATTCTATTCTATTCTATTCTACTCTATTCTATTCCATTCCATTCCATTCCATTCTAATTCTAATTCTAATTCTAATTCCATATTCTTTTCTATATTCTATTCTATTCCTATTCTTGAATGCATCCCTCTTGAGCGAAACGAATTACAGGCAGTCCTCAACTTACAACAGTTCATTTAATGACCGTTCAGCGTTACAACGGCACTGAAAAGAGTGAGACCATTTTTCACATAAGTGTTGTATCATCCCCATCCAGGGTCATGTAATCAAAATTTATATTTATGATGGTTGAACTGTCCTGGGGTGGCATGATTCCCTTTTGTGACACTAGAATAGGATAGAATAGGATAGAATTAGAAATAGAGCTGGAAGGGACTTTGGACGTCTTCTATTCCAGCCCCTGCTCAGGCAGGAGGACCTAGACCATTTCAGACAGGTGATTGTCTCTAGTCTCTTCTTAAAAATCACCAGTGATGGAGCACCCACGATTTCTGGTTGATTGTCCTCACTGTCAGGAAGTTTCTCCTTAATTCCAGGTTGCTTCTCTCTTTGATCAGTTTCCAACCATTGCTTCTCACACTTCCCTCTGGTGCTTTGGAGAATAACGTGACACCCTCTTCTTTGTGGCAGCCTCTCAAATATGGAATACTGCTATCATGTCACCCCTGGTCCTTCTCTTCACGAGACTAGCCAAACCCAAGTCCTGCAGCCATTCTTCGTATGTTTTGGTCTCCAGGCCTTGGATCATCTTAGTTGCTCTTCTCTGAACTTTTTCCAAGGTCTCAACATCTTTTTTGTAGTATAGTGACCAAAATTGGCTGCAGTATTCCAGATGTGGTCTCACTAGGGTTTTATAAAGCAGTACTAATATTTCACGTGATCTTGATTCTATGCCTCTGTTTATACAATCCAGGATTGTATTAGCTTTTTGGTGGCTGCTGCGCACTGCTGGCTCATGGTCAAGTGATTGTCCATTAGGACTCCAGGGTCCCTCTCACAGTTGCTGTTTTTAAGTCAGGTCTCACCCAATCTGTACTTCTAGGAAGCCCTACGTAGAGGTGGTAGAGCACGCCTAGGTGCCAGCAGGCAAAAGGCCACCCCGAGCGGGGAAAGCCGGATCCCCATCGGCGTCATGGCCGCCCAGCCCCAACAGAGATGGGGGAGGCATGAAATCCTAGTTGGTACTAGGGGGCCATGGCGCCAATGGGGATCTGGCTTTCCCTGCTTGGGGTGGCCTTAGGCTGGCTGGGCATGGGCATGCTCTACCACCTCTACTCGCGCTTGCTAGCGGCCGCTTCGCCTCCTTTGTGTTGGGTGGGCCAGGTGCCCCACCTGGCAGTGTCGGCAGCCTAATGGACCTGCACGAGCTGCTCGTGGCAGCAGCCTGAGGCGGAGCCAAGGTGCGTCGGGTGTGCGAGGGGAACAGGCTCCACACGTGGGCCAAGGGCAAGATCTGCGAGGGGGTCGAAAGGATGGCCAGCAGCAACCTGCTCTCCAACTGCAAGCAAAAACAGATAGGATGAAGTAGGCGCATCACGTGCCTTCCCCCTCCCCTACTCTGCCTGCTGCTGGAGGGCTGGCCCTGTACTGGCAGTGGGCTATGGAGCCCCAGAGGGGCCGGCAGTCTGTAGTTGCTGACGGACACCGTTGGCCCCCATGCAGGGGCTGATGATGTCAGGCAGCAGCCACCCCGGCACCTGCCTCGCCTTGCCTTACCCTGCGGCAATGGCACCCCCACCCTTCCCCCTGCCTCACCCTGCAGGACAAGCCTCCTGCCCACTGCCCCACCCACCAGAGACCCCCTGGATCTCCTCCAACCTGGCCCCCCACGAGCAACATCGAGGTGGCCATGCCCACCCAGTCTGCACCGCAGCCACGCCCATCCAGTGGGCCACGCCCCCCAAAGGCACCACAATGCTGATGCGGCCCTGGCACTTTGTGATAAATAAGTGGGTTTTGGGTTTCGGTTTGGGCACTTGGTCTCTAAAAGGTTTGCCATCACTGACCTATGGCAATGTCACTTTTTTCTCTTTTATATTGACCCATATACATTCTGGAGAGATTTTGTCTTGGGTCATGTGCATTTCTGCAGATATGTAATATTGTCTTACATATAGCTCAACTCCCCCTCCTCTTTTTGTAGACCTGTTTCTTTTGAACAATTTGTATCCATCCATCAGTCCATTCCATTCGTGGGTTTCGTCCCACCAGGTTTCTGTTATGCCAGCTATGTCATACCCTCCCTCGTGTACTGTTGCTTCGAGTTCACCCTGTTTGTTCCCCAAGTTTTGAGCTTTTGTATATGAGCATTTAAGAATTTTATCCCTGTCCGTGGGTATGGTTCCTGCGTCTCCTGATTGCTGTTTGAATTTTTTCTTCTTTTTTTTTTTCATCACTGCCTACCCCATTGTTTGATTTGTTTTCTTGGGATTTGTGATTGGTTTTGGGTTCTAGAGATTGGTCATCCTTTCCCCTCAGTTTTAGTTTAAAGCCGTCCAGATGAGTTGGGCCAGTCTTTTTCCAAGTACATTTTTGCCTGTTTTCATGAGGTGCAGCCCATCCCTTGTCAAGAGTCCTTCGCGTAGGAAATGCAGTCCGTGATCCAGAAAACCAAAGTTTTCTTGGGGATACCAATCCTTTAACCAATAGTTTATTTATAGCAGACATGTCAAACGCAAGGCCCGGGGGCCGGATGCGGCCCGCGAATTGGTTTCATGTGGCCCGTGAAGCCATCCTGGAAACAGTGAGGGAACGGCCCCCGCTGCCTTGGCCCTGGCCCAGGCAGACCGGGAGCCAATGTACAATTTTGTGTTTGCCATCTGTGCCGAAACGCATTCAGTCTTAGTTCCACAAGGCTGTCTAGAAACAGCGAGGAACCGGCCCTTGGCACGTTGGTCCTGCCCCCTGGGTGCATGCTGGGGAGGGGTCACCCTTTGTGAGGAATGAAGAAATGGACCATGCCTTGGCGCTTGCCTCGATCCCACCCCCTTCTGCTAGAGACCCTCAAATCTGCCCCACTCCTGCCCAGGCCCCCACAGGCACCCTTGACGGGAACGATGTAGAGCTGGCCATGCCCACCCAGTAGGCCACACCCATCCTGGCCACACCCACCCGGCCCCACAAGGGCAACCACAATGCTGATGCGGCCCTCCATGAAATTGAGTTTGACATCCCTGATTTATAGCATTCTTTTTCCCCTCAGTGGCCATTCATTGGGAGTATGGATGAGAACACTACTTGTGCTCCTAGCTCCTTAACTTTATTGCCTAGCTGTTTGTAATCTCTCACTATTGCACTCAGGTTGTTTGTTGTGTCGTTCGTCCTAATGTGGAGGAGGAGGAAGGGATAGTAATCTGTAGGCCTAATTATTTTGGTTAGGTTCTCAGCCACATCTTTGATTTTTGCTCCAGGGAGACAGCATACCTCCCTGGATTGTATGCCTGGTCTGCAGATGGATGACTCTGTTCCTTTGAGGACGGAGTCTCCTGTTAACAACACTCGCCTTCCTTTTGGGGGTGCTGCAGTCTGAGGTGCTTTTCTGTTTATCTCTGGTGTGTTTGTTTTTTAGGGATATTTGAAGTTGCTTCTTTGCTAGGTGTCTGCATGTTTTCTTTGAGGGGAGGTTGTGGGTCTGCGTGTTTCCATCTTAAGGGGAGAAATTGATTGCTCAGTTTTAATGGGGCTGCTTCTGGTTGGGTAGGATTGGGCAGAAGGGGTTTGTTTGTTGTGTGCTGCTTCTTCCTTTGAGTGTTGTGTTTCCTTCTGACAAGCAAAGTCAGAATTCACTTAACAACCATGTGACTAGCTTAATTATTTAAGTGATTCACTTAACAACTGTGGCAAGAAATATAAAGTGGCACAAAACTCACGTAACAAACGTCACACTTAACAATACAAATTTTGGGCTCAATTGTCATAAGTCGAGGACTACCTGTATATGTAATAAACGGAACACTGGCCAAGGACTTTGGAAGCTTAAGACTACATATCCCATCCTCGGGTACTTCCCACAAACAGGTTGCCCTGGACCACAATGGAACCTATTCATTGCCATTTTAAATTGTGACGATTGTAAAGAGGATCACTCACTTAACCAACCCAATTTTAAAACTTGTGTTGTGTGTTGGTGCTGGTTGTTAAGTGAACCCATGTTTGCTGTGCGGCATTTTTGTTGAACAGCGGAAGTAAAATCTAGTTTTCGGCAAACATGTAAATTGTGGTCAAGTGACTGTGAGACACAGCAAAGGGCCATAAATGTGAGCCAGTTGCCAAGCATCCACAATGGGGCCCTTTGAGATTGGGGGGAGGGGGGTTCCTGGCTATCAGAACCAGGTTTGACTGCAAGGAGATTAAATCAATAAAGTCCCATCCTTGCTGTATGGTGATCAGTGCAATCCTAGGTTGCATTAACAGAAGGATTGAATCAATATCACGCGAGGTACTAACACCGCTCTATAAAGCCTTAGTAAGACCTCACCTAGAATATGGCACCCAGTTTTGGTCTCCACACTATAAAAAAGATGTTGAGACTCTAGGAAAAAGTGCAAAGAAGAGCAACAAAGATGATCAGGGGACTGGAGGCTAAAACATACGAAGAACGGTTGCTGGAATTGGTTATGTCTAATTTAATGAAGAGAAGGACCAGGGGAGACAGGATAGCAGCCTTCCAATATCTGAGGGCCTCTAACACAGAGGAGGGGGTCCACCTATTTTCCAAAGCACCCGAAGGCCAGACAAGAAATAACGGATGGAAACTGATCAAGGAGAGATTCAACCTGGAAATAAGGAGAAATTTTCTGACAGTGAGAACAATCAACCGATGGAGCAGGAGTTGCCTTCAGATGTTGTGGGAGCTTCATCACTGGAGGTCTCCAAGAAGAGACTGAACAGCCATTTGACTGAGCAAGGGGTTGGACTAGATGACCTACAAGGTCCCTTCCAACTCTTTTGTTCTGTATTCCGTTAAGCTTCCCCACTGATTTTGCTTGTAAGAAGGTTGCAAAAAGGGATCACGTGACCTCAAGAGTCTGCAACCTTTCATAAATATGATCCAGTTGCCAAGCATCCAAATTTTGATCACATGAACATGGGGATGCTGCAATGGTCATTAAGTGTGAAAAAGTCACTATTCTCAGTGCCGATGTAACTTTGAAGGGTCACTAAATGAACTGTTGTAAGTCGAGCACTAGCTGTATGAGCTGTTTGTTGTAGCTGCCTTCAACTCCTCGGACAACAAATCGAATATAAACCTCTACATAAACATCTGAAGCAGCACCATATTGCAAACTAGGCTTGGTGGATAACAAAACCAGCCAGGATCACACTGGCAGTTGATTTGCAAATCCCAGTTTGGGCAAACTGTGGCTTGTCTTTATATGTTTTCCAGATTGAGACATGTGGGAGAGCCGATTTTCAAAACGCAACAATTCAGCTCAGGATCTGCAGGAGCTGCAGGACAAGGCAGTGAAGGGCCTGATGTGGGGAGGGGGCTTCAGGGAGGCTCAGGTGGCCCGTCTCTGCGGCTCTTCAAAGCAGCCGTGTTCAAAGACAGTCCCAGAGAAGCAGCTGCCTTGAGGAGTTGCAGATGGAAACTAGGGGAGCATCCTTGCAAGGCTGGCTCCGAAGCACGGCCTGCTCTCCGAAGCAAAGGGCCTGTGACCCTAGTGAGGCACCACCCACATCCAGGCATTTCAGAAGGAAGAGTTGCCAAAACCACAGAATTTAAGCATTGGGGATCAAATAGGCCAACTCCTGCCCAGAAGATGGCCTTCAGGTGGCTTCTACCTTTGCAAGCACACACAGGTCAAAAGATCCCTTCTTCATTCGGGTGCATCCAGCCCTCAGTCACCATTCCTTGGAGCTGGATAGGACTCTGGATACCCTCTTGTCCCCCCTCCCTTCCTTTTCACTGTTCTGATTAGAAAATTCCCTTCCAGTCAATTTCATAGTCAATTTCACAATGCTGATTACCACCGAATCTTAGACCCCATTTTCCCGGTTCTGGTTGTTTTACAGTATCAGCAGAGTTCTATCTTTTATCCTTTAAATGTGCGTGGAGTTTGTCTGATGTTTTCACTTTGTTTTCTCTGCCTGGTTCCACCCCTGGCACCATGCAACCCTCCGGGGGCACCCTGGTACTGGTCTCTTAATAAGCTGTCTCTGCACCAGACTCCCAGGGGGGCAGAGTCTGTCTGTGAGTATGCAGAGGGCTCCTGAGATCCTCAGGTGAGGGCAGGAAGGAATCGGCTCATTTACTTCTAATGTTAAAAACATGATCATCTGCACCTTCTCTAGCCTCCAGCCCCTCCCCTCCCCTTTCCGAGGCTCCCTCCCCTGGACCCCCACCAGCCCCTCAGATGTGGGGAGAGAGATGGGTTCTCCCTGGCACCGGGAGGGTCCCACAAGCCAGGCCTGGTGCCCATGTCCTCTGCATCTGGGCTCTGTTGCCCGGTCCTGCTGGTTCCTGACGAGCAGGCCCGATGCCCCCTCTGATGCTGCTCTCCTCCTTGCCCCAAGCACCGCCACCACCAGCCTCGGCCTCTGCCTTCCTGCTGCACTCGTCTTCCTGCCTTGCTCCGTTGGGCTTAGAAAGCCAGGGTTTTAAACTTCTCACAAGGCTCCGCCAGTTGCAGCTGAGCGTTTCTCCAAGCCCCAGGGCATTCTGGGGAAGGTGAGAAGTGGATCCCCTTCCTCTGGCACTCCAGCAGACCTGGCTGAACAGGGGAGCAGGCCAGGCAGCCTGGCATGGGGGCTTTACGGCCAGTCCTGCAGAAACACACCTGTAGCTTTCCCACTGGCAGGAGGCAGAGAGAGAGAGACACACACACACAGAAAGAGAGAGAGAGAGAGACAGACAGACAGAGACAGAGAAGCAGAGAGAGAGAGAGAGAGAGAGAGAGAGAGGAGGGAGGGAGGGAGAGAGAGACCTCCGTGATGGGAGAGGGAAGAGGAGGAGCCCCCTCCCTGCTCTGGGTCTGGGGGAAGTGGGTCTTACTTGGTGCCAGGCATCCACTTCTCCTCCTTCCCAGGGCAGCAAGTTAAGGGGGCAAAGCTGGCTCTCTGGCCCAGGACTGGCCTGACTCTGCTGCTGCCCACAGGCAGAGGACCCCGAAACTCAGTGGCCCCAGACCAGATGGGAAGTTCCCACAGTAGTCTTGGGCAGCCAGGAGGAGGGGGGCAACCCTTGTCCCTAAACCCACCCTGAGTCGATTTGCAGCAGGCTGACCACTTGGTCCAACATGCACCAGCAAGAATAGAAAACCACTTTGGAGCCAGAACAGGAAAACCAATGCAAAACTTCGCTTATCGCAACTGTGTCCTCCCCAATAGAAGAGAATCTCTGTAGCTCCCACTTATGAAGTCCTCGGTGCTCTCTGAGCTTGGCTGTTTGCTTGCAGACATTTCATTACCCAACCAGGTAACATCATCAGTGCGCCTGGGTGTGGGTTTTCCTCCTTGTTTACCTACGGTAGCTTGCCCTGCCAGTGTTGGTGGGTATGTTTTCTCCTTGGTAATTCCTTGATTAGGGAATTGTTTTCCGCTTGATGTTTGTCTGCTGTGAATTTGGGCGTTGCCTGGTGGAGGCGGAATGGAGCAACTCGCCACGGGAGGATTGTCTGAGGAACAATTCAACAATCCAATTTAATTATTTAAAATAATTTTAAAAATATTTTAATTTTTGTCATTCACATTTCATTCTGTCTCTCCTTTGACACCTTTCTTTAATGATTCTATTCTACCCTTTCTTCGATATGCCTGTAACACTTGTTCTGCAGCGAGTTGTCCTAGCTCTTGCTGGAGAGGATGTGTTCTAGGTAGTCTTTTTGCTTCCTTCTTAGTTTTTTTATTGTCTCTTGATTTTATTGTCTATTTTGTAATATTACCATTTTCTTTGTTTTAGCCTCAGAATGCTGTCGTACTCTGGCTTTAGCTGCTGCTGGTAAATATCTTCGAGCCTGGCTGTTTGAGGAGTAGACGTGAGGAAGAGCAGCTTCACTACTGGGCTGGCTCACGCTCGGCTTCCCCATCAACTCGGGGTGTCTGCAGGAAGTGGGCCAGAAAGAGGGTGGCCAGCACCCCGTGGCTGAAGCCCCGCCCCTTTCTAACATGCCCCTTTTCTTTTTTTTTTCTTTTTTTTTATATAACATTTTTTATTCAAATACAGCAATGGCTCTTGTTCTCCCTTCTCCAATCCTCCCTGGTTCCTCGGGGTCCTGCGAAGGAGGCCAGCCGTGTCTTGTTCAGTAAGTGGTGAGAGGCTGGGATCCCACGGCTGGACGTGCTCGCAGGATGGACGATGCTCAAGCAGCCGTTGCTGCCAGTCCTGAAGGCTGATGGTTCTGAGTTGCTCACAGTAATAATGTTGGGATTAAAAAAAACTTTAAAAAGAATCAGTGCAAGCAGGAAAAGGAAGGAAAGAGCCGGTGGGGCCAGCGTTGTTGTTTGGCTGTCTGGGGTTTCAGCCGCCTTCTGGCCACCTCCCATTTCGCCTGAGGCCACCAGGAACGTGTGGGCGGTGGCCGCAAAAGCAGACTTTGGCAAATCCAAGTCAAAACTGAGCCCCCCCTTCTGTCAAAATCTGTGGAGCCGAGGGTGGGGGGAGAAAACTTGTTCCAGTCCGCAGGCTGAGGAGTGAAACTGGCAAAGGTGTTGCCGAAAACCCATCTGGAAATAGTGGCTGTTGGCCCGTGGCCAACTATAAGGAGTTATGACCAGAACCGAGCTCAAAATTTTTGTTGTTAAGTGATGCAATTGCTAAGTGAATTTTGCCCCATTTTATGACCTTTCTTGTCACAGATGTTAAGTGAATCACTGCAGTTGTGAAAGGGTTAACACAGTTGGTAAGTGAATCCGGTTTCCCATTGATTTTGCTTGCTAGAAGGTCGCAAGAGGCGATCACATGATCCAGGATGCTGTGACCATCATAAATATGAACCGGTTGCCAAGTATCTGAATTTTGATCACATGGCCATCGGGATGCCACAACGGTCGTAAATGTGAAAAACGATCTTAAGTCACTTTTTTCAATGCCGTGGTAACTTCGAACAGTCGCTAAATGAATGGTTGTAAGCGGAAACTACCTGTGTGGTCAGCTTCTCCCCTTGTCCACTTATAAGTAGTCCCTGAAATATCCTAAGTATCCCTCCCTTTTTAGCCAGGTCAGGCAAGACTGGTGACTGCCTTCTTTCAAATCTCTGCCTTCTACTTTCTTTCCCTTCATCAATTCTCAGTTTAATGCCCGTGGTCTCAACTGCGGTCTCAGATTAGGAATTCATAGGTTCAGTAACAGCCCCGGCACATTTGAACCACCTTGTGAACAACCAACTGTGCAATAGGCGGCTTCAGAGACGCGGGTGAGAGTACGAAAGGAGCGCTTTCCAGAGAGGTGGCAGGTCACGACCAGCTGCCAGAAGTTCCACATTCGTTCCAGCAAAAGCGCCAGGGCAAAGCCCTTGGTTTATCTGCCCCGGGGGTGGCTGGCTTCCAAGTCTGGTGCCCAGGGTGGTGGGATCAGGAACATTTTTCTCCTGCCCCCCCCCGAGTTCTTGGCAGGCCTCAGGGACCCGCTGTGGCACTGCCTATCCCTCCCTGATGGCGTGGCAAAGGAATCCTTGGCTTGATGGAAGAGACTTGCCAGGCAGGCAGGTGCCAGAGAGTGGAGTCCCAGGGCTGGGCCTGGTTCCCCCTGCCTTTCCCTCCCCCCCACCCCTGCAGAGCAAGAAGCCTGCCGGCAGCAGCCCCCTGAGCATCTCCCCGG
Organism: Bothrops alternatus; assembly: GCA_034064705.1. Lineage (NCBI taxonomy): Eukaryota > Metazoa > Chordata > Lepidosauria > Squamata > Viperidae > Bothrops > Bothrops alternatus. The sequence continues at coordinate 3,217,189 of JARGCV010000988.1, forward strand.
GGCTCTTCCTCCTTCCCTCTGCCCCTCCCTCCTGGTCCCCTTGCCCCCTCCTCCCTCCCCTCCCCTCCATGAGCTCATGCAATAGATGGCAGTAACGGGAGAGACATCTGTTTTGATTCAAAGGGGGGGGGCTGGAGCCTTCCAAGAACAAAAGCCTTCCCAGCCCTCACCCCCCACCCCCATTTCAGAGAGAAGAAAAGGCATTCCTCTCCACTGCTCCCAGCCCAGATTTGGGAAGAGGACTCAGTCCAGCACTGCTTTCCTTCCTCTCCACCTCCCGCCCAGCTTCCCTTGCTGATGTTAAAAGAGCTAGGGGAGGGGCCCTGAGTCTGGGGTCCCTGGCATCTTTGGCTTTGTGGCCTTCAGCCCTTCCAACCCAGAGCAGCACCCGGGTCTCTGCCACAGAGAGCAGGGTCTGTCTGTGCAAGTCTGTTCTGCTCATCTCTGTGCAGTTTGCTGTTGAGAACTGGGTGGTCAGAGCTGAGTGGAGGGAAGGGTCTCTGCGAGGAATGAAGGGGAGGGGGACTCGCTTGCCCAGGCTGCAATTGTCTCTTCCTTCTTCTTGTGGACATGGCAGAACAGAAGGCAGCAGCACGAGAAAGGATCCCTTTGTTGATGATACCTGGTCACATCACAGAGTTGTGCAAAGCCAGGCAGTTTTGAGGCCCACCAATCACCAGGGCAGAGTCTTGGAGAGGCTGGTGCAGGCTGGAGTTCATCTCATCGGATTTCTTAAAGTCAGAATTTCTCAACAACTTTAAACTGTGTGGACTTTAAGGCCCAGAATTCCTCAGCCAGAATGGGAGTTGGAGTCCCTACACATAAAGCATGCTGGCTGGGAGCTGGACTCACACAACATAAAGTTGCTGAGGTTGAGAGATGCTACTTTAGGTCTTCGTAAACCACATTTATGTCCATACCATCTGACCCGCTTCTTTCTTTTTGAAGAATTGATCAAACTTCTTTTGGAGACCAAACCATCATGGCTAAGTCAGGGTTACTCTAAAGAATGCTTTTCCAACCTGATTGATCCAGGATTTCATCATACCTGGAGGACACCAGTTGCAGGAAGACGACTTAGAGCGAAGCCAACTCTGGTCTCGACTCCAAGGCCCCAGACAGAGGAGGGCCCTTCCCAGCCAGGAGACACTAAATGGGCTCCAGCCCCGGACTTGCTGGGCCAGAGTATTGGGACTTCCAGACCTCAGTGGGAGCGGGAGGGGGTGAATCCTTAGAAAAACCACGAATCTGGACCTGGGAGAGCCAGAGGCCATCAGGAGGCCCGCATTCCCCAATGAGGCAGAGGGGATCCAAGGGATATCCACCCCCACTCCTCAAATGGAGAAGGGTGCCTGGGCTAAAACTACATTTTATTTCATGGACATTTTACAAGTAGACGTGATCCTTTTGCACAGGCTTAGTCGCTTTACTTCTGTCACATTAAACAAAAACAGCAGTTGAAAAAAATATGGTTGAGAAACTCCTCCGTGAAGCTAATGGCCATCCCCACGAGGCTGGAAAAAGCCACAGGGACGGGTCTCTCTCTCTTAGTCCCCGGGATCGTTTCCTCAAAGCTAAGGGGTTGGGGACCCTCAGGTGACAGGACCAGCCGGGGCAATCCAGTTTCAAATCACAAGGCCTGGGCAAGGCCTGGGGGAAGGTGGGGCAGGTAGACTTTGGGTGTCTGAACAGGCCAGGAAAGGTGGCTCAGTGCTGTGACATCATGAAGCACCCTTACCCACTCAGTCCAGAATCCAAAGGGGCCTGGTAGCCCCTTTGCTGACCCAGATGGCTTATTACAAGGCAGAAGTTCCTTGGATGAATGTGGGTCAGATTAGGCAACAATCCATCCAAGGAGGTTGGTCTGTTTATTTATTAAACAAATTTATATTCACACACACCTCCAACTCATGCACAGATGACTCTGGACAGCTTAACTAGAACAGAGATTTTGTGGCACCTGAAACCCTTCACCAGTTTTATGAGAGCCTTTGGTGGGCCACTGCCTGGTTTGTACCCCAAATGACAAGGTGACAGGAATGAGGGTGGCAGAGAGCAGCAAGACAGACCGGAAGGGTCTAGACCGTGCTAATTACTTTATGAATGCTCTCCATTCACAAAGCAACTGCTGGCTGATAAGTCTCTGATGTTTTGGCTTTCTGTGCTGCTGAGCGATAGGCCTCTCTCTCCTAAGATGAATTGAATGGGCATTGCTAGTAAATGATGGCTCCCTCCCTCTCTCTCTTTCTGTGTGTGTGTGTGTGTGTGTGTGTGAGAGAGAGAGAGAGAGAGAGAGAGAGAGAGAGAGAGAGAGAGAGAGAGAGATATGAGCAGGTGTAGAAGCTCCTGGTGTTGAGTAGGATGCAGTCAGAACCTTAAGTGTTGCCCTGAGTGGACATGGGATAAAATTAGCATCTCTGGGTCCTGAATGGCTGCACTTTAGATTCAGAATAACAAATGGTCATAATGTGGAATATCACAAAGGACAACTAAGGGAAACCCGACTGAGCAGGGACGATTCTTAAGTAGTTGTTGAACAGAAGGATAGATTTCAGGGTGAAGTGCCTGAACTATCATCAAAAATAACTGCAATTGTTTTTCTCAGCGGTAGGATCAGTTTTACTTAAAAATTGGCTTCTGGTCCAATGATCTTCATACTTAAAAATGTTCGATGCCTTCCTTAACAAATATACAAGTTTGTCAGACGCCTCCACATTGTTTCCACACCGTCCTGTTGGTAGGTTGCATTGGGTTGCCTGCCAATAGGCTCAGGTCAGCCTTACGGGGACCCTCCAGTATGTAGAACAGGGTCGCCCGGCTCGGTCCCGGGACTCCCGCGCGGAGGCTCTGCAGATCCCTCCCGGGCACAGCTTCGGGCCCCGCTGGCGGCTCTTCTACCCCAAGAAGGGGCGGCCCCGTCCCGAGGCGCCTCTCTCGCCCGCCGCCTCCCAGGCCGAGCTCGGGTCGAAGCCGGAGCCAGCCAGCCGAAGGCTTCCCGGCCTTTCTCCGCGAGTCGCGCGTGGGCCCTGGGCCGAGCAGGGCACCGCCGCTCCTGGGACGCGGAGGCCGCGCTGCCAGAGCGAAGGGCTCCTCGTTCCGCCCTGGGCGACCTGTCCTTGGGGCTCTGCCGGAGAGAGGAGGCTCGGGAGCCCGCAGATGCCCGCAGTCCCGCCTGCCCTCCCGCGGAAGGCCCCGGCTGGCAGGGGGGCAGGGCCGGAGCGCACGCCTGCCCCCTCCCCGCCTTCTGCGGGTCTCTGCCTGCCAGCCCCGCCGGCCGCCTCGCGCCCGGAGAGCGAAGAGGGGGCGTGTGAGCCGCCCTGGAAACTACATCCCCCAGCAGCCTCCGGGCCTCTTCCCGAGTGTCAGCTTCGGGCTGCAGCCAGGGAATTTAAAACAAAAGAAGCTCTCCGGCGTCCCCCCCCCCGCCCGCCCGCCCGCCCGGCCCTCCCGCGGCCGGAGCCTTTCGGGTCGGCGGTCCTTGCCGGCTGGCTGGGTGGTTGACTGGCCAAGGCGGGCGGACTCGGGCGCTCCTCGGTTCTGCCCGGTCTCCCCGCCCCTCCGCGCTTCTGCTGCGCGCTCTCGCTCTCCTCTTTCCCGGTCTCCATCTCCACACCCCCTTCGCTGCCAGGCGAGGTCTGGGAGAGCAGCGAGAGCAGAAAGCAGGAAAGGAAAGAAGGAAGAAAAGAAAGAAAAGGAAGGAAGGAGACGAGAGAGAGAGAAAAGAAAGAAAAGAAAGGAAGGAAGGAGACGAAAGAGGGAGAGACAGAGAGAGACAGAGAGAGAGAGAGAGAGAGAAGAAAGAAAGAAAGAAAGAAAGAAAGAAAGAAAGAAAGAAAGAAAGAAAGAAAGAAAGAAAGAAAGAAAGAAAGAAAGAAAGAAAGAAAGAAAGAAAGAAAGAAAGAAAGAAAGCGGGCGGACGCGCGGAAGAGCTTTGTGCGGCTGGATCCACGTTGGGCAGGAAGATCAGGTTTCAGCGCAGGCAGCACCGGGCGAGGAGGAGAGCCGAGCCGAGCCGCCAGAGGCAAAAGGAGCGGGGAGCTGGAGCTGGGGCTCGGCCAGCAGGGAAAGAAGGGAGGTGGGCGGGGGTCTCCGGCTCTTCCCACCCGGCCGCCTCGCTCCCCCTCTTTGTGCCTGCCCCTCCTTCCTCGCAGGCTCTTTGTTCCCCTCCTCCTCCTCCTCCTCCTCCCCCACCCCCACCGCCCAGCCCCCTCCCCTCCCCTCCCAGCCCACCAGCGGCAGTAGCAGCAGCAGCAGCAGCAGCCGCCCCAGCGAAAGCAGGAGCAGCCCCATCATCGCCATCCCGCCGCCGCGCCCCCCCACCCCCCTCTCTCCCCAGCCTTTGTTAGCCATGCCTAGCCTGGTAGTGTCAGGGATAATGGAAAGGAACGGGGGCTTCGGGGACCTGGGCTGCTTCCCGGGCAGCAGCAAGGACCGGGCGCTGCTGGAGGACGACCGGGCGCTGCAGCTGGCCCTCGACCAGCTCTGCTTGCTGGGCTTGGGGGAGCCTTCGGCCGCCGCCGCCGCGCCCTCCGCCGCCGCCTCGGCCTTGGGGGGCGGCGGGGCGGCGGACGACAGCAGCGGCGGCCAGCCTCCGCAGCCCCCCCCGCCGCCGCAGCCCCAGCAGCCCGCGCCCCCGCCCCCGCCCCCGCCGCCGCCCCCGCCGGCCTCAGCCCAGCAGCCGCAGCAGCCGCCGCCGGCCCCCAAAGGCTCCTCGGGGGCGGCCATCCCGCCGCCGCCCCCGCCGCCCCCGCCGCCGCCCGGCGCCCCCGAGGCCGGAAAGCTCTGCGTGCTCTACAAGGAAGCCGACCTGCGGCTGAAGAGCAGCTCCAACACCACCGAGTGCGTCCCGGTGCCCAGCTCGGAGCACGTGGCCGAGATCGTGGGCAGGCAAGGTGAGCCGGGGGCGCGGAGGGGACGGAGGGGGGGAGGGAGGGAGGCGCCCGTGGTGCCCATTGTCTCCGCCGCTGCCCGGCTCCGCGCTCGCTGCCCGGGCGGGCGGCGCGGCTCCGCTTCTCCGGCGCTGGCTCGGCCGAGGGCCACTCCCCCTCGCCGCCCGCCGCGCCTCCGCCTGCCTCCAGCCCGGTGCCGCGGCCGCCCTTTGTCCCGCGTCGCTCGCTCCCCTCGGCGGCCGCTGAGCCGCGCTCCCGCCTTCCTGCCTTTGTCCTCCGGCCGCGGCGGGGGCGGTTGCACTTGCCTTCCCCGCTCGCTCTCCCGGCCCCGCCACCGGAGCCGGCCGTCCCTTTAGTCCTCCGAGCCCGGCACGGCCACTTGTCGGACCCTCCCCGACGCGGCCGCCTCCTGCTCGGTCGGCCGCCGTCGGCCCCGCCGAGGCGCTTCGGGGCTCCCTCGGTTGCTGCCGGTGCGGCGGGCGGGGAAGGGCCTGGCTACCCTCCCAAAGTTAAGCGGGTCCCCGGCGACCCGGCCGCCCGCGCGACAGCCCCCTGCGCTTTGTCCCCGCCGAGGGCCCCTCCCCGCAGGGGACGGACGGGCAGCGCAGGGGCGCGGAGGGGCCCTTCCTGAGCGGGCCCGCGGTGGTCCCTCTGCCCGGCGGGGGGGCCGTTGGAGGAGGGAGGCCGGAAAGTTCCCCTCTTTGTCTGCCTGGCTGGCCCGGAGGCGTCTCGGGAAGCGCCCTCGGCCCCGGAGCGGGGACCCGGCTTGGCCGTAGGGAAGGGGCGGGGGGGGAGGATGTTCCGGAGAAAGAAACGCGCGGCTCCGGCGCTCAGCCTGGCCAGAAACACGCCGGCTACTTTTAATTGTGTGCAGACCCCCCTCTGCCCCCCCCGGTTGCCGTAAACATTCCGTTCGGAGTGGGGAGAATCTCGCGTGGGGCTTTCCACCGGGCCGGGGCCGGGGAGACGGTGGGAAAGGCCGAGAACATCCCCTCTTTTGTTGGGTGCCTTTCTGGGCGCGAAAGGGGGCGTGGTTCGCCTCGGTCTCTCGCGCGCGGCGGCGGCGGACGGGGGGGGGCGGGAAGGAGGCGAGCGCTGGGCCCGGCAGAGGCCCCGGGAGCAGCAGCCGAACGGGAGCGGAACCTGGGCGGGGAGGGATCTCGGAACTCCGGACTCCCCGCCTCGGCCTCCTCCGGTCCCCGGCGCTGCTTTCTTCGCGGGAGGCGCTCCCTTCTGGCGGAAGGACGGGCGGCAGCTGCGGGGCTGCCGGGCTGCCTCCATCCCGATGGGTGTTTTCAAGCCTCTTCTTTGTCGTCCGGTGTAGAGCAACCTGAGACGGGGGGGGATATTTGGGGTGCCCCACCCTCCAGAAAAAAAATGCCAGCCGCTGCTGAAGTTCCATTCTTCGAAGGAGGGGACATAATGGCTACTGTAAATAAACACGGTTCCCCCCTCCCATTCGAGACTAGGAACAGCTTTGGAAATGCGTTGCGGCTCCATATTGATACAGCACCGGGAAGAAAGGGGTGTGTGTGTGTGTAGGGGAGGGTGTTTGCTGGGGCTCTGGGCAGAAGTGGGAAACGGATTCAGGACGGGGGGTCCCACTGTAGTGGAACAGGAACTTGGGTGAAGTTGGAAAGGTCTGACTTTTGAATCCAGAAGCCCCAGTTAGAACAATGGAGCCAGCACTGGGTTTTTTTTTACTACAAATGATATGGAGGCTTTGAGGCCCACCAGCTGTGTTCCTGCAGCAGAGAGGACCCTCCACACCCACCCACCCCAGGTGTCATAGCAAATCTGGTTATAAATCCTCCAGAAAAGGGGGGATTAAAAATATCTTCCTGTGCCCTAAAATCACTTAGTGTTCATTTGCAGGCTCTGAAAAAGAAAGGAAAAAAAAGATACAGAGAAGAGCCTGTCACATTCTCTCTCTCTGTGTGTGTGTGTGTGTGTGTGTGTGTGTGTGTGTGTGTCTGTGTGTTCCCCCTCCCCTCGTTTTTTGGCTGTCCAGACTGGCCCACCAACCCAAATCCCCCCCTGTCCAAGCCCTCCGCCACAGTGGTGGTGCAGGCAAAGCCCTCCGAAGGTGCATTGCAGTGGAAGCCGGTCTGCTCTTTGTTTAATTAGGCTGGGTTCTTGCGAGGGGATGGAAAGTGTCTCTGCTTGTATTATTTTCTTATTATTTTCAAAAGGAAGTCGCATTTTAAGCCCTCTCAGAAATGGAACCCTGTGCATGACTACCAAAGAGGCTTCTTTGCCGTAGGCTGGCTTGCCTGCTGACTCTCACCCATTCGGCAAAGGGGCTGTTTGTGAGGCAGACAGTGGGGCCTGCAGGAAAGAATGGAGGGGGGTGGAGAAATTCCTCCCACCGGTTGCAGCTCATATAAATATGTAACGGCTGCATTCTCAGTGCAACTGCATCCTCGTAGCTTCTTGTTTGCTTCTTTAATTTTACATGGAATGAGGGGGCGGTTTTGCATGACCCCCAAACCAGAGAAGCCCCTGACAAGGCCTGGCCTCTCTTTGGAGCGCACATACGGTACGTAGTTTCAGGAAGGCTGGTTCTGAAAGGGGCTCCTGCTGCCTCCACACAACAAAGAGGGTTCTCTGCCCCATTGTTGGCCAAGGGACCTGCAGGTGGGGCTTTGTGGGGGGGGGAAATCCCTTCTCTGGAGGGCAGATAGCTCGGCCTCTGCCTGGGTCCCACTTCATTTGCCTTCTTTGAGTTTGGGGGAATGGCAGAAAGGGGTCCTGCTTCATGGCCTGTGCAAAAAAAAGGTATGCTGAGAATCAGCTTTGCAAATTTATTGTGGTTTAAGCCACTAGAGGACATTGGCCTCTCCTGGATAAGTGACACATTTGGTTCTGCTTGCTCTTTTTCAATACATGGCTGTAAATAGACATCCTCCCCCCTTGCATTTTTGGTGCGATTCATGGGGTCACTCCTCCTTGGAACCCAGTCCTATTTCCCAGTTGACTTTCTCCAGATTTTGAAGGGATCCAGAGAAGGGGGAGGGAGGGAGGGAGGGGGACCTGACTTAACTAGAGGGCAAGAAAACCTGGGAAGAAATAAAGGCAGACACTTTCGGCTTGCTTACAAATAAGCTTTTATAGGAAAGCAGTTCCAGTTTAAATCTCGTCGCCTTCTTCTCTGGCGCAAGTGCTTTTCTTCATCAGCAAGGCAAAGACGGTGACAAGGTGTGCTATTGGAAAGGTCAGCTGCAGGTGCATAAAAGAGCACATTAAAGACTCCAATGTTTGCCTCCCTCCTGAGGGGCATCCTCTCCCCCCTCCCCCCCCCAAGAAGGGAACAGAGGACCTCCAACCCCAGCAGGCAAAAATGGAGTTCAGCTTCCAAAAAGTGGGGCCAGGCTTAGTGTGAAACACCTGTCCTTTTCTCATGCACCTGGATTTGTATGGAGAGGAGTGGAAAAGTGGATCCAGTTGATGGAAAAGTAGCATAAGAACCACCAATTTCCTTGAAACCTATTTGTGTTCTGTGTTTCTGAAAAACCACTTATGGTGGAGGGGAACAATCTGAGTCTGGGCTCTTCCGCTGCAGAGTTTGCGAAGGAGGCAGGACAGCTTTGTATTTTAAGGGCAAGTATCTGCCCAGCTCTCCATTGCTTTCATTATTATTTAATTATTAATCTCACTTCTACTTTGCTCCATCCTAACGGTTCGCCGACAGAGCAGGAAATTTGCTACACCAGGAGAAGGTGAAAAAAAAAGAGAAAAACAATGGCCAATTGAGAAATGCAACGTTTCAACCTTGGTTTCGCTGAGCCAATGGCTGAGTTCAGGTTATGGTGTGGTGATGAGAATTTTGTGCTGATCGGGGGGGGGGTCCGGGTCCAGATCCTCTCTCAGCCGTGGGAGCCCCCTGGGCAAATCAAGGCCCTGCACTTCCTCTGTTGCTCTGGGCAAAATAGGGGAGGTGGGAGGGTTGGAGGTCACGAAGGAAAACAGGGGCAGATATCTGCCAGACGATTCAATAAATAAAACATGGAGCCCATGCACAGTGGAGCCACCAAACTCTTTGGGCACAGCACACCATGCTGTCTTTTGTTAACCTGCATTTAAGGTTGAGTGTATTGTGTGAACCCAGCTGCATCTGGTCATTAGCTGCTAAGAAGGGGCAGCTGGATGCCCAGTGCTTGACAATGCTCCTCGGACCAGGACCAGGCTCAGCCTTGGGGGACTTCCAGATCAGACTCTTGGGTGACTCCCCCCTTCCCCTCCCCTTTCTGGGACTTTGCATAATCTTTCCTAGCAACTCTCCCACCTTCCTTCTTTTCCTGAAAACAAAATGCATTGAGGAAGAAAAGAGGCCCCACAATGCCTTTTGATGAATGGTTGCGGGAGCCGCCTGGCTGGATGATGGGTGGATGATGTGGATGATGGGTGCAGCAGAGTGGCCCTCATCTGGTGACAGAAGGGCAGCTGAACCATGCATTTCCGAAGGCTTGATCCGGTTCCCCTCGGACTGTCTGAATCCCCTTGTGCTGAACCCAGAGGAGATCCTGCTGAGGACACGTGTGGCGCCCCTTTGATGGCAGGGTCTTCTCTCAGGTGGGGCCTTCACCTGCCTATGGGAGGCCACATCAGGATCAAGGGAGGGGGCCTTCCAAGAGCTGCCAAAGCTCAAAAAGACTTGATTAACCTGACAGGAGAATGAAACCCCATGGAACCACAGCTGCATCCACAGAACCTTCTGCTCAGCAGGCTGGAGTTGAGAGGCTTCACCCAGTGGTGGGATTCAGCCGGTTCGCACCACTTCGGCAGAACCAGTAGCTAATATTTTGTTGCCCAGGCCCAGAATGGACTTCCAGAAACAGAAAACCGGTTGTTATTTGAATCCTACCACTGGCTTCACCTGATGGGGAACATCCTCTGTGCTGCAGCTGTCCTCCTGGCTGGGATGGGGGGGTATGATGGAGGTGAAGATGATGATGGGGACAGAGATGAAGATGATGGAGATAAAGATGGATGGAGAGGATGGAAATGGAGATAGCAGCAGCACTTAGACTTATATCCCCCTTCACGGTGCTTCACAGCCCTCTCTAAGTGGTTTACAGAGTCAGCCTGTTGCCCACCCCCTTTCCAACTCAGAAGGATGGAAAGTGGAGTCAGCCTTGAGCCGGTCAGGATCAAACTGCCGGCAGCTGGCAATCAGCAGAAGTAGCCAGATAATGAAGATGAAGATGAGATGATGGAGATGGATTATGATGGAGAAGGTGGAGAGGATGGAGGTGGGGATAGAGATGGAGAGATCGGACAACTGAGATAGAGTTATGGAGATGGATGAGGTGATGGAGACAAGGATGATGGAGATGGGGGGCAGGTCCACCCACTGTCCTGCAGGGCTGCAAGTTAATACAAAAGAGTCTTTGTCAGCCCCCCTTAACAGTCCACTCCTGAAGGTGACCGTGCTGTTAATAGGGAGACAGCTTTCTCTCATGGAATAACAAAATTAAATGGAGGCTGAGGATTATCTGCCTCACAGGCACAGGGCTGGCAGGCTGATTCCAAGAAAACTGGTGGCTTAGCTGAAGCTCTTGGCCCCCTGGATGGATTTTGGATCCCCTCACAGGTCTCCAAAAAAGGCTGAATTTTGCCCCTGGGACTCACCACTTTTACCTCCTACTACCCAGATACACATACTGCTCCTGAGCAGCTGCAGAGTGCAATTCCCACACTCTTAAGTGGCTGCCGAGGCTTTTTTACGACCGGGAGGACTGATAGCGTCCGAAAAGGAGGATTCCCTGGGCTTGGAGCTCTTTTCCAGAAGTTGGGGGGGGCTCGACTTGAACCAACGTCCATCCCCCCCCGGCATTTGTAATTCCTGAGCGAGTGGATGAGGTTATCTCAGTGATTACAAAATGGAAGTGGTGAGTCAGATGTTCAAATAATCATTACAGACAGAAGCTCCATTTCCCCAAATCCAGGTGATGACTTTATTCATGAGATCAGAATCTTTCTCAACCGTGGCAACTTCAAGATGCGTGGACTTCATCTCCCAGAATCCTCTCTGCATTAGATGCCTCTCTGGCCTTTTCTCCAAGCTCCACGCCCGCCTTGTCCCCAAGTCTTTGGGGCAGCCTTCCCTTCCCCACTTTTCCCTTGAAACAGAAGCCTTGTAAGGTAAATGGGCCAGCAAACAAACTTCACACAACCAGCTAATGCCGAGTCCCAGTTTGCCAAAATGCACAGATAGTCCTCGATGTACAGCTTTGTTTAGTGACCATTCAAAGTTACAATGGCACTGCAAAAAGTGACTTATGACCGGTTTTACACTTATAACTGTTGCAGCATCCCCACAGTCACGTGATCAAAATTCAGACGCTTGGCAATTGACTCATATTAATGACGGTCGCAGTGTCCGAGGGTCACGTGATCCCCTTTTGCAACCTTCGGACAAACAAAGTCAGTGGAGAAGCCAGATTTCACTTAACTGTGTTACTAGCTTAATAACTGCAGTAATTCGCTTAACAACTGTGGCCAGAAAGACAGTAAATTGGGGCAAAATTCAGTTAACAAATGTCTCACTTAGCAACAGAAATGTTGGCTTGCTCATTTATGACCGAATGGATCTGCGTAGTATCCAAAGCAGGCATTGCTCAGTTCCCGTTCAGCCTCTTGAGCCTCCTTGAGATCCACAAAGGCGTTGTGCCAACTTGGGAGATGCTTTGGTTGTGTCCCATCCACGGCCTGCCCGCCTGTCCAAGAGCTGAGAAAGGCTTTCGGCACCACTGTGGTCCTCCCCGGCTGAGGAGGAGGAGGAGGAGGAGGAGGGAATGGGGTGAGCATTGCTGCCTCCCTGGCTGGAGCCCTTTGTGACCTTTGTGACCAGGAAAGGATTTAGCATTTGAAGATTAGTGCCACGAGGCATGCTGGGTCTCCTTCCACATCTGTATGCACCAACAATGTTCTTCCTTGGAGCATGCGATGAGGCTCCTTGGAGCAAGGCAGGGTGACACACAAACACACCCTGGCCAAGCCAGGCCTCTGTGCCACTCTGGTGCTTCCAGCTGCCACACCCCTCAGTGGGCCCTTCCTGAGCCTTTCCCCCGCCCGTCTGGCCACCCCCTGCACGCTGAGAGGCTGCTCCTCCTTCCTGGCTTCCCTCAGCCAGGAACTGCTGCGTTCACGTGAGCCGCTCCACTCCTGGCTAAAAGAGGATGGCGCTCTTCACACAACCGAATGGAGCACAGCTGCCCACCTTGCTTGGGCCCCGTCCTGTGAACCAGGCTCTGCAGCCAGGTCTCTGGTCTCCAGGTCCTCCGTCTCCCTCCAGGCTCTTGCACGGATCCAGCTTCAATCACAGCAGAAGCAGCTCTGAAAAGGGTGAGCAACAGGAATGGCAGAGAGGAGCTGTCCAAGGGGCTGGCTCAGGCCTGAGAAGGGGATGCAGGACGGGAGGCCCGGCAGGAAGGCACCAGCAGAGAGAGGTTGCTTGCGTGGGCCTGCTTCCCCTGCCATTGGAGGAGGCCGAGGACCAGACCTGCCTCTTCCGCCTTCCCTTGGCTGTCACCACTGAGCTGGCAGCCCCCATCAGGCCAGCATTCCCCATGGACGGGGGGCTGGCTGTGATTTCTTAGAGCTGTGGAAGAAGTAAGGAAGAATTTCCTGACAGGGAGAACAGCTTCCCTGCAGAAGTTGTGGGTGCTCCATCACTGGAAGCTTTCAAGGAGAGGCTGGACAGCCATTTGGCTAGAATGGTATAGCATGTCCTGCTTGAGTAGGGGGTTGGACTAGAGGACCTCCCAGGTCCCTTCTGACTCTGTTATTCTGCATTCTGTAGACGGGAGAGCTCTTCAAAGAGGGAAGAGAAGTTCAGGATTGGGACCCAGAGCAGGAAGGCTGGTGGGGGGAGCTTTCCAGTGCTGAATGGATCCTCCTGGCCAAGAAAAGAAGGCAGATGCTCAGTGGGGAGCAAGGGCCAGGCTGAGGTCGGCAATGCTGCTGAGTGGGCATCCTGGGGCTATTAGTGACAACTCTGGGTGGGGGGGGGCTGAGAGTCAGTCCTTCAGAAGTCTGCAGCCCCGCCCTTTTCTTGCAGTCTCTGGATCACACCACTGAAAGTTGGCAGCTAAAGTGCCCAGTTTATTTTATTTTATTTATTTATCAGACTTATATGCCGCCCTTCTCCGAAGATCCAGGGTGGCTCACAACAAGAATACAATAAAAAAACTTTAAAAATTAACCACACTCACACCACATACAAACACAATCAGCTCGCAGTCGCCGATGGAGGGACACTCCTAGGGCCGAGGGGCAGAGCACAGCTCATATGCCCCAAGCCTGTCGGCATAGATGCGTCTTCAGCACTTTCCGGAAAGCTAGGAGGGAGGAAGCAGTACGAACCTCTGAGGGAAGCTGGTTCCAGAGGGCTGGGGCAGCAACGGAGAAGGCCCTTGCCCTAGGCCCCGCCAGATGACATTGTTTAGCAGACGGGACTCGTAGGAGGCCAACCCTATGCGCCCTAACCGGTCGCTGGGATTCATGAGGCAGAAGACGGTCCCGCAAGTATCCTGGTCCATTGCCATGGATTTGGTGGGGAAGCTTTGTGCTCCTGAATGCAGCGATGAGCCAAACCAGGTATGCGATGGGAGAGAGTGGATTCTCTGCCCCCCCCGCCACCTGTCCCCCTGTCCTCCCCCCACGTCAGTGTGGCCCTGCCTTAAATCAAAGGGAGGCCAATGCAACTGCGATTTGGGGCAAGCAAGAGTGGAACCTCCGGTTTCTTGGCTCCTGGGACCCCTGGAATAAAATACTTTTGGGGCTTTGCAAAGAGGGACAGTTGGAAGCAGCTGCTAAGGCTGACTCAATAGCCTGTCAGAGGCAACAGCCTCCATTTTTATCGTGCAAATGTTTTACAAATTGGGCACTTTGCCCCCTGAGACTGTTAGCTTCCTTCAGAGGTGAAGGGCACGATTCTGCATAGATCTGGACATGCCCTCAGAATTGCATTTCTGTTTTATCTCAAAGAGCCGTACTCTGAAGCCTGGCAGCACGAAGGCAGTGGGGAAAAGACGTGCTAGTTCCATTTTGCCAGTGTTAGTGGTCCATTTTTGCTGATTGGCCCACTGGCCACCACCAGCTTCTGGCAACACTTCTGGCTCTTGCTGTCTCATGTATGTTGAAGTGTAAGCACCGTGGCCAAAAATGTGGCCGTTCACAGGGAAGATGCTGAAATGTAGGAGCACAATTCTGCCTCCAATGCTCCAGAATGGAAGCCTTCAGACACAGAAAAGGCTTTGTGTTTTAGGATTAGCGGGAGCCAAATAAAACCTTCCTGTTGAAGGGGGGCCACCGGCTGGTTTCCCTTGCTATCCCCCCAGTGGCTCTTGGTCAGGGCAGCACAGGGAAAAGCACATGAAGGGCTCCAGGGTCTCAGCATTGTGTCTGCCCCAGGGAGACTTCCAGTTGCAAATTGGGGGCACCTGGTCTGTTGGCCTCCCTTGCCAGCTGCTGCCTGTTTCAGGACCCCTCCCGCTGCTTCTGCCCCCTGCGTGAGCCCCCCTCCCTGCCTTCTGAGAGCATCCTGAAAAGATCTCCCTAAGCCCATCCAGGTGGGGCATCCCCTCCGATTGCCCACAGTTCTTGGAGAAAGCCCGCCAGCCAGCCCTACGGGGGTGATGGTGTCAATTTCAGGTGGAAAAGGCAGCAGAGTGGGGGCACATTTCTGATGGCTCGCTGGCCCACTTGGAAAAAAAATCTTAACTTATTTAAAAACAAAAGGTTGCATTTAACATTGCAATAGTCATTGCCCAAATTTGGCACCTCTTTGATAATATTTTTGCTGTGTCTTCCCCAGCACAAAGGGACACTTTTCCACACAGATGTCAGAAAAGGATATTGATGATTAATCCAAATTGATCTGCAACAAAAGCCAGATTTAAGACCTCAGATACCTGGTGGCATCTGGGCCAATAGAGAAGGTGTGGTTCCTCATGAGTAACGCTGCTCGAAAGGGAAGCCAGAGAGCGCTCCTCAGGATCTTCCTGGGGCTACCTCTGTTCCAGGTTTATTGCTCGGCGATGCACAAAAAGTTCTCAATGTAAAATCGTATGACTAAAATAATTGTTAAAAAATCTCTTTGTGATTGTAATCTTGACACTACACATCAACTAGCTCAGGGTTTCTCAACCTCAGCCATTATTCAGAGAGGTCCAAGATGTGTGGATTCCAACTCCCAGTATTCCAGTGGCAGGGAAGTCTGGGAGTTGGGGTTCACACATTTTAAAGTTGCTGAGGTTGCGAAATCCTGAGCTAGATCACAACTGACTGGTTAGCGAACTGACAGCTTTAGCATGTTTGGCCCTGAGACCTCTGTGCCTCCTTCTCCTCCTCCTCCTCCTCCCCACTTGGCAGAGAACCTCCCACACCCACGTCAGTCTCTTGCCTAACCCATCTAGTCTTGTGGGGTCCTTGGTGCTCTCCAAACTTGGTTGTTTTCTTGCAGATGTCTCACTTCCAAACTAGGCAACATCATCAGTGCTACTGAGGCATTGATGTTACCCAGCTGGGTCATGAAACAGCTGCAAGAAAACAACCAAGCTTGGAGAGCACCAAGGACCCTACAGACTTCCTCCTCCTCTCAATAAACCCCACTCTCTTCTAGCACTGATGTTCCCTCCTTGGGTCATGAAATGTCTGCAAGAAGACCACCAAGCTCAGAGAGCACCAGGGACCCCCACAGTTCAAACCCAAGCTAGAAAGATTCTCTTCTACTGGTGCCACATAATCCTTTGCACCTACTGATTTTCAGTGGGGAGAACATGGCCCTCCCTTGTGCTTTCTCTAGAAAGAGACAGGATATTTTCTGTTGGGACACCCAGATTCTGGATCTCTCTGAATAAGAAAACCTTTCTCTCTTTGTTCTGTCTCACTGAGCTGCCCATCTGGCTATAACTATCAACTTGTGATCTTCTTTCGGGCAGATGCACTTTTAAAATGAGGTTTAGGAATATCTTTGTGCATTTTCTACAAGTCGTGGATTAAAAGCGGGGTGTTCTTCTTACACTCAGGATCACCCCCCCCACCATACGCAGTTCCCCCACTTTCTGTACTCCCACAATCCAGCCTCCTTAAAAGAGTAAGGAAACGCAGCAGAAGGCTTCCTCTCCGGATGGATCTGGGCCAGCTGATAAAATAGTTGCAGCTGCCTGCTTGGTGCCATCGGTGTGTTTGTCAGTGTCTGGTTTAGCTGCACCCAGGAGGATTTTAATTCTGAGGTTCTGTGTGTTCTTAAGGGTGAGAGGCATGGACTGTGGTGCTCAGAATCGGAGGAAATTAGGGCTCCTGGTGCTGTGCAGAGATCCTGCAAGGGACGTTTTGTGAAGGGCCTTTTTCTGGTCCTCTTCCTCCAGGTTATGACCTGCAGGAGAGCTCGTCTTTGCAGGGGGAGGGCCGGGGCATCTATGCTCAAGGTCTCCTAAGTCTCCTCTCCCCCTGGTGCCCCCTCTCTTCACCCCTCCAGCCAAAGCAGGTTTAGACAATCCCTGAGTGTGCAGGGTTTGCAAAGGTGGGCACTCGCTCTTCTGGCCTCCGAGGTGCTCCTCCATTCGCTGTGGTACTTGCTAAGGATGGTCTTGACTTGCTTAACAACTGTTCAAAGTTATGAAGGACCCCCTCCCAAAGGTCTTTATGACCTTACTTATGACCTGGTTCCAAAGTTCCGGTGGCCGTACACCCACCCCCACCGTCACTTGATCACATGTCGGCTGCTGGGTGACCAGCCAGTAATTAGACAGTGGCAGCATCCCGTGGTCATTTGACCAAGATTTATGACATTTTTGCAAAAAATGGCCTTCTACTTTTCAGCAAAAATGTCCCAGAGTGCACAAGGGCTCACTTAATGATCACCACAAAAATGGTTGTAAAATTGGGTTGGTTGCATGGACAATCCACTTTTCAATTGTCACAGCTTATGCTGTAGCGGGCATGCTCCATTCATCGTAACTCAAGGACTTCCTGTCCAAGCAGCGTAAGGCTCTGGGTGGCTTCCCTGCCCTGCTTGAGAAGGGGCCCATCATGCCAGAAATGGTGCCCTCCCCGCCAGCCCATCCCAGGCACCCGACTCCAGCAGGCTGGCTGTGGGGGTGGCCCGTGGCGGTTTTGTCCTTCCATTTAGCAAAGAAGCTCACCTTGGAAACTGGGAAGGAAGCCTTGGGCTACTCCCAGGGCTCTGGAGCCTGGGTGAATCATCCCTGCTGAGAATGAGGGGCAGCCCCTCCCTCCCCAGTGCCCTTCAGAGTAGAGGCTGCAGCCAAGGATTCAGCTGTTCAGGTGTCCGGTTCCCCTGAGCTGCAGATGCCCACTCTCCTCCTTGGGGCCTGTCTCCAGGCACACTGGCACCCCCTCCAGCCCAGCCCCTCTTCTTGCTGGCTGTCCCCTCCCCCTCACCACGAGGCTGGTGGAAATGACATTTGTTCTTGGTTAAGCTTCTGCCTTGATTTAGATTCCCTCCATCTGCTGCCTGCCTGGGCTCCCCCTTCCTTTGTCTCCGTGTCTGCATGACCCCTTTGTTGCAGTCAGCTCCATCTTTCTGCGGCCCTCTTCTCCCAGCTGGGGGTGGGGAGAACCTTTGCTTGCGGGACCAGCAAGCCAGGAAAGGCAGCGTCCCCAGAGGGATTTTGTCTCAAAAATGGTCCCCAAATGCTAGCAAATTACAAAAGCCAGTTGAACAAGGAGGACTTGACCAATCCTTGAGAAACAGGATGCAGGAGCATGCACATCTGTTTTGGGATGTGAAGCAGCTGTAGAGGCTCACCTGCATGGAGACGGCCCAGGGCAGCTTCCGAAGCAGATGGCCAGGGTGGGTGCAAAGGAAGCTGCCTGGAGGGTTGGCAGGATCCACTCAGCCCTGTTGCAAATACGCAGCCAGTGAGGGAGGTTAGTCTCTGGCAGAGAGGGCTTTCTGCATCCCAGGCAGCTCCCCCCCCCAATTAATGCCCTTCTGGCTACCCCTGAGTTGAGATTCCAGCCCAGAAGGGCCATGCTGGGTGTGTGTGCAAGGGAGGAGTGTGGAAAGTCTGGGGTTTTCCAGGGCTGGGAGAGCCCTGAAGTGGGCAGAGTGGCACTTGATGAGTGGGGTGAGAAGGCAGAAATTCCATTTTGGCTGGGACCAGCAGAAGAAGATAGGATGGGAAGCTGAGGACGGGCTATTCAGGAGGGAGATGGGTCTGGTAGTTTCTTTCCAGCCCTCATCCCGAAGGCCAGGGTGTCAGATCCTCAGTGGCCCTCAATTCCAGCTCTTGCCTTAGGATGCCAAAATGGAATGATTCTCCTGAATGGCTACTTTTCCAACAGTCACTCCTGCGCTGGTCACCTTGGGCATGGGCTACAGCGATGTGTTTTACTTATGGCTTCCCTTGACGGCTGCTCAGAAGCTACAACCGGTCTCAAATAATTCTGCTCTGCCCATTGCCATCAAAAGCTTGCAGGAACAATTCAAGCTACTGATGATCACCTACAAAGTCTTCCCTGGTTTCTCCACAGCCTGGGCACAATTGGCACAGTCCAGACACCTTCCCCTGGGGCCAGGGTTCTCAACCCAGGCAACTTTAAAATGGGTAGACTTCATGCTGGCTGGGGAATTCTGGGAGTTGAAGCCAAGCGGTCTTAAAATTGCTGAGGTTAAGGAACACTGCCTTAGGCAATGTCTCTTGACGGGACCTAGGAAGTGTGCCTTCTTTGTGCCAGCATCTGCCCTCTGAAATGCTTTCCCAAGGTACCCCTGGCTCCTGCCCTGCCCCCCAAAATCTTCACAAAAGATGGCAGGTGCAGCATGTTTGATTCTTTTTCAAGAATGTTTTCCTACAAGATATTTGGATTCCTAATTGTGTTTTATGATTATATTTTTACTGTATAAGTAGTCCTTGAATTACAAATGTAATGGAGCCTCCCTTTCTATTCATAACCTGAGGATTCGTAGGAGTGAATCGTGTATCTTGAATGCCATCACTCCCTCCTTTTGCCCATGCATTCACCAATTGAATGCATGGGTTGATAAGTGCACATGAGTTATCTGGGGAAGGCCTGGGGGGCAGGTAGTGATGCAACAGGCCACCTGCTTCAGACCACCCAAGGCCTTCCCCATCCCACTCATTGTCCCTCCCCTGGGATCCCCACAATTGCTCGACACCCCCCATCCTGCCGTGCTGGGTCACTTACTTGTGAAGTTCTGTCTCCAGTCCAGCCTTGCTGCTTCTTTGCCTGCTCCCGGTGAGCGGCGAGAGCAGAGGGAGAGCAGGACAAGCGTGCCCTGCTCGGCTTCTCTGACTTACTGGGCTGCCTGCCACTTCTGGAGCAGCGGGCAGCCTCGGGGGTTCTCCTTCAAAGGCTTCCAGGTTCAGGGTGGAAAAGTGTTTGCACACGGCAGGGAGGTTTGGGGCAGCGAAATCACATTGCTTCAAGCCTCCCATTGGCGTGCAAACACTTTTTGCGCACAGACTGGAAGCTTCTAGTTGCCCTGATCTTGCGGGACTTGAGACACCCACTCTCTGCAAAACTGGATGGGTGCCTAAAGTTGCATGAGATCATGGCCCCCAGAAGCTTTTGGCCTCTGGCTGAAAAGTGTTTATGCGCCTATGGGGTGCCGCTATAAAGAGCCCCATAGAGCTTGAGGAGGCCTTTGTTGACGAGGACGGAAGCCCAGAGGCACGCGGGGCTCTGTTCTTGTCAGCAAAGTCCTTGAGGAAAGGCCTCTCCCGCCATAACGGAGGCCCGGAAGGATGCGGGCATCCCTCCTGGCCTCCGTCCTTGGCAGCAAAGGCTTTTTGCAAAGATGGCAGGAGGCTTTCCAAACGGAGGGAAGGCTTTGATGTTTCAGGCCTTCCCTCCATTTGCAAAACTTTTTGCCTCAGATCTCTTCCAGGCTTCCATTTGCAGAGAGCAGAGGCCTAAAATGCCGTGAGATCATGCAAGATCAGTAGGGTGAGATCTCACACTACTGATCTCACGTGATCCTTTGGTACTTAGGCATCCATTCTCTGCAAACGCACCAAAGGCCTGAAGCACCAAAACAGGCCAAGAAACTGAAGGCTCTCTAGATCTTCCGCAATGCCTCTTGCCTATGGAGCCCCGGAGGGGGAGGGGGGAGGGGGGAGGGGGAGGAGAAGAGGTAGGGCAAATATTGCAGTGCCTCTGCGGTTGTACACAAGTGTGAATGACTGCCAAGGTGCTGCAACATTCGTAATTTTGGGACTTGTTCAAAAACACTAGGGGGCGCTTATGGCGTAACTTTGAACATTCGCTAAGTGAACATTCGTAACTCGGGGATTATTTGCATATCACCCAGAGTTGCAGAGTCGCAGAGTTAGGCATTGTTATAAATGGAATGGAACAGAATGGAAGAGAAAAATAGAATAAAATGGAATAGAGTCTCCTTTGAAGAGATAGGCAGGCAACGTACAAGTCTGATAAAGAAAAATGGAGTGGAGTGGAGTGTGGAACATGGAACATTGAGTAGAACATAGAATATAGAACATAGAACAAAATAGAACTTAGAACAGAGCAGAGTAAAATAGGAGTTAGTCCTCAAATTCTGACTGGTCACTTAGCAATTTTTCGCATTTATAACCGTTTCAAGCATCCCATGGTCAGATGACAGCAATTCATGCTGTTTTTGCAGAAAACTGGCATTTACTTCCGGTTTCTAGCATGGCTGGCTGGGGAATTCTGGGAGTTGAACTCCACCCATTTTAAAGTGGCCAAGTTTGAGAAAGAATGTCCTAGATAAATGGCATCCAGAGAATGCGTGTGTCTGTATGTCTGTGTGTGATTGTCATACTGCTGTTAATATTAGAAAGGAGGGGGAGGAGGAGCTGCTGCCTTCCCCTTTTAGCCCCCTTATGTGCCATTTATAAGTACCTTTCCTCAGTGGTCCAAGTGTCGTGAGGCGCCTGGGTCCTCTGCATCCTTCAGATCCAGGTCCAGCTACTAAATTTTCTTTCTCCTTTCTTCTCTTTTTCCAAAGGTTGCAAAATCAAAGCTCTGAGAGCCAAGACCAACACTTACATCAAGACGCCGGTCCGCGGCGAAGAGCCCGTCTTCATGGTGACTGGGCGGCGGGAGGACGTCGCCATGGCCAGGAGGGAAATCATTTCGGCTGCTGAGCATTTCTCCATGATCCGCGCTTCCCGCAACAAGGCTGGCCCCACCTTCGGCAGCGCCCCCACCTTGCCTGGGCAGGTCACCATCCGGGTGCGGGTCCCCTATCGTGTGGTGGGCTTAGTTGTGGGGCCCAAAGGAGCCACCATCAAGCGGATCCAGCAGCAGACCAACACCTACATCATCACACCCAGCCGCGACCGGGACCCCGTCTTTGAGATCACCGGGGCCCCCGGCAATGTGGAGCGAGCCCGAGAGGAAATTGAAACCCACATCGCTGTCCGGACAGGCAAAATCCTAGAATACAACAACGAGAATGACTTCCTGTCCAGCAGTCCTGACTCAGGCATGGAAAACCGCTACTCAGAGGCCTGGCGGGTCCACACTCCTGCCCCAGGTTGCAAACCCCTCTCCACCTTCCGCCAGAACAGCCTCGGGTGCATCGGCGACTGCTCCTTGGACCCTGCTTATGAGACGCCCCGGCTGAACGACCAAAACGATTTCAATTACAGTTACCTCTTCCCTAACTACGGGGTCAACAAGCAAGACCTGTATTATGGGGTCCCCGAGTCAGGAGCGCCTCTGTGGGCTGGCCAGGAAAACACCAATCCGGTTTCCGTGCTGTTCTCCAAACAGCGCTCGGGCAATGCAGGCACCCTCCATCCCAATTCGCACCGCTCTCCCTCGTCATCCATCCAAGAGCCTCCCCTCTCTGGGCTTCCGAGACGGTCTCAGGGGGAGCCCCTGCAAGGGTTCTCCAAGTTGGGTGCTTCCACTGCCACCCGGACATCCCTCTCGAGCAGCCGGGAGTGCATGGTGTGCTTCGAAAGCGAGGTAACGGCGGCCCTGGTCCCCTGCGGCCACAACCTCTTCTGCATGGAGTGTGCCGTGCGGATCTGCGAGCGGACCGACCCTGAGTGCCCGGTCTGCCACGCGGCAGCGACTCAGGCCATTAGGATATTTTCTTAAAACCAGCAGCAGCTGCGGAAACCCTGGCAAACAGGAAGGAGAGCGAGCAAGAGACAAGACGGATGGAAGGACATCAGAAGCAGGAACAAACACAGGAGAGAAACGAACATTAGTTTAAAGAGGAAAGAAACTATTTTAGGAGCAATGTATGTTATTTTTAAAGAAAATAATGATAGTGGTGATGATGACGAAGATGACGGATACGATTTAACTGGAGAATCTATAAATATTTGGGCAGGCGATTTGATACGCAGTGATTGGTGGTGCTGATTTTTGGTGGTGAATTCTTTCTCAAGATGGTCTTGCGGGGGCTGGAGGGGGGCTGTCCTGGTGGATCTGTTGCATCTCCTGGTGATCGAGAAACTTCTCCTCGGGGGGCTGCTGCTCCTCTTCTCCCCAACAACCCAGCTCCGGTCGTGGCCACAACAGGGCCGGAAGATCTTGGCCGGCCTGGCAGACAACAGCTTTGGAAGGAACTCAATCAGGAGGACAGGAGGAAGGAATAAACAAGAGAGAAGCCTCTGGGAAGATGATCAAACGAGGGCACAACTGCATTACCTCAGCATTTAAAAAGAAAAAGAAAAGAAGCAGCTAAAGACCTTTATATTCTGTTTCCTCTATTTTTTTTTCTAAGAAAAGTTTAATGAAAATGAATAATATTTGGGCCGGGAAAATGAGGAAAGGGGTGTGAATCCTCCTGGCTACTTTAACCTTTTCATTTGGAGTCTTCTGAGCCACCGCAAAGGGTTTTGAACATTGATCTTTCTTTTTCTATCCAAGCAGGGATTCATCTGATAAGAGTCAGGAGTCACTAACAGGGTATTTCCAAAAAAGAACAAAAATCCCGCATGCAAATCAACCCTTCCAAATGTCGGGTGAGGGTTGACCTCCCTAAACCTGCATTTCATGATGCAATTTCAAAGACACAGCCATGCAAAAGAGAAGTGTTTTTCTTCCTTTTTTCTCACTTGATTTTAACAAGTTTCACATTAAAACCTAAGAAAATGAACATGCAACACCGGCAACAAAATCCCATTTTAATCCACAACCCAATACAATGCAAAAAACAAAAACAAAAAACCCACCAGTAACTCTTCAAATTGACAAGTTCATATATAATTTTGTTATCTAACTGGACCAAAACTTTTCTTATTCAAAATCAAGTAAAAAGATTTTAAAAAAGAAAGGGTATTTCCTTATGGACCAAAACCTCTTTTCACTGTCCTCATCTGGATCTTCCTGAGGTTATCTAGTTTTATATATTCTATTTTTTTCAGAATGAAGCAGACACATGCTCAAAAAAAGAAAGGAAAAAAATAATCTAATGTTGAATTGCCTTGCAGAACAACCTTAATCATTTCAAGACATTTGACTGCTGCTTTTGTGATCTCAGATACTTGGTTCCCCTTCTGGGCCTGGAGGAGCTGCTGTGCTGCTCTCCCTGTGAATTCACCTCCAGCCACGTCACTTGGTGAGATTTATTCAACTTGCTACCTGGATGCCAAACATGCAAAGAGGTGGAACGAAACAACACACACGCGCACACAAACACACATACATATTCCTTTTCTGCCCATTTCCTGTTACATTTGCTTAAACTTCTTGGACTTGTTTGCAGAAGGAAACTTTGCAAGCTCAGAGATGGTTTGGGTTTTGCTTTGTGCATTTTATGGAAGACTTTTGTTTCATCGCCACGTAACGTTCTTGGGGGAAATCTCTTCTTTTTCTCTGTCCCAAATATCACCCTCTGACCTCTGTTGACTTGTCCCAGAAAGTCCTCAGGCCCTCACGGACAGTGCCAGGTCCACCACCTGCAGCCGTGCCCCACCCCTTTCTGGCGTAGCCGATCCTGCTTGCTCTGCCTCGGGAAGATGCTCACAGCTATGCATGCACCCCACGCTTCCTTCCTTGGCCACAGAAGAAGCCCCACTGTGACCCACGGGACTCCCACCCCCTCCAGAGATTATGACACCTCCCCGCTGACTTCTCACAATGCCAAATCCCTTCTCAAGCCACGCTTGCTCAGCACAAAGAATGCCCACCGCCCTGGCTTTTGGTCAGCCTGGCCAACCTTGGGCCAAAGGTGTCATTTGGCCAGGATCTGTTTTCAGGGGGAGGGCCTGGGGAGGAAGGGCCACAGCGGTGGTGGTGGTAGCTGTTCTTCTTTATGATGAGAACATCCAGGTCTTGTGCAGGAGTGGAAGGACGGGGCCGAGCTGAAGTATGTCCGCTCACTCGCTCCGATGTTCTGCATGCAAAAACAATGTTGAGTGAACGGGGACCTGTCAGCTTCACCTGGGCCTTCATACCTGTCCTGGAAGGTAACGTGGCTTCAATCTGCACTGCAGTTTCCTCTGAACGTGATGACATCCTGGATGAGTGGCACTTCATTCCCATGCTACTCAAGCAGAAGTCCCAGCACTCTAGGGTGGCTCCCCTCCTCACCCGGCCAGAATGAGCAGCCCCACCCAGTCATTCAGCAGCATGAAAGTGTTTTCTGGCCAAGCAGGGAATCGGGAGGACCACAAGGGGGCTCGGTTGGCCCCGAGTCAACAAAGGCTCCGGGCTGCTCCCTGTCCGTCTGCAGCTTCCCGAATGCAGTGCCCCCACTGCAGGGGGTGGTGAGGAGGTGCCCCAGCCCAGCACACCAGCCAAGCAACTTTCTATGCATTTCTTTGGGGGAGCCAGAAAGACTGGGTGATTCCCTGGCTTCATGCTTTTATTTTTCACCGCAAACCCCTCATGGATACTACAAAGTCTCCCTTCACATCTATTCTACTGGGATATAAATATAAACACACGTACAGATATGTCTATTCCAGGAGAAGATGGAAGAAAGGTGGGGCAGGGTCACCGAGCAGGGGAAGAGGAGGAAACTCGGTCCTTTCTGGGGGCAGGGGATGGGGGGAGGCAGGTCTCTGCTTCTGCTGATGTAGATACAAGGGGTAGAGGTTTTGGAGCAAGGCAGGAAGTGACGCTGGGGCTCTCCAGGGGTTCTTGGGTTTAGGTGTTCTTGGCAGAGTATAGTCTGTTTCGTAATTCACGTGAGAACATGTTTGGTCAATGTTGGGTTACTTTATGCCAGGCGAGGGAGGAAAAGAGGTTTGCTGGCGGGGAATTGTATATTGGGGTGGGGGCTGAATTGAGCTCTGGCCCTTTTACAAGGGGGGGGCATGGAAGGACCGTGTGCCCAGAAGGGGTAGGTGAATTAGCCCCAGTTCCCCCGTTATCGACTGAATAAGGTGGAAAGTTGAAACAACCTTTCCACCATATTCACCCATGATGAATATATTAGAATATTTCCCCTTGTGAAGAATAGATGTGAATATAAAATTGACCTAATTAAAACTGGAGGGGTAAGGAACCACGCTGGTCTTACCCCTCTCATTTTTAAAAAAAAAAGTAACATTTTTTTTAGTTCCAATAATCTTTTAGGGGTAAGACCAGCCTGGTTCCTTACCCCTCCAGTTTTAATCAGGTGGATTTTATATTCACATCTGTTCTTTAAAAGGGGAAATATTCTAATATATTCATCATGGGTGAATATGGTGGAAAGGTTGTTTCTCTATATATATAAAGCCTGATGTAGCACCTCTAGTTTAATAGCAGTATTTTAACTCCCATCTTTTAAAATATATATATATATAAAAGCATACATACATACATAAATATATATATATATATTTCTGCCCACCTGTCCTTGTTAACTTTTAATGTTGAGAAAAAAAAGGAAAAAAAGAAAGAAAGAAAGAAAGAAATTGACCAGAGTTGCAGACCCTTGGTGATGGGAGCCGGGGGGGGGGGGCTCCTGCATTGTGCTGGAAAGAAACATCCTGTGGAAGGAATCCACACATTGAAATTCCCTGCATTTCTGATAGGAAGGGTGTGAGAATAATTTTTTTAAAAATATATGTATTTGTGTGTGCGTGCGTGTGTGTACACACACACGCACGCACGCACTTAAAAGAAAAAAAAATGCCCATGACCTTAATTTTTTGCTCTGACCTGTATCTTCCTTGATGGGTAAACAGAGGTTTCTTGTTGGTTCAATTCACCAGCAATAAAGAGGAGAAAAATGGATGGGGTCTTTTTTTCTCTAGGTAATCCTTCCAGTAGGATCAGGGGAGCTCGTGGGAACCTGGGAAACTGTCAGTTCAGGCTCTGCACCCAAATGTCTTGCCTCCCAACTGCCCCCCCAAAAGACTTGAGCTGCAGCCGAGAGGGCACCAGGAGGGCCAGCTGGGCACCAGGTGACAGGATGCCAGTCCCCAGGAAGGGCATCAAGTGAGCCTCCACTTGGCTAGTCTTTGGGTGGGCAGGCAGCAAAAGCTTTTGGCATCCCCACTTCCCCCATCACTGCTGCCAGCTTGGGCCATTCAGAAGGCCTTGCTTTCCTTAGCACAAATTTGGTCTCTTCCTGTGTGATGGCTGCCTGTTTTCTGGAGAACCAAAACGGGGGATTTGGGAATCAAGACATTGCCTGTGGCTGGCTGACCTTGAGAACACTTCCCAGAATTCCTTGGAGGAAGCCATGCCTGGTGCTTCACCAGAACAAAGGGGTGGGTGGGTGATGTCATCTGAGCAGACCACCAGCCCCCCAATGCCAGCCCGCCCACCAGCCCTGCTTTGGCACCACCCTGCTGGCCTTGGCCAAGCATTTGCAGCTAAGCTGTGGCTGGGGGAGATTCTGGGCCTCTGATCAAGCCGGAAGTGCTTACCCCAAACTCTGGCTGGTCCTGCTGTGTAGGGATGGTGACCTCCAGAGCCCACGGCAGCCATGCAGAAGGCCCCAGTGCTGAGACTGGGGTGTGTGTGTGAAAGAGAAGCTGAAGTATCTTTGCTGTGCCTTTCATGGCGCCCTTTTTTTAAGAAAGACCATCAACCGCAGAGTAGATCTTAACCATTTCAGGAGGGCTAAGCTCTCTTGCCAAACCATATCAGAATAACAGAATAACTGATTATATCTTATTGTAATAACTGAATCAGAAATACTGAAATGAAGTCTCCTGCTTTGGACGGGCTGGACAAGAAGACCTCCATGGTCCCTTCCAGCCTTAGGATTCTATGTTTCTCAGTCCAGACCTCAAAGCTTCAAATTTTCAAAGGAACCCAGGCCTGGCTGGCATTGCCCCAAGCCCCCAACCCACCCTCAGGAGACAAAGGGGAGGGGGTGGGAATTGATTTCAAGTCTTAAAGCAGAACTTTTCAAATAAAAATCCAGTTTCCTGGAATTTATCCGTCTTTAATGGGGAATTTACAGAATACAGAATTGATAAGAGTTAGAAGGGACCTTGGAGGTCTAATCCAACCCCCTGCCCAAGCAGGAGACCCTATGTTATTCAGGACAAATGGCTGTCCAACCTCTTCTTAAATGGGGAATTTGAAATTCAGGAAACCACTAAGGTTGTCGCTTTAAGAAACAAAATTCATAATTTGGCATTTAGATTTTTGAGAATTTTTTTTAGATATTCACACATTGGTACTTTATCAGCAATTTATCAACAGAAAAAAAGATCTTTTGGGATATTTATTGTTTGCTTCCCATTCTTGTCAAATAACTAGCTACTTTTAAAAAATAGGGCTCTCCACTTAAAGGAATATTCATTGATTTTTTTAATTGAGTGTCCAGCTATTTCCATTGCATCTGCAGAAATGATTATCTGAGAGAAAAGTAGCGCCAGGGCTGTTTTTATATATTCTACAAAACGCCTTATGCCAGCAATACTCTAACCCAGTGTTTCTCCTTCTTTCTTGGCCACTTGAAGATAGGTGGACTTCAACTCCCAGAATTCCCCAGCCAGCTGTTCTGTGCTGGCTGGGGAATTCTGGGAGTTGAACTCCACCTATCTTTAAGTGGCCAAGATGGAGAAATCCTGTCTTAAAAAGAGGTGCTTTACAACTATGTTCTCTCCAGTGTAGACCAGAAAAACCTTGTTTGTTTTTTAAATTCGTTTATACAAACCCATTTTAAAGTGGCTCAGGACTCCTTGGAGTCAGAGCTTGGTTTCTGACGGGACCTTCACCTCTTTTGTTTGAGGAGAAGCTGGAAGTGGCTGCCTGGGGATTCTTTTGGCCACTCTCCTGCTCTTCCATCCCAAAAGCCACCTGGGGCTGGACAGTCCAGGCTGACTGCTTGCTGTGACCAAAAAGAACGCAAGTCACGTCCAGTTGGTTGAATTTGTTGCCCCTACAGGCAGTCCTCGACTTACGACTTCAACTGGGACCAGAATTTCAGTTGCTAAATATGGTGGTTGCAGCTGATTTTATAACCTTGTTTTGCCACGATTATTAGGCAAACGGCTGCACTTGTTAAGTGGGTATATGCTAACAGTTGTTAAGCGAATCTGATCCCCCCCCTTGACTTTCTTTGTCAGAAGCTGGGGGGGGAGTATAACAAGTAGTTATCACATGACCCTGGGACACTGCAAATGCCACAAATACATGCTGCTTACCAAGTGCTCAGATTTTGGTCAGCTGGCTGTGGGGACGCTGCAACAGTCATAAGTGTGGGGATCGGTTGAAAGTCTCACTTTTTTTACTGCTGTTGTAGCTTTGAATGGTCACTGAATGGATGGTTGTAAATCGAGGACTGCCTATGCCACCATTTGCTTAACTTTGATGTGACTCTTTGTGAAAAGTTTTGGAGCTTTCGATCCTCGGCTGTTTTCCTACCATTTTAGACTTCAGGTTGCAGAATGCAGCCAGTCGATCCCTTCAGCTCTCCCTGAAAGGCCCCGTCGTCAACCTCTGCGTTGGGGGTGGGGTTTTTTTTGAAAATAATGCCAAGCTGCGCAAGGTTGAATCGGTGTAAGGGAGGTATTTCCAATTGTCATACTGTGATAAGGGTTTCACTGATGTTAAATATATAGAAAATAGTATTATTATAATACATTTAATGTTAAGAAATAAATTCGGATTTATATTTTAAGGAGGGGATATGATCAAAATTACTGTCCTGTCCATAATCTAGTTGCAGAAATATTTTTTTGGTAAGGGGAAATACTCTTCATTGTCTCTCTCCCCCCCCACACTCCTCGCTCATTCTCAGATGCAATTTTAAAATATCCAACAATACAAAGGCTCTGACTGTTAACTCTCTTGAATCAAATCAACAGCAACAAATATTACCAATTTTTGTTCCATTCATTTTTTTTCCTTGATGATGTTCATTTACATGCTTAATTGTTGAGGTTTTTTTTCCTAATAGAGAGGTGGGGGGAGATGAAAAAAATTAAATCATTTCTTTATAATTTAATATTCTATTTTAATAAATGCATTTATTACATATAAATGTAGTAAGGAACTGGGCTAAATAAAAATACTTTTTATTAGGTAATTTATTATAAGGGAAAAGGATATTTTATTTTATGATAAAGTGATCCTTAAAAAGACTAGAAAGTTTAGAATATATGTAGGTTAAAAATACATTTGTATCCAGAGTATTGCTTAAAAAGTGTTTTTAATATATGTTTCTTTTTTCCCCCTTCCTTTTGTGTGTGCGTGTGTGTTTATCTGTATAAGTGAGTAGTTATGATAAAAATAGCCGTTCCCAGAAATTAAAAAGCTATCGCAAAAGTTGTATGTTAAAATAATTAAAAATGGCAAACATTAGGAATTGGACAAAGGAAGTGCCACTTTTAGCAATGCAAGTTGTTGTTTCTGACTTAAGATGGCCCCCTTGCTCTGACGGCAAAGGGACGGGGTGGTGGGTGAACCCTCTGTCCTGGGGTTGACTGCTCTTCAGTCCTGCGTGATCCGACACTGAGGAGGAAGCCCACCTCAACCAAGCAGGGGGAGCCAAAGGCAGAGCCAGGTCCAAGGACCACTGTCCGGCCTTTTCCTGCATGGATCGCCTGGAGGCTCCCAGTTGTCCTGGAGTGGACAATTGTGGTGTCTCCACAAACGAAGCCGTCCAGAGAAGTCCCTTCCGGGGCTCTCCAGACTCTGAGCAGTAGCAGTGCATCCATCGAAGGGTACAGCTAGAAGCCCTTTTGTTTTTCAGGAGTTTAATGACATCAGCAGTTCTTTCCCTTTTTTCCCCAGGACAGATCCGGGTCTTGTTTTACTCGAGATTAAAGATTTCCTTTGGCATTTGTTCTCCAGCCCCGTTGAGGAGAGACTCTGTCCTCAGGCTTGGGCTGGGAAGAGCCAGGCTGGTGAACCGCCTTCCCAGAATACTGGAGAGGGTGCCCACAGTCTGGGGTTGGGCTGGGGAGACAGGCACGGGCATTAAGCCAGGATGTGTGTCCAGAGAAGAGCGGGGGGTCTCACCCCCACAAAGACACCCCAGGCTTCCAGATGAGACTTTGTGGAGCAGGTTTTATCAGGGAGATTGGCTCCATCTAATGTTCTCCCGCTTTCCGATACTTTCTGCTTTCTTTTTTGAAATCAAGAGGGAGAAGAAAGAAGGGCTCCATAGATGGAAGCGTCTCTCGATTTTAGTCATGGCAATTCCAAGTTCCTCTTTGTTTTAGGACAGGAATATTTCTGGCTCTTTCTGCCTTGTAGTGTCCCAGCTGAGCTCCAGCAGCCTTTTTTAACCAAAAAGAGAGAGAAAGAGAAAAGGAATAGCTAAGTATATATAAAAAAGAAGAATCTTTCTAAAAGTATAAACTTTCTAATGTATTTCTTATAATCCTATAGAAAATGATAAAGATGAATAGTAGATGCTATCCATATAAAATATAAGAAAATTGATAATCCCAGACTGAGTGGAATGTAAAATAAACTCATAATTACAGCAAGTTTTTTGTTCTTTGTTTGGTTCGGTATAATTTCCCAGCTGATCTTTTACTCTTTGGCTGAAATTTGATCCCCACTATTGCAACTTTCTGTCAGTCTAGCTATAATGTTATTTTTTTACAGAATGGGAAAATTATGGGATCTGATAATATGTATTTTTAAAAAAAAAGAAACCTTTTTTTTATTGTTGATCTTTTAAAGTGTATCCGTGGAACACAATACCAGACAAATGCTAGTCTTTATCTTTTTAAATTTAGACTTCCTGTACTATGCTAGGAAGCTCTCTCTTTTTTAAAAAATGCAACTGAAATAGGGGAATGAGATTGAAAGATAATTCTTGAAAGATAATTCATTGTTTTCCTTGGAAGGAAAAAAAAGTTAAGGATATTCTCAAAACTACCAAAAGAAGTTTGGAAGATTTATTAAAATGATTTCCACATATAAATCAAATAAGTATAAGCAACATGGTAGATAGAAAGCACTAGAGGAAGCCAGGTTTTGGACAGGGCTGTCTCTGGAGTATGGTGAAAGAAATTAAGTTAGTGACCGTTCAAAGTCCACCTACTTTGTATGTGTGACAGGGAAGGACCTTTGATCATCCTATCCTGGAACTTTTATACCATCTTGACTTTTTTGCCCATATCATACGGATTTCTTGCCTCTGAAGGAAAGATTGGGCTAGTACTCTCCACCCGCTCCTGCCTGTTTTCATTCTTGCTGAATATGCAGCAGCCAAAACAAATTCCCCTGGATTTAAGAGAATAATCTGGAATAAAACTGGCTCATCCCAAGGTGTAACCGCATGGAAAATCAGCTGGGTCAATAAACCCTGGAGGCCTTTGGCAAAGGCGCCCAGCTTGGCCAGCGTGCTTAGCGTTCATTCTCCCATGCAGCAAGGGGTCTTGAATGAGCAGCTGCCTTCCCCCCCCCCAGTCCTTCTGGTCACTCTTTTTCCCAAATACTCTCAGCCAGATCTCCAGAGCAAAACCGAGGAGACCTGGAAACCGGTCATCATCTATAGAAATAAAACAGGATCCCCACCTGCAGAAATTCAGCACTTTTCCTTCTCTCTGATCCCATCCATCTTCTGTTTTAGATCTTTGATCATCTACATCCTTGGGAAGGAAACCATTCTGGCCAGCCAAGGGAAGCCCAACTGGCAGAGAGAGAAATAGGCAGCATTTGGATTACTGAGGAGGGTCAGCTGGGCGGTTTCTGGTTAAGCTCCTGCCCTGCAAAGGCGTGTAGATTAAAGGTTCCAGAAAGGGAGGGTGGGGCCGCCAGTTGCGGGGGTGGGGGGGCATTGCCCTTTCTCCATTTCCACCTTTCCGAGCTGGAGAGTCATAGAGTTGCTGCCTCTGCACTGCAAAAGGGGGAATAGGAATTCATCGCTGTCTTACATTTTTACAACAAATGACAACATGCATAAAACAAATAGGTGTTCCTCTTGTTAGAATGATTTTGAACTAAAGTTTCTGTGCCCTTTTCTCATTCTGCCTTGAAACAACCCTTCCAAAATTGATGGGGAACCTTCTGCATCTCAAGGGGGTATCTGTCCATTTTCAATTCTTTCCCACCCTGGATGTGGTGAGTCCATCTGAGCTGGAAGCATCCAATTTAGGCTTCTTTTACCTTTGATGTCGCTGTTTGGTTACCAATTCCTCCTTTCTTGTATGCCGGATCCCTTTTCACCTGGACTCCGGCTTCTCCTGGTTAATGGGCCTTTGTGAGCCTGGAGCCCAGTGCTGGCCCTGTGTGAAGGCCGCCTGCCCTGGTACCCCCAGTACAGCCCCCCTTTTCTTAACACCGAGAGTCCCTTGCCCCTCTCTTTCTCTCTTCCTGGGGCATGTGGTGAATCCTCCCCTCTTAAAAGGGGCTTGTAAGATGAAGGTCAGCAAGCCCCCTCCCCACCAAGCCACCATTTATTTCCATTTATTTTTTACCTTGTTTTGTTATTTCTGTTTAATACTTGAACTATAATAATAATGATGCCAGGACTGACTTTCAGGTGCTCTTTATAGTTACCTCCAAATCTCTACTGCTTTCAGGCCACTCTTTTAATCACTAGCATTTTTCCTCAAAAGGGTCTTATTTCAAGGGTGCTGAGAATTTTTTTCAAATCTTGAATGGTGGTTCTAAAGCTGCCTTTCCCAAAACTGCACTTGAGGAAACTGGTGCATCTGTGTAGAATTATTTCTAACAGCAATTCTTGCTTTGGGTCAAGGCAACATGGAAGGTTTTCTTCTCCATCTGTAGAAGCAGACAGAGAGAATACTCGCTTTTCAAGAGTGGATCAAAGATCTTGGGGAAGACTTGAGCACTGATTTCCATTAGGATCCAGGATCCATTTTCTTTGAGCACTTGTAGAGAATCTTACCAGCTTCTGTTCCATTCCAACATGCAACTATCTGGAGTTTTCTCCAGCTGTGGAAAGAAAAAGAGATTTTCAAAATCTCAAAGCAATATTTCACCTTCCAAATCAACAGGGAAAACTCAGATTCCTTGTCTGTTGGGATCTGTGTGTGGTGTAAACTGACCAGGTCCAGATTTAGTGGAGGACATAGAAGTTGAGGCAAGGCAGTTTCTGAGCCAAACTGGAACAGACAGGAGTAGCTTGGGGCATTAAGAGATCAAAGCAGAAAGAGTCAAACTCCTTCTGTTTGGGGTAAAGCTGCATAACTGAGATTTGGAAGTTACTTTTGAAATGATAGTGACATTCAGTTCCTAGGTTAGAGGAAAGCAAGCATCTTCCTCCTAGTCACCAAGGAGAACACTTTGTAGTGTTCCTTCAGGTCCAGGTTGACCACACAAATGGAGAGCCCTACATTACCTCGTGTCTTCTGGAGCAGCTGATCCAACACACTCAGAGGGCAGGGAGGGGACTCTGTACTCCGAGTGTCCTGGAACCCTCGGAGCAGAGATATAGTTCTCCTTCCAAATGAAAGGATGATTGAACTTATCCCATGATCCTTCAGAAACAATCTTCACAAAACATTTCTCAGGACATTTTGCTGAGAGACACACAAGAGGGATAAAAACCCCATCATCTTTGGTGGCCTGGAGAATAGACAGGGTCTCTCCAGCCCAGACTGGAGTCTGCCCTTTCCAAGACTTGAGATCTTGCAGGATAAGCCATCCAGATATCTTCAACAGATCTGGAACACACCAGGTAGGGAAGAAAGCAGCCTGACAGAGTAAATCAGTTTTCAACACTCTTCCCCCTAAATATCTAATTGTAAGCAGAAAATCTAATACTGCCATAAAAATTGAATTCTTACCAACCTCCTGAGTTTCAGGTAGGCCATATTCTCTAGGTGTCCATGGAGGAAAGACCTCTGTGCCTGAAGTCACATTTTCATAGGAGAAATGGGAAGTTTGCTGTTCGGTTTAGGGGGTCAAATTCACTGGTTAGGAGTGGGTTCAAATCTTTAAATTCTTTAGGTTATGGGATTTGGGCATTGATTCCATCCAGTGTGATGGAAAGTATTTCCCATAATTCCCAGCCAGAAGTTGATTGGCTGTGGATTTTGGGAGTTGTAGCCCAAGACCTGAAGAACCAGAGCTGTTGTAGGTTAAGAAAGGACTATTATGGACTTAAACATTTTTTTTCTGTTAATATGTTGAAATGTTTTTCTAATTCACAAATGTATTTAATATTCATGGTTCATTTTGTATTCCTATGATCCTGGGTGATTCTAGCCCATTCTTTGTTAAAATATTGGAATTTCTTTAACATAGGAAACTTGTAGTCAATTTTGGACATTGAGCATACATTCCTGGCAGGATTCAGATTTTATTTTGTATTTGATTCCATCTCTCCTCTCTCTATATAAAAATCCAAAAGAAAAAAAGATAGAACAATGAGAAGAAGAAGAAGAAGAAGAAGAAGAAGAAGAAGAAGAAGAAGAAGAAGAAGAAGAAGAAGAAGAAGAAGAAGAAGAAGAAGAAGAAGAGAATTGTTGTTGTTGAGGCATATAGTGAAAAAAGATTTTTTAAAAGTTAAAATTTTAAAAAGAGAATAATGATGTTGCACAACTTGTAGGAAAACAAAGAAGGGAAAAGGTTATTGTATTAAATGTGCTAAATTACATTAAGAACTTAATTTTATTAAAGTATTGTTACTTAAGAAACTCACAGCTGTGGACTCGGTTCATTTCTGCAGGAACTGGACATGTTTGCAAAAACAAAGCCGATTTCTGACTTTCCCTCCTGTGAGAGACGCCCCTTCCCATTTGTACAGTTGACCCAAAGCTATGACAGCTCCTTCAAGCCAGTCATTTCACATGCTAAAGAGACCCATCTGCTTGCCGTATTCATTGCCTCCTTCCCTATAAACACACCTGGGTTTTGCCCGTCCCGTCGAAGGGCGGGATACCTTCTGGAAGATCAGGCTCTTTGCTTCCAGCTGGTTCCAAACAGCAGCCCAGCCTGACTTTCGGGCCAGTCTGGCCTTTGGGAGTGGGACTTGGAGGCCGAAGAGGGGATGGAGGGCGCCAGGTTGGAGAGATCTGTCCCCCTGTAAGGGTTCAAGGCTGGTGTAGCTCCCGAATCCCTCATTGCAGCCATGTTGGATGAAGGAACTCGGGGAGGGTTACTGAGGGTGAAGGTTTGTTCTCCGAGCTTGTAGGCTGGTTTCAAAACATTTCATTACCAGGCTAGGTAGTGGAGTTTAGGGCATGTCAGTGTCCGTGTGCTTCCGTTCATAAGGGCTTCAGGTGTGGGTGTGTCAAGTGAGGGTCTTGTGATAGGTCTTGTGTTGGGGAGGTTACATCAGACCAGGGTCACTGGAAGGTGAACAGGTGGGGGGGCTTGCATGGGTTGGTTGAGGGTCAGTGCCGCCTCTGGTTGGCTGTGTGGTTGATCTGGATTCTGAGAGATTCGTAGGCTGGTTGTGGGTCGATGTGTCTGTTGATGGAAGTGCTTGTGGAGGGCCAGGCTTCGATAAGCTCAGGAGCGTGGTGGGTGGTACCATGGCTGATGCTTTTTGTGTTGCTCCAATCGAACTGGTGCTGTTTGATGTTGGTGTGGGTAGAGGTTAAGGATTTGGGGTTGTGGTGTTTGACTGCCAGCCGGTGTTCGTGGATCCTGGTTTTTAATTCACATGATGTTTGTCCCACATAAAAGTGGTTGCAATGGAGGTTACTTCCTAGCTCTTCCTGCTTGGTTGCTTCAGATAGCTTCATCTTCAGCTTGGGGCATCTCCAGGACAGGTGGTGGCCTCATCCCCACTCGTTTCCTGGGCCAAATTATAGAATCGTAGGCAGGAAGGGACCTTGGAATCTTCTAGTCCAACTGTCTGCCTGTTCTCTCCCTATGGAGTCTGACCTTCTGAATGAAATTTATTATTTTATCTGTGTGTTTTATCACCATCTAAATCTGGCTGGTTTGCAGATTTCTTGCTTAAAAAAAGAGTACTAATGCTACAAAAGCAGACAACAGTAAATCACAATAACAACAGTGGAGATTAGCTCTGCAACTGATCCCAATGGTCTTTCAGAAGATCCAGGTTTCACCAGCTGTGTTTCCTTGAGGAGATTTCTCAAGATGTGAGTCTCCTCTCCCCAACCTTCAGTCCATGGACCGGTCCCGGGCCGCAGCATGCCAGCAACCGGTCCACACAAACAAGCAAAGCCCCATCCGTGGGATGCAGGCAGCACACGAAACCACACACCCTCTGGTCTGTGGAAAAACCATACTCCAAAGAACCAGTCCCTGGTGCCCAAAAGGTTGGGGACCTCTGGTCTAATTAATAACTATGTATTTTGCTTTGGTTGAGTCTGTTTTAACCCATCTAGACCCAAACAGCCAGCAGACACCATCAGAAATTCCACCTCCTCCCCCGGGCCAGAATGGAGATGCACCATTGAGTAACATCATCATTGTGTTGATGATACCGGTACCTGCCCCAAAGGTTTCCTGGTTAAATGAAATGGGGAGGGGAGAGAACTAAATTGCTAGTTGCTCCTTAATGGGGCAGCTAGAGACCTGACCTCTCCACCACTTGCTCCCACCTTCTCAGGCAGGAATAAAAACACTGGAATTGTGACCCGAACTCCTAACTCTAGCAGGGATCCAAAAGGCTAGTCAACCACAGTCTACCTTCTTGAGAGCTGCTGAGAGATCTAGGAGGATAAGGATGGTGACTCTAGGGCAGGGGTCTCCAAACCTGGCAACTTTAAGACTTGTGGACTTCTCCAGCCAGCATGGTTGAAGTCCACAAGTCTTAAAGTTGCCAAGCTTGGAGAAACCTGCTCTAGGGCATTCTGGTTGATTTGTTCAATTGCTGTCTCAAATCCTTCTGCACTGTGCAGAATCCCTAGGCAGCCATCTAAATTCTTTAAATAAATTATTCTCCTTCTCTCCAGATCCCATCACAGGTCATTCATGAGAATGCCAAGCTGCTATGGGTCCCGGTAAGCCATATCCCCTCCAAAAAGGGGTGTTTGCTGTTCTCCAGTTGTCCAGGATCCAAGAGAGTTGGTGGACCAGGGCCTGATTCAGGCTTCTAGAACCTTCCATCACAAAAGCACAGGTATTTGAGGACAGGGGTCTCAATGCTAAGTGTCTCAGCTCTCTTTGGGCAAGATGTCCTCAGCTAAAGCGACTCCCTTCTCTTCTGATGAATGCAGGGGTCTCCTCAGGTTCTGCTCACCACAGCAGAACTGTTCCCAGCCCTTTTGAGGGGGGATTTAAATGGCTCTTTACTGGTTCTATGTTTATAGCAGTGCTTTCCCCATAGTATAGTATTTAGTAGTAGTATGAAGAATCTTCCATGCCTCATTGACAATAATGGCTCCTGCTGGCTACAGTCATGGCCTCCTCCCTTTTGGGTGCTACAAACTGCTGTCTGTGGTTCTTGCACTGGGGCTGTCCAAGAAATTGGATGCCAGGCTGCACAGAGGTGAAGCATAAACTCTTTCCTGCCTAACTCAACACCCTCTCCTCAGACCCATCAGCTGGAATATTTGGAATATTAGACCATGTTCAGAAGCAGCTTGAGTGACAAGACACCAGCACGAAGCACTTCAGTTCTGGTGACTGCTCACTTGGTCTTGCAGCTAGATCTTTCTTCCAGGCATCAATTGACCCTCACTCAACTTTATTTAGAATATAGGGCAGCCGTGGGGGAAACCAGCGTGCCTTTCTGCCTGCTCCAAGACTAGAGCAGAGGTCATTAGCAGACTGGAGAGGAACTGCCTTCAGTTTCTACTTCCTGTTAACTTTCTTGTCCTTTCTGGACCAGTTCTGCTTTGGCCTGGATCAATTCCAAGGATAGAGGTGATACTCGGTTTCCAAAAAGGAAATCTCCTGAAGGTTTTAGACATCAAAGGTGACCCCAATTAGTACAAGACAGAGCTTCATGACAAGGAGACCCTGGTTCTCCAAAATTAGATTGAATTGAAGTCCCATCCATGGTATTTTTGGAAAAGGCTGAAGAGATTTGTGGAGGAGCAGAGAGGTGACAGACCTTTTCTCATCCAACAGAGCATGGATGCCTCTCAGGGTTTCTCTCTTGGTCAAAGTCAGAAACAACACAAAGCACTGGAGTGTGTTTCCAGACATGGCTAGCAAGTATTTCCTCTGGTGGACCATCACCAATCCAGCTCTGTTTCCATGACCCAATCAGCATCCTTGAGAAGATGCTTCTGCAATCCAGATACTCTCTTTGACTTTGTCCCTCAAGAGTAAAGGGAGATGCAGTTGCAGTTGCCTGGAGAATTCTGGGAGTTGAACTCCACACATTTTTTAAACTTGCCAAGGTTGGGAAGCACTGTCTTTAAAGGACTGGAGAATTGGACACAATACTCAGTGTGGGGTCTGGCCCAAACACAAACAAATTCCAAATATTTGGAAGTTATACTTTGGTTAATGCCGGCTCAAATTGCCTTTCCTTATTTTTACATTACATTGCTGATTCATATTTATCTGGCATTCAGCTGACAGGCAAAATTCCCAGAATGATGTAGAATTTCTGCAAGACGGATTGTAAAATTATTTGTAAAGTAAAAATAAAATGGGAGGCCCTCCAAATATTTTCCCAGGTTGGCCAAACATTCTGAAATGACTATTAGGATGTATCTGGAGGGCACCAGTCTTGAAAAGACTGCCTCAGCAGTGGGATTGGAGAAGGGGAGTGTCTTTAAAAAAGTAAAGATGGTGGCCACAACCATGGAATTGGACCCCTACCCACATATTTTTACTTTTGTTCCAACTTTGATTGCATAGCCACCATAGTTATAGCCACTATGTAAGGACCCACCCCACTTTGCATCTTAAGAAGACAGAACTCTTGGAATATCTCTTCCAACAGGCATCCTTTATTAAGAGAAAATGGTTGCAGGCGTTCTAGAGAGGACCTGGGGCCCAAGCCCTACGGTTCAAGGTTTTAAGGGGTCCCCAGCAGCCCCACCCTACCCCACCATCCTTCCAGTGACAATCCCAGGCATTACATTTCCACCCCCTTTTTCCTCACTGCCGTTGGGAGACTTCAGAGAGGAGCAGATGAAAGCTGATGGCCCCATTGTTATGATTTAGTCCTTTTGGTGGTATCCACATTCAGTCCCTTTTGAGGTTGTACTGAAGGAAGGGGGGGGCCATTAAACCCCTTTGTTCACCCCCCTTCCCCTTCATCCTATGACAGAATCCAGAGAGGGCAGAAATGGGGTTTTCCATAGTCGATAACTAGAGATGAAATATCATTGGATTCTGACATCCTGCCCCCTTAAAAATAAGATAGATCCACCTGAAATAAAACAAAACAGGTATACAAGTTAGCCAGGCTTGTTGGGATACTCTGTGTGAAACTTCTTTAATAGCTTCGGGGCTCTGACATGACGTTTATAGACCCGCTCGTTTGTGAGGCAGGGAGGTGTTTCCATGCAACTAGGTACTGAGTCGCTCCATGATATCTCCTAGAATTTAGGGTTTCCTTTATTTTGAAGTGTTGTTCGCCCTCCACCATGATTGGAGGTGGGGTGGGGGGATTTTTGACCATAAGGATGACTGATGCTCTCTTTTCAGCAGGCTGCAATGAAAAATTGGTTATATTTGCCTGATATTTTGGGGTAATTCTAATTCTACTGTTACTGAGTTTATGATTCTTTTAACTGGAAAAGGCCCTATATATTTTGGTCCAAGTTTTTTACAGGGTTGTAGGGACTTTAGGTATTTTGTAGATAAGTACACCATTTCTCCTATAATGAATGGTGTAGGCTCAACCCTTTTTTATCGGCTTGTGCTTTGTATGCCTGCCTAGCTTCATCTAGTGCTTTTCTAACTATTGGCCAGGTGTTTTGTAATTGTTCCATCCATTCTTTCAGTGATGGGATCACCAGTTTGTTTGGGGTTAATTCTGGCATGGGGTTGAAACTTTGACCGGTGGCTATTTGAAAAGGAGTGTAACCTGTGCTGGAGTGGACTGCATTATTGTAGGCAACTTCTGCGAAAGGGAGTAAGTCTGTCCATTCGGACTGTTGGAAATTAAGAAAGCATCTTAAATATTGCTCAAGTACTGAGTTCAATTTTTCCGATTGACCATTTCCTTGTGGATGATGGCTAGATGTCAGTCCCTGAGTGGTCCCTAAGAGGGATAAAAATTCCTTCCAAAATGCAGACGTAAATTGCACTCCCCTATCGGAGATGATGCGTTGGGGTGCCCCATGCAATCTGTAAATGTGCTGGACGAAAAGTTTCGCTAAGGCTTTTGCGATGGGAATCTTTTGGCAAGGGATAAAGTGCACCTGTTTGGAAAACATGTCCGTGACCGTCCAGACAACAGTATTCCCATTGCTTTCTGGTAATTCCACTATAAAACCCCTGGCTATTTCCCTCCAGGGGGCTGAGGGATTTGCCACTGTTTGTTACAGTCCGGGCAATTTCCCTTGCAACCTCTTTGCAGTTGCACACTTTGGGCAGCTGGCCACGTAACTTTCTATGTCCTTTTTTATGGATGGCCACCAGTTGCCGTTTAATTAAGTGTAATGTTTTTACAAATCCAAAATGCCCTGCTGATTTTGTGTCGTGGCAAAGCTGCATGAATGTGACTCTTTGGGTTGTTGGTATATATAACTTTCCCCCCACCCAAGGCAGCCCGTCTCTCATTGTGCACACATTTTTGTTTTTCTGGAATCATTCATCTGTTTCCAAACTTTTCCGGAATTCAATTCCGGTTTGGTTGCCCAGCTGTGGTTTTAATTTAGCTTGGGCTCTGGTGGTTACTGGCGCTACCAGTTGTGATTCTACCATCATTGGTTTAGAGTCGGTGGCTCACGTGCTGTTATATTGGGGCATGCGAGATAGTGCATCTGCCAGGAAGTTCTTTCCTCCCAGCAAATGCTTGAGCGTAAATTGGAACTGGTGAAAATGCTGGGACCAGCGGGCTTGCTTGGGGTTGAGCTTCCTGGGTGTTTTCAGGGCTTCCAAATTTTTGTGGTCAGTCCACACCTGGAAAGGGATTTTGTTGCCTTCAAGGAACTGGCGCCACGTGAGTAATGACCAACATATGCCGTACGCCTCTTTCTCCATACGAGCCAGCGCTGTTCTGTTTCTGTTAGTTTCTTGGATGTATACGCACAGGGTTGCAATACCCTTCATTGTTTTCTTGTAATAGTACAGCCCCCACTGCCACATCACTTGCATCCGCCTGTATTACGAAGGGCTTATCCATATCTGGGTGCCTCAGTAGTGGTTCGGCAGAAAAAAGTCTCTTTAATCTCTCAAACGCTGCTTGGCACTCCATTGTCCATGTTAGTGGCTGGCTAGGTTTTACTGAGGATGCTCCCTTCGTTTTTAGTAAGTTTGTGAGGGGCAGGGTTATTGGGGCAAATGAGGGATGAATTGGCAGTAAAAGTTTGCGAAGCCCAAGAAACTTTGCAGCTGCTTTCCTGTGCAGGGTGGTGCCCATTCTAATACTGCTCTGACCTTCTCTGGGTCCCTTTCAATGCCCTGTGGGGATATGCGATAACCTAGGTAGTCTATCCTTTCCTGGTGGAATTCGCATTTCGAGTTTGGCATATAGGTGGGCGGCTCGCAGTTTCTTTAAAGCCACTCTGACTGGGTTGACATGTTCCTCTTTTGATTCGGTGAAGATAAGAATGTCGTCTAAGTAAACCAGGACCCCCTTAAATAGGTGCTCCCTTAGAAAGTCATTGATTAATTGCATAAATACTGCGGGGGGGCCCTTGTAATCCAAATGGCAAGACTTTGAATTGGTAGCACCCCATGGGGCAGTTAAATGCGGTCTTCCATTCATCCCCTTCCCTAATTCTCACGGGATAGTAAGCTTCCCTTAGGTCTAGTTTAGAAAAAAGTTTCCCTTTCGAGAGGTGTGACAACTTGTCTTTCATGAGGGGCAGAGGGTATAGGTTGCTTTCACAGATTGTATTCAGGGCCCTATAATCCACGCATAAGCGTAAAGAGCCGTCCTTCTCTCTAAAGAGGACCGGGGCAGCCACTTTAGGCTTGACTGACTAAATGAACCCCCTTTCTAGGTTTTTCTTTATGAATCTTTCCATTTCCTTCTTCTCCTTTGGGCTCATGGAGTATAATCTGGGCTTCGGGAGTTTTGCCCCAGGCTTGAATTCAATGGCACAGTCTGTGGGTCGGGGGGGGGGGGAGCTCATCCGCCCTCTCCTCACTGAAAACCTCAGCAAGGTCTCTGTATTCCTCTGGTATTTCTGGTAGTCCCTTTTCCTCTCCCATGGATGCTTTTTCTGTTCTTGATTCTGGTAGCCCCCTTGGGATTTTAAGTCCATAGGGTCCCCCTTCAGGAATTGGATTTCTGCCGTCCTCCAATTCACCCAGGGGTTCCATTTTTTTAACCATTCCATCCCTAGGATCATTGGGCATTCCATGCCTGGGGTCACCACAAACGTTATGTCTTCCTCATGGTTGCCCAGGGAGAGATGGCATGGGTAGCTGGCACCCCCCCCACTGCTATGGACCCATCTGACTGGCCAAATGAGATTGGTTGTTCCAGTCTCCTTGACGGAATGCCCAAATTCCCCACTAGCGTCGGGCTAATGAGGCAGCGGGTGCAGCCAGAGTCTATTAAGGCTTTCACCTTCACAGCTTCAGGCATGGGGGGAATTAATATAGTCACTGTCTTGAGGATGGGTGCGATGCGTCCACTTACCAGGGGTTTGCCTTCTGAGCTGTCATCTGAGGCGTCCACCGGCCCTGCGGCGTAGGCTGGAGTTCTTTCCCCCTGATGAGCAGAGGTGGGGGATTCCACAGCCTCCATCATTCTCATGGCAGGTTCTTTTGGCTTAGCCGCAGACTTTCCGGATTTGCTGGCTGGTGATCTGTCTGGGTTGTGCTGGGGGGCTTTTGAGCGGCATTCTACAGCCCGATGCCCTTCTCTCCCACACTTGAAACACCCCATTTGCTTCTTGGCCGTAGCCGATGGTTTCACTGGTTCACATGTCAACTCAGGCGGTGAGCGGCTCCTTTGTTTTCCTAGCCGGTGCCTCTTCAGTATGTCGATCTCTGCTTCCTCTGCCAAGACGTACCATTCCTCAAATTGGTGTGGGTCCCCTCGGGGCAGGCAAGCATCATATAGGTCATAATTTAGTCCATCTTTGAAATGGCTAAGGAGGATGTCTTCCTGTCTTCCGGCCAGTTCAGTTTGATGGCAATGGGCCGGAATTCTTGCGTATATTTGGCTACCGGGCGTTTGCCTTGCCTCATCGTTTTTATCCTTTTGCGGGCTTTGCGATCGCCAGGGGGTCCTCAAATCGCCTTCTCAGAGAGGACATGAAAGGGTTGAAGTCATTGAGCTCTGGGGCATTGGAGTCGTGCAAGTTCACCACCCAATCTGCGGCTGGCCCGTCCAGGGCAGATTGCACGATCCGGATACGGGCTTTGTTGCTGGGGATGTGCCGCCCGTATTCCTCCATGTAGCTGAGGACTAGGGTTAGGAAAAACCCCAAGCGTGTTGGCTCCCCCTTGAATCTCACGTCCAGCGGCGGGAGTCTTTGAATGGATCGGTGCCTTCATTGTCAGTGGTAGTGTCTTCCATCCAGATCGCCATCTGCGGGTCGGCGGGGAGTGGGGGCTACTGGATCATGAGATGTCCCCAGGGCTGCAGGTTCCACTTCCCCCTTGGTGTCTCTCCCTTTGCGGCTCCAGGAGCTGGGGTGGCCGTAGGGCTCAGAATTCTCCTCTCCTAGGGAGCTGAGAGTTCCCTTCATCAGGTCAATAGTTTTCTCTAGGATCCAGCCCGAGTACGGTGCTCCCTTCCTCCTCACTTGCTTGCAGGGATTTCTCCATCTCCTGCTTCCATTCTGGTTGGTTGACCCCCCATCTCAGGGTCACCTTTCTTGATTTTTTTTCCTACTCGACTTTCTTTCCAACGCCCATTGACTACCAAGGTTTGTGGTCCCGTGTCTTCACCACCTCTTCTCCTGAGGAATCTGACCTCTCAGATCCTGACATCTGGCAGAGTTTCAGTCGGGGCAGCATCTCCCTTTCCAGGGAGTTTTCTCCCTTCTCTGCTCCGTGGTCTGACATGGTAACTTTTGCAAAGTCCCCTGGTAAGGTTCTCCCTTCCAGGTGGACTAATTCTGCAGGTCCTGTCTAATGTAAGGACCCACACCACTTTGCATCTGAAGAAGACAGAACTTTTGGAATATTCCTTCCAACAGGCATCTTTATTAAGAGAAAACGGTTGCAGGCATTCTAGACAGGACCTGGGGCCCAAGCCCTACGGTTCAAGGTTTTAAGGGGTTCCCAGCAGCCCTACCCCACCATCTTTCCAGCGACAATCCCAGGCGTTACATTTTCACCCCCTTTTCCCTCACTGCCGGTGGAAGGGAGACTTCAGAGAGGAGTAGATGAAAGC
Source organism: Bothrops alternatus (assembly GCA_034064705.1). Lineage (NCBI taxonomy): Eukaryota > Metazoa > Chordata > Lepidosauria > Squamata > Viperidae > Bothrops > Bothrops alternatus. The sequence goes on from JARGCV010000988.1 coordinate 3,261,748, forward strand.
TGATGGCCCCATTGTTATGAATTAGTCCTTTTGGTGGTATCCACATTCAGTCCCTTTGAAGTTGTACCAAAGGAAGTGAGGGCCATAAAACTCCTTTGTTCACCCCCCCTTCCCCTTCATTGTATGACAGAATCCAGAGAGGGCAGAAATGGGGTTGTCCATAGTCGATAACTAGAGATGAAATATAATTGGATTCTGACACACTATCTTGACTTTTTTTTTAACCTCTTCCCTATGGACACCCACCCCAACCCTAACCTAACATTCCCCCCACCCACCCACCGGTGCCTCAGGAATCTTCAGCAACATCTGAAGAATTCCTCCACCAAGTTAGATTTTGGACTGGAAAAGCAGAATTATCCACCAACATAATAGTTCATGAATGGCCTTTCTTTGGCTAGCTGAGAAACATCTGATGGAGAAGTGGACAGTTTTCCCAAAATCTCTTCTGCCATAACATGACGTGACTTGACTTGACTTGGGAGAAGCCTCAACAAGACAGAAGAATTGTCATGCAGGCAAGAATGAAGCTGCGCACAACAGTCATGGCTGTCTAAACTCATCATTTCTACCTCCAGCCCTTCCCTCAAATTAGCAGAAGCTTAGTGGTCTTGAAACTGAACAACTGATGTCTGCTTAGAAATCTGAGAGCCATGGACTTCTATCTCAAAACGTACACAAGGAAATATCAAAGTGACCCACTTGGAGACAAAAGAAGTAGCAAGGAGGGCTGATTTGCTGTTGCAAATTCACTTAAGAAATCTGGTCTCTGTTTCTGCCTGCAGGAGGCGTGAGAAGATCACCTGATGGCCCAAGTGATCGTCTTTGAAGTCTTTCAGTTCTGTTCCAAGCTTGATGTTATTATATTACAATTTCAAGCCTCCAGGGGCAGCTTTAACAACTTGATCTACAGTTGTGATGGCCGCTTCTCAGTTTTCGTGCAGCATATACTTTTTGCCAGTCCTGGCTGATTAAGCCAGCTTGAGAAGGAAGTGACTGCCCATCTCCTTCTGTTTGGAAGTTTCCTAGTAGTCGAAAAATGTCTCCACTGATTCTATTGATCTCTGTGGCCTTGAACTCAAGCTCAAGGGCCATTCCAACAAGTATAATTCCTAATTTATTTTTTAGAATGTTTAAATTACACATCCCTTGCCTGCATGCACCTTATGAAAGACACTGAGAGACACAACAGGACCACCCCTAGCACCCTGGTCCCATCACAGCTCGTCATCAAGAGTGATCAATGCAATGTTGGTCGCAAATCCAAGATGGAATCATCCAGTCCTATCATCCTCTCAAAAACATTCTCTAGAAACAGAAGGTGGGAGGCAGGTCAGTTATTATCCAAGCTAAGTGATGGTTTCTTGAGGAAGTGGCAGAAAAACCCTCCTCACCACTGACTGCCCTCAACCCCCACCTCCATCATAGCCAAGTATGAGAGGGTCCAATTTGCAGATACCAGAGCAGAGCTGACAACAAAGAGCAGCGGCCCATTGCTTCAGGATCCACAAGTTCAAAGTAAGACCAGGGAATATTGCAAGATGCGACTTCTGTCATTTTAACTGGACTTGACAGCTAGCGTCTCACTCCAAGGGATTCTTATCCTCCAGACACTTTGCATCCACTATGAACTAAACTGAGCTATGCTGGCCCAGATTTTTCCAGAAAGGATCATGGAACTTTAAACAAGTTGTTAGATAGCTATTCATAGATTCAACAGAAACAGGGAAGCAAACCTCCTCGTCAGCCTTATCACCTTGTCGTAGGCTTCAACTTCAGTTCTCAGTGAAGTCTGCTCCTGTTCGTTCTTTGCTTCACACTAACTTCGCTGCAAGGGTCTTGTCTGCTGCTTCACCTTCCAGGGCCCCTCAGCAGGTCAAGCAAGGAGTTCTCTTGGATCAACCACTTGGAGAGCTCCGAGATGGACCCCAGATCTAGTGTACAATCTCTACATGAGTCAGGTCAGTGATCCCCTGGGACAAGGGCTCATAGACTCATGAGCAGCTTCTCTTGTCTGGCAGCTCCAAATCCTTTTAGCAGCTCAGGCAGGGATGAAGCCACACAGCCCGGAAGCCAAAAGACTATCAACCCCAGGTGATGGCGGAGGGGCTGGGACACAAAGGGTCTGTGCTCCTCAAGAAGAGCCCACCCCGACTCCCACATCTCCCATTGCCCATCACCCCAAGAATTTCCTTCCCTGCCCCTAATGCCCCCGCCATCCTCCTTATCCCCACCTCCTGCTCATTCTCTGCCATGGCCAGGGTCCCGTTATGCCACCCACTCCCACATTCTCTCTCGGCCTCAGGATGCTTCTGACACCAAGCGCCCCAAGCCCAGCTGCACCCTCTCCTCCCCTCTCCCAGAACCACCCACACAACCTCCCTAACCTCTTGCTCTTCTTATACCTGCATTTTGCAATGTTGACTCTCCTTCCTGGTCAGAATTTTAAGCATAGCTCAGTTTAGTTCAGTTATATGATCTTTGAAAGGTCAATATTGTTTTCTCCTCTTGACTTAAGGGGCCCAAAGATTTTCTTAATAGGTGAATAATGTAGTTTCTGGTTTAACATATGTGAATTCGGTCATCATGATTTGTAAACACTGGCTTACAACTTAGCACAATCTCTGAAATCTCAACAAACTACAATAAAAAAAGGTGGAAAAAACAGAATAAAGGGTCTGGAGGCTAAATCGTATGTTGAACAGTGGAGGGAACTGGCTCTGTCTGGCCTATAGAAAAGAAGGTGTCATGATAGCATCTTCCAATATTTGAGGGGCTGCCACAGAGAAGAGGGGATCAACCTATCCTCCAAAGCACCTGAGGCAGGACAAGAAACGATGGAAGCTTATCAAAGAGAGGTCTAATTTAGAATTAAGGAGAATTTTTCTGACAATGAATCAGTGGAATAGCTTGCTTCCAAGATTAATTGTGGGTGCTCCCTCGCTGGAGGTTTTTTAAAAATAGACAACCATTTGACTGGAATGATGTAAGACTCCTGCCTTGAGCAGGGGGTTGGGCTAGAAGATCTCTCAGGTCCCTTCCAGCCCTAGGATTCTATGTTCCCAAACACAAAGTGGATGTTGCTTTCCAGCTGCAGAATTCCCAAGTCCTCATTCCATCTTGAGAGGCTGCCATGCAAAGCTGAGGTTGGATCATGGGTCAAAAAGTTTTCAAGGGCTGCTTTTCTCCAGAGAAACACTCCCCTTTGGAGGGGCTTCTGCTGTAAGACTCTGCTGATACTATTTTCCTATCCACCTCCTTAGGGCAGGAATCTCCAACCTTGGCAACTTTAAGACTTGTGGACTTCAACCAGTGGTGGGTTTCAAATAATTTAACAACCGGTTCTCTGCCTTGCCTTCCCCCACTTTGGTCGGGGTGGGCTGCTCGGGGGGGTAGGCTGGGATGGGGGCAGGAGGTCCCGGGGGGGGTAGGAGCTCCCGGTTACAGAATTGCTGGAGGTCCCAGCTGGGGAGGGTAGGAGGGTACGGTGCAGAAGTCTTGGAATGGGGTGGGTGCAGGAGGGTGGGGGTCAGCAGGTCCCATCTGGGAGAAGGCAAGGGGGTCTGGCTAAGGGGGGTGGGAGGCCTGGGACACCTCCACCAGGGAAAGCTGCGCCCCCACTGGCCGAGCCTGTCATCCACACTGCGGTCAGGTAGGATTGCATAGAAGGGGTGTCAGGCAGGGGACTGGAGGGGGAGCTGCCAGCAGGGGGGGGAATCAGAGCAACTGCCATGTCTCTTCCTAAGCACAGCCCCATCGGCAGGGGCAGAGATGGCCCTGGGACAGCCAGAAGTGGGCCCTCACCTGGCTTGGGCCCCATCTGCTCGGCAGCTCTGATGGGGGTGGCAGCTGCTGCTCTGAGCCCCTTAACCAGCCAGCCACACAGAGAAGCAGCAGGAGGCGGCAGTGATCCCTGCATCACCAGGTCCGGCCGGCAGCATGCCATCTCCCTTCCGCAGCACAGCATCTGCTGGGACCCCACCAGCGCAAGGACGGGCAGCACAACTTCGCTTCCAGAGCTGCTGCCAGCCAGGCCAGGCAATGCAGGGATCGCCGCCACTGCCTCCTGCTTCTCTGCATGGCCAGCGGGGCAAGAGGCTCAGAACAGCCGCCGCCGCCGCCGCCGCCCCCATCAGAGCTGCCAAGCCGACAGGGCCCGGGCCGGGCGAGGGCTTCCAGCCGTCCTGGAGCTGTCTGCAGCCACGCCAATGGGGCTCTGTGGCTAGTTCACCATGATGCAGGGCAGCACCTCTTATGTTTTTGATTACAAGTGATACCTTCCTCGACCACAGAGTCTCCCTGAAAGTTATCAGTTCTAACACCGGACACAGGCGGTTGGAGAAAAAATAATAATTCGCCATTTGAGACCTGCCTTCTTTCTATGGAACCAAAGTTAGAGGGCGGGTGGCTGAAGAGAGGGACGGTCGGGGTTCTGCCTGCTTTATTATGGGGCAGGCTATTAACAGGTAGCCTGCTCCATTTCGTTTAAAAAACCCTATTTTTTAAAAAAAATTTAATGAAATGGAGCGGGCTGCCTATTAATAGTCTGCCGTGTAATAAAGCAGGCAGAACCACAACTGTCCCTCTCTTCAACCAGCCGCTCGCTAACTCGCCAAAGTCCCACGTGGTCGGATACATCCTAGCACGGCTAGTTTCCCTCCCCCATCCCAGCCTCACATGCTCTCCTTTTCCTGGGCATGACTCACTGCAGCGCCTTCTCAGCTGTTGGCCAGTCAGCCAGCCAGCCAGCCAGCTCAGAGGCACCTTCTCTGAACTGTTGGCAGCGGGGAAGGTTGGGGCTGCTTTTCGTCTTCTGCGGACGGCTTTGGCAGATCCTCCCTCCCCTCCCCTGCCCACCCATCCTCTTCCCTGTCACTCTCCTTCTGAGCCCTCTTCACAGCTCTGCCCACACAGCCACCGAAGCGGCAGTTAGAGCGCCGGAGCTGGAAATCAATTCTCTGCCGCCGCGGAGTTGGAGATCTTGCCCTACCCACCACCACCCTGATAGCCTCACTTCACAAACCATTTCTTTTCTAGTCTTCTTTCCAGCTCCTCCATCACTTCCTCTGCCGCCATGTGCAGTCCCAGAAACAAAAGTTTGTGGGACTAAAAAAAAAAAAGTTCAATCAATCAAATCCAACTTATCGTGAAAAAAAATCTCATGAAATTGGAATTGATTGATTGAACTTTTTTTTTAGTCCCATAAACTTCTTTTGTTTGTGGGATTGCTCACGGTGGTGGAGGAAGTGATGGAGGACCTGGAGCTGGAAAGAAGGTGTCGTATGGGTCCGATCAGGGATGGGAGAGGGTGGTGTTTCTGCCACACATCAGCTAGTTCTCTGAACTCAAAAGAAATTAGCTACTGGTTCTACCGAACTGGTCTGAACTGGCTGAATCCCACCACTGACTTCAACTCCCAAATTTCCCAGCCAGCCATTCCAATCTGGAATTCAGGGAATTGAAGTCCACAAGTCTTAAAGTTGTCGAAGTTGGAGACCCATGATTTAGAATGGAGGGAACAACAGTAAAATGTTATCAATGGCTAAATTATTTTTGTCAATATGGAAACCAAGTTTAAGCTCCCCACCCACCAGCAGCTAATGACATTGAGTAAGCAGGATCAGGCTGGGGTGGAGGACATTAAACATAAATTCCAGACCTGCTGGTGGCCACTCAGGAGAGTAGACCCTCAAGGACCAACGTGTCCATGGCTTTTCCTCAAGTTGTCTCAAGACCAGGGATGCTGCTGCCTACCAACCAGAGGGGCAAAGAGCTGGGAATTCCACAAGAACCTCAAGGGACTGTTCAGTAGCCCCCTTCATACTTCCCACCACCCCAAAATCTATTAGTGGCTGAAGACCAGCTTCTAAGGAGAATCCAGGACTGGGCAGCCTCTGGGGGTCTACCACAGGGTAGCTTCAAGCAATGCAGAGAAACGGGTGTGCAGGACAGAGAGCAAATAGGCTCTGGTGGAGTGGCCCATCTCCTTTGCCAGGGAAAGACCTGGTGGTTCCTCACTTTCTGATAGTTTTCAACACAGGTTAGATGTTCTGGCAACAAGGAGTCTGTCTCGCTTCCTGTTGGGTGGGCAACACTTTGATGGACTCGGTGGTGGTCCCCTGGCTGAACTCTGCCTCAGGCTGCCTTCCTGCATTGCTGGGATACAATCCATAGATTTCTGGAGGAGAAGAGAGAGGAGGCCAAGTGGAGTTGGAGGTCCACTCAGTGTTGAGCAGAAGCAATCAGGGGAGAAGATAATCAAGGCTAAAAAATAACTCAGGTCCAGAGATCCAAGCAGATCGACCTGCACACCACTGATTTCCCAGAATATGGTGAGGGAGATGGAAGTTTCTGCATATGTGGCAAGATTCTGGCTGATGATCCCAATAAAGCAAGCGCCCCTGAGACATTGCAATCTCTAATGCCAGATTTATTTGGGAAATAAATTAATGAATGAAAAGCCAGCTCTGATTAAATTGGCACAAAAGCAGTATATGAAAAGTATAGCATCTCCCTTTCCTCCCTGACAGTGCAGGTCACATCACCCAATTAAGCTCCAGACAATTATTATAAGAAAGACTCTTCAGTTTTCCAAAACAAACTTGTAGATGACCTTGCTGCTCCAGCTGCAACACACATTCCATTCTCCCTACTCTCCTCCCCCCCCCAGTTCTGTAGATAAACCAAGGGAAAAAAATATACAAAATAGCATGAAGTTTTCCGGGCTTGACAGACTGAGCCCCCCAGAAATTGGAAGGAATCTGGGAGAAAATAAGTATTTTATATCATTTTTTTCAAGGGCTGATTCGGCTGAGGCTTCTCTCCCCCTTTTCCAGTTTTCAACAGCTCAGTAATTGGTAAGGCAATCTTGGCTAAGGAGGGGATGAACTGCTTGTAAAAATTTGCAAACCCTAGAAAGCTCTGCAGCTGTTTGCAGGTACGAGGGGCTTGTCATTCCAAGATAAACTTCACTTTCCCTGGGTCCATCTCCACTGCCTCGCATGACACTCAGTAGCCTAGGTAGTCCAGGCTATCCTTGTGAAACTTGCATTTTGACAGTTTAGCATACAGTTTAGTGTCCAATAGTTTTTTTCAGCACCTGTCACACGAGTTTCATCTGTTCTTCCATGGTCTCAGTGTAAATGAGGATGTCATCCAGGTACACCAAAACCCCTTTATATAAATGCTCATGTAGCACCTCGATGAGTTGCATAAACACAGCAGGGCTCCCCTCTAGTCCAAAAGGCATCACTTTAAATTGGTAGCTCCCAAGGGGACAGTTGAAGGCAGTCTTCCACTCGTCACCTTCCTTGATTCTCACCCAATAGTATGCCTCCCTCAGGTCTAATTTTGTAAATATTTTCCCTGTGGTTAAATGTCCCAACATGTCTTTCATGAGGGGGAGGAGGTACATGTTTCCCACACACACTCTGTTAATCTGACAGAAATCAACACACAATCTCAGCGACCCATTTTTTTTCTTTAAATAAATGTAGTCCTTGAGTTACAAATGTAATGGAATCTGCCCATTCCATTGGTAACTCAAAAATTCATGAATCTTGTACATTCCGTTCTCCCCACTCTCCCCCCCCCCAGTTCTGTAGACAAGCCAAGGGGAAAAATATACAAAATAGCATAATGTTTTCCGGGCTTGACCAAACAATTTGACATCAAAACTTGAATATGTTGAGGGAGATGGAAGTTTCTACATATGATTGATAAATGGATAGATGGACGGATGGATGCCAGAGAGATGCTAGATATAGATCAGTGGTTCTCAACCTTGGGGTCGCGACCCCATTTGGGGTCGAGACACCATTTTGCGGGGGTCGCCGGGCACCGCCAGCCGCCATTTTGTTTTTTTTATTTTTATTTTTTTAAATTTTTTTTAATTTTTTTAAATGTTTTTAAATTTTTTTTATTTTTTTTGGCGCGCGCGCACCGCGCACGCTCAGATCCGCCTGTCGCGCTGGGAAAAAAATTTAAAAAAAATTAAAAAAAATTTAAAAAAATTTAAAAAAATAAAATAAAATAAAAACAAAATAGCGGACCGCAATGGGCGGATCCGCGCATGCGCGGCATGTGCGACGGGCCGATCTGTGCAGGCGCAGATCCGCCCGTCGCGGCCGCCATTTTGTTTTTTTTGTTTTTTTTTTAAAAATTTTAAATAAAAAATAAAAAAAAACAAAATGGCGGCCCACGACGGGCAGATGCGCGCATGCGTGGCGCGTGCGATGGGCCGATTCGCGGATGCGCAGATCCGCCCGTCGCGGCCGCCATTTTGTTTTTTTGTTTTTTTGTGTGTTTTTTTTTAAATTTAACATTTTTTTTGCGCGCGCGGGTCGGGGTCGCAGAGCGCATGGGCGGGGCAAGTGGGGTCTCAACCTCAGAAAGGTTGAGAACCACTGATATAGATACATAGAAGATAGATGAGATAGATAGATGAGATAGATAGATGAGATAGATAGATACTTTTATTGATCACAAAATGGCCACTTAAGAATAAAATAGTTCACCAGCCCAACAGAATAGAGGGCAGCTGGGTTTATATTCATCCATAAGTTTCAGGCTGTTTCAGAAAATATCAATAAACAATCCTGGGTTTCTAACACCTTATTATTGTTGGATGATGCAAAAGTTGTTATAATATAACTTCCCTATAGGCAGTTCACCCACCTGAAGACCCTGCCTCCCCTTCATTAGTTGGTTTGGCAAGAAGAAATCTCTCTCGCTCCCTATTGGGTAAGTTCGATGGTTGTCCAGTGGCTTGACTCTTCCTGAAGTTGTGCTGTAAGTTGTCACTGGGATACAATCCGGTAGATTTCTGGAGGAGAAGAAAAGAGAGAGGAGGCCAAGTGGAGTTGGACGTCGACCTCAGTCTGGAGCAGAAGCAGTCATGGGAGGAGAAGACAATCAAGGCTAAAAAATAACACAGGTCCAGGGATCCCAGGAGGTTGACCTGCACACCACTGATTTCCTTTCTGAAATATATTAAGTGCTGCATCATTATAATTAGCTTCTCCAACGGCCCTGCATCCTGTGCTTTGATACTATGTGCTGAGGGGAGGGGAAGCCAGATTTTGGCTTGGACTATGTATGTGCCGATGTGTTGCTACTCGAATAAAGATTCTTTAAGGTAAACAATGCCTCTAAGTTCTTTGCAGAGTTTCATATGTCGGAACTATAACATTAAGCCAAAATCTCCAACTTTCCTAACTATCTAGGGGTCCCAAGCCCCAGTTGTTGTCCCTAGCATTGAGAGATAAGCTAATGAAGACTCAGGGAAGATTTCATCATGGGAGAGAGAAATTGCCTGAAGCCAGCACCCTGGCAGCAGCTGCTACCTGGGGGGGGGGAGCAACAGCCAGTGCACTGGCAGAGAAAGAGCTTTTGCAGGCCTCCCAACTGAGGGCGAAATGCAAGCAGCTAGGACAGCTAATCTGGTCATTAGATTGGGTCCAGCCCAGCAGAGACTCCAGATGCTTCGAGCCGGCCTTGCCACCCTCAAAGGCCTCAAATGTGGATGAGACTGGACCGCATATCACACTCCCCAGACTCTCCTTCACAGAGCAGGCAGCTTTCCTGCTCCTGAAGCCCCCTGCCAGAGCCTCCAGTCCCATGGGGAGAGACAGCTCCAGTCATCACCGCTCCAGAAGCCCCAACTGCCGCCGCCGAGATGAGGGCCTGGGCTGCCACTGGGACAGCAAATCCCCAGACCGATGTGCATATCGATTACCCAGTATAGGTCCCCTGCAGCAGTGGGGAGTATGGCAGCCCCCACAGGTGGGAGATCAAAAATCTCTGAGTTTGCAGTAGATAATAGAGGCCCTGCAACAACTTGGGGTGGCGCCGAGGCCAGAAGACCAGCAACCGATGGGAGGGGGGATGACTACAGCAAGGGGATTGGTCGTCGCCCCCTGAATGTACAGCAACAGCAGGGGGGATGGCAATAGCCCCCACCCAGGCAGCAACCTTTAGGAGACCTATGGTGACTTGCACAGCGGGGGGGAGTGGCCACAGCCCCTGAACACGCAACCCCTGAGAATGCAGCAGCAGCCAAGGTGGGGTAGGCAGCAACTGTGGGTGCAACAGCCAAAGTGGGGAGCCCAACAGCCATTGAATCAGCAACCAGGGTGGGACCTGCAGCAATCGGGGGTGCAACAACCACAGTGGGGAGCCCAGCAGCCAATGATTGCTCCACCTTTTAGACCAGTGGTTCTCAACCTTTCTAATGCCACAACTCCTTAATACAGTTCTTCATGTTGTGGTGACCCCCAACCATAAAATTATTTTCGTTGCTACTTCATAACTGTAATTTTGCTACTGTTTTGAATCGTAATGTAAATATCTGATATGCAGGGTGTATTTTCATTGTTACGAATTGAACATAATTAAAGCATAGTGATTAATTACAAAAACAATATGCAATGCTCGCTGGAGAAGCTTACTCTTCCTTGCTCACAAATGTTGGGATGGAGGGAAGGAAGGAAGGAAGATTGAAGGGGAAAGGAAGGAGATGGAGAAGGAAGGAGATTGAAGGGGGAAGGAAGGAAGGAAGGAAGGAAGGAAGGAAGGAAGGAAGGAAGGAAGGAAGGAAGGAAGGAAGGAAGGAGGGAGGGAGATTGAAGGGGAAGGGATGGAGATGGAGATGGAGATGGAAGGAAGGAAGGAAGGAAGGAGACAGATTGAAGGGAAAGGGATGGAGATGGAAGGAAGGAAGATTGAAGGGGAAAGGAAGGAGATGGAGAAGGAGAAGGAAGGAAGGAAGATTGAAGGGGAAAGGAAGGAGATGGAGAAGGAAGGAGATTGAAGGGGAAAGGAAGGAAGGAAGGAAGGAAGGAAGGAAGGAAGGAAGGAAGGAAGGAGAGATTGAAGAGGAAGGGAAGGAGATGGATGGAAGGAAGGAAGGAAGGAAGATTGAAGGAGAAAGGAAGGAGATGGAGAAGGAAGGAGATTGAAGGGGGAAGGAAGGAATGAAGGAGGGAAGGAAGGAAGGAAGGAAGGAAGGAGAGATTGAAGGGGAAGGGGATGGATGGAAGGAAGGAAGGAAGGAAGGAAGGAAGGAAGGAAGGAAGGAAGGAAGGAAGGAAGGAAGGAAGGAAGGAAAAGGTGCTTTATACTGCCCGACGGGGAAAGATATTTTAACCTCCGGTGACTGATTGAGGAAGCCAGGTTTCCAAATAAGCCTGATTGGGGAGGCGGGAGTGCAAATGATGTACGAAAAGACGCTTCCCATTGCCCCTTCCCCTCCCTTTTTGGCTACCGCCGGGGGAAATGCACAGGCACGCACGCGCAGGGGTAAGAAAGCACAAACACCCAGATTAAAACTGGTGCCAACGCTTTGAGCCGTGAAGCCTTATCCAAACGGAGTCCGCTCAAATGATTTCTCTTCCCTTCCAGCCGGTTTTTTTTTTTGTCCTCCATATCTGAACAGAGCCACTGCCGGCCTGTCCCCATAGCCAAGGGTCCCGGACCAGCGCCTTTCCAAACTCTGGCGCTGCTTGCGGTGGGGGTCAGGGTGGGGGAGAGGGATCCTTTCTTACAGCTCCAAAACGAGTTTTCTCCTTTGATTTCGGCGCCCCGTTGCCGGCTCGCAGGAGTGGATCGCGGCTCTGTAATCTGCCTCAATTGATAGAAAGCCAGGAGGCGAAAGGAATAAAATAGCCCAAATTGTCCTTTCCAGTGCAGATGAAAAGAACCAGGGAAAGGGAAATCGCATCTGCCTCTTTTTAACCAACGGGAGGAGAAGCAGTAGGAAAGGCGCTGCGTTTCGGCCTGGGCACACAGCCTTGCCCGCAGGCAAGGACGCACAAGCAGCTCCGCACAATTGCGGGGGGGTAGGCTCTGGCGGAGAGCCTGGCAGAGAGCCAAGCGGCGTCACCTCCAGGGCTTCGGAAGCCGCACGGAGGATCCGCGCCCCTCGGAGCCGCCAGCCGTCCTCTTGCGTCTGCCAACCTGCAGCCCCCCATCCTCATCCCGGCACCTCTTGCCCTCTGCCAGCCGCCCCCGGGACCTGCCCGCCCCTCCAGCCTCCTGAGTGCCATCACAGCGGTGGGGTCATTGGAGCCCCTTTCCATGCCATGCAGCCCTTTACCACCACGATCCTTCCCCGACTCATCGCACGTGAGAGGGGTGCAGCCGGAGCACCAGCTCTTGCTTGGAAGCTGCCACTTCTCCCCGGCCAGCTGGGCGCACATGCGGGCATCACCGTCACCTGGCCGCTTCCAAGGCCCAGAGACCGACGAGCCAGGAAGGAGCCGCTCCTGCCCGCCAGCCCCAGAGCCATGCCAGGCGTCAGAGGGCCGAGGCGGCCTCCAATGGCAAGGGAGGCGGGCTGGGCAGCGTGGGAGAGGCTCCGGCATGGCGCAGAGGATGGCCGGAGGCGGAGCGGGGCCAGGCAACCAGGAGGCGTGGCGACCGGCTCGGCGCCGCAGCTCAGCTCAGCCAGCAGTGGCGGCAGCAGCAGAGCAGCCCAGCGGCAGTGCCAGCAGCGGCCCAGACCTGGCTCGGCTCGGCCCAGCCACCCACGCAGCTGAGCTGGCCCGGGGCGGTGTCGGGGGTGCGCACGATGGCGCTGCGGTGACAGGAGCAGGAGCTGTCAGAGAAGGGTGCTCTGGAGGTGGAGGAGCCGGCGGAGGAAGAGGAGGAGGGCGGCAGCCGGATAGAGGAGTGGTGTCTCGGTTCCTAAGACCATCGGAAATATGTGTTTTCTGATGGCCTTAGGCGACCCCTGTGAAAATGTCATTCAACCCCCAAAGGGGTTGTGACCCACAGGTTGAGAACCGCTGTTTTAGACCAATCTATTGGGACCCAGAAAAGCTGATTTTCTTCCTCAACCAAGTGCGCTCTCATTTGAACAGCTGTGGCCACCTCTACCCGGACCCAGCCGCTATAGTTGATGTAATTGCATCCAGCTTAGAGGGAGAGGCATCCAAGTGGCTGAATAATTTATATAATGAGCAATCCTCCAAATTGGAGGACCTCCCACCTTTTCCTCCTAGGACTGAGAGCAAGATTTGAGGAACCATCCATTGCCCTCAAAGCAGAAGGACAAATCCATAAGATAAAACAAGCTGGCAGGCCTGCCCTGGAGTACATACAAGAGTTTTGCAAGTTAGCCAGTCGAATAGAGAGGTGGCCTGAGCAATCCATAGTCCATAATTTCAGGGAAGGACTAGATGATCACCTTGATCAGGCCTGCATCTATCGAGCATTACCTGATCAGCTGCAAGAATAGTACCAGGCAGCAGTAAGACTAGACATTCAGCTCACCTGCTACAAGAAGCCTCCCCCACCTGAAGCTGAACCGAAGCCAAAGCAACTCAAATGGCAACCCCCCCCCCCAAAAAAACTTCAATTTACTGCAACTGCTGAACGACCCTGGCCACCTGCAGGCCCACCAATCAAGTGCTTCTGATGCGGACAACAGGGATACCGAGTAGTGAACTGCCCAGTCCCCTACCCCCAACAGCAGAAAAGACCGGGTCCAGCAGCGAGAAAGAAACCTGCCCAGCAGCCAGCAAGAGAGAAATCCAACTGGACCTGGCCTCGGCATTTAATGAGAAGGAATGCGACACCCTGCCTCTCCACTGACCCAATGATTGTTCCATTGAACTGTTGCCGGGAGCCAAACTCCCACGACTCAGAATGTACACCATGTCCCCCCTTGAAATGGAGGAGATGCAGCGATACGTGGACAAAAACCCAGAGAGGGGGTTCATTGAATGGGCCAAGTCTGCTGTGGGAGCCCCTGTATTGTTTAAAGAAAAAAAAGATGGATCTCTTCGTCTCTGCGTAGACTATAAATCTCTGAACGCAGTGAGTGTGGAAAATAAATACCCCTTCCCCCTCCTAAAGCACTTACTAACCCACTTGGCCAAGGGGAGTGTCTTCACTAAATTAGACCTGAGAGAAGCATATTACCGGGTGAGAATAAAGGAGGAAACAAGTGGAAAACTGCCTTCAACTGCCCCTTGGGAAGCTACCAGTTCAAAGTCATGCCATTTGGGCTATAGGGAGCCCCAGCCATATTCATGCAATTGGTTAATGAGACCCTACATGATCATTTATACAAGGGGGTTCTAGTGTATCTTGATGACATCCTGATATACAGCACAAATATGACTGACCATATAAAGCTGGTGAGAGAAATGTTAAAGAAATATTGAATGCCAAGCTTTATGTCAAACTGTCAAAATGCGAATTTCACCAGATCCGATTAGATTATCTTGGCTATAGAAATTCCAACGAGGGCATTCAAATGGACCCAGCCAAAGTGAAAGCTGTAACTGAATGGCCGCCCCCAAAGACCCCCAAACAGCTCCAGAGTGACTAGGCCAATCACTAACATGGACTATGGGTTGTCAAACCACTTTTGAGAATCTAAAAAGACTATTTGCTGTTGAGCCGGTACTAAAGCACCCCTGCCCAGGGGAGCCCCTTGTAATTCAAGGCAATGCCAGCGACATGGACGTCCGAGCTGTATTGCTGCAAAGAAACCAAAGAGGAGCTTTGCAACCCTATGCCTACACCTCAAAAAAATTTACTGAAAGCGAAAGGAGGTGGGCCATATGGGAAAAGGAAGCATTCGCAATTAGATGGGGTTTAATAAACTGGCAACATTATCTAGAAGGGAGCAAGGTGCCTTTTGAAGTATGGACAGATCACAAAAATCTAGAAGCACTGAAAACTCCCTGCAAATTGCAGATTCTTTAAGGTAAACAATGCCTTGAAGTTCTTTGAAGAATTTCATATGTCGGAATCATAACCTGTTTGCACCTGAACATAAGAACATAAGAAGAGCCATGCTGAATCAGGCCAAAGCCCATCGAGTCCAGCATTCTGTGTCACACAGTGGCCCCTGGGTCAAAGGTTGAGCAAGCACTTCCAAAACTATTCTTTTCCTACTCTTAGGCACAACTTCCTCTAAAGCAGCGTTTCCTGACCTCAGGAGCTTTAGGATGGGTGGACCTCAACTTCCAGAGTTCCCCCCAGACGGCATGCTGAGGGGGGAATTCTGGGAGTTGAAATCCACCCGTCTTAAAGCTCCTGAGGTCAAGAAACACCACTTTAAAGTGAAGCCTTTATGTCTGCCCAGGCATTCCTAGGAGGAGGAAGGAGTTTGGTTTTGGAGCCTGCCTCCACAGCCAGGTGTTGACCTTAATATCCCCCCCCTGCAGGGAACCTTTGGTTAACCTTTTATGGTGCTCATGACATCCAAGGTGCGTTGTAGGCCCTGCCAGCCAGAGCTGGGTCTGCCTGCCTTTTGCCACTCCCAAAGCAGAGCATAACCTGTGTCCACCCGGGTAGGTATGAAGGGAAACCATACATACCTGCCAGGATGTTGTGAAAGGCTGCCTCCACGTTGGTGGAATCTAGAGCTGATGCCTCAATGAAAGACAAGCCGTTCTTTTCTATGGCAGGTGAAGACACAGAAAAAGGTACCATCAGTCAGTGATGGTCCACACATACTCTCTGTGAGAAGCTCCATCCAGCCCTCATGTGCTCCTCAGACCTCAGCTGCCTCATCACCACCAGAAGTGCTGAGGCTCAAAACAATCTCATCCCATCTCTGGATCTTACACAAGAATAAGCAGGTGCTTAAAGACTGTGGGTTCTGGTGACCTTCCGCAGCACCACCTTTTCCTGCTTTAGCTTCTGCTCCACCACCCTATAAGGGGATCTACTCCCTCACAGGGCAGGTAGCCATTGGAAGGGGTGACACTAACAAGGTTCTGGTTCATACCCCCTTCTCCACATCTAACCTTTATGCATGGGAGGACCGATTGGGTTCTTATACTGAATTGGTTCTGTCCACTATTCTGTCCACACAAATATTCTGAATTGGTTCTGTCCATTATTCAAACTTATACTACTAACTGGGCAGACCTCCAAGCGATGCGGGATGTCTTTTTAACAACAAAGGAAAGATGTCTGGTAGGAAATGGTGCTAAAAAGAAAGGAAGGCCCTTTGTCCTACAGCTTAAAAGATTTCCAAGACTTTATTTATTTATTTATTTATTTATTTATTTATTTATTTATTTATTTATTTATTTATTTATTTATTTATTGGATTTACGGTATATGCCGCTCCTCTCCCTGCATTGCAGATTGCCCTCCCTAAGCAGCATCAGTTGCCAGTTGAAAGTCCCCATGACTTCCTTGAGTGCCCCAGATGTTAAGTGCGAATTACAGAAGATGGAGGGGACTTTAGCTGACAATAGAAAACTTGTTGGAAGGGGCTACATGACATAACTAGAAGTGATAACCAGGGGGGCTAAAAAGGATGAAAAACAAAGTATTATCTTGCTGTCTTAAGCTCTAGCGGAAGGGGAAAGAAGTGGAACTTGTGGAAGAGGATGGTGAGGAGTGGTAGGGCCCCCTCAAGAAAGAAATGGGACAATATCATCCAGATTCCAGGCACACACACCTCCCAGACCACCCACTGCAGTCTTTTGCCCTAAGACAGGACCAGTGTTGTATATGCATGACATTTGGCCACTGGAGCAGGGAATGTCTTTTATGTTCCCTTCCTAACTGTCCTATAGAGTGCTGTTTCACAACCATGCTCCAGATATAAGGGGGGGTGAGAGGCTAGGGGCCTTTGTCTCCCTGCCTTTATGGATGATTCTTCCTCTTCACCCCGAGTAAAGTTCAAAGTCAGAAGAAAACAATACCCTTTGTCAACGCTGCAAATACTGTATATTCTTGCTTTGACAATATGCAGAACTGTCTGGTATTTTTAGAGTTAATGCTGAGCAGAACAGGGTGGTTATCTGGCTAACCATCTGGACTGGTGGTTCCTTGTGGTCTGTTTGCCTACAAGTCTTTGCCAGCTTACTGGTCAGGTACATGTATTTGTAGGAATGATCTTTTCCTCAGTTTGTATCATCTGACATAATGACTGGAACTGCCGCATCCACAATCGATGGGACGAGGACCACCTTGAGCATAAAGAACATATTGAACACCATCCTGTACCTCATGGCCTAGGAAATGCCATTGCATGAGCAGTAATCCCAGCTATGGGGGTTGGTTTGAATTGTAAATCTTTTATAGAATTAGGTGACTGGACCGAGGAAATGTTTAACCACACCATAGAGGCATTTACACAATTCAATAAGGAACAGGGAAAAATAAGGGAAGTAGTGTTACAGAATTGCCAAACACTAGATATGGTACTAGCAGCAAAGGAGTGGTGTGTGCTTTGGTCCACTCAGATTTTTTTCACTGATTATCAAGTTAATATTAGTTACACCATCCATCTCATGGAAGAAGGAATCAAGAATCGCCCTGAGGATCTGGAGATTTTTACTGATACTGTATGGGGAGTCTTCAGTAGTAAATTCTCTTTCCTTACCAGCTGGCTGCCGGGATCAGGATGGTTTAGGGAACTATTTATTGCTCTTTCCTTTGTGCTGTTCCTTGTTATTTTTTTCTGTTATATCTTTCACTACTTGCCCTATTTACCTCTGCCTGTCCTCAATAATGTGGCCCACATACTGCAGAAGCTTATCCTGTGTCTCTCCAGTTTGATGATCATACTTCTGTGCACTGCTCAAAGTAGGAAAGGGGGGATTATGTTGACCCGGAATTAGGAGACAGTATAGGAAGTATCAGTTGTGAATATGTGCAGATGGCCCTGCTGTCTTTGGGCACTAGCAGAGTAATGGATGCAGGGTCATAAAAGGACAGCAAGGAAAACACCCCATGTCCTAACCCACTGGGAACGTACAATGTCTTTAGGGAAACATCCAAAAGGAAACATTTTTAGCTACTTCTGCTTTCTTCCTTCTTATCTATAGTGTGCAAGACTTACTTACTGGGTGAAATCTATCTTTGCTGGATGGATTGCTTATGTAATCAGAAAGAATAAATACAAGATTTCTTGTCATTCAGGGCTTTTCTCTTTTAGAGGAGCCCTTCTTTGTTCAGCTGAATAAAAACATTATGCTTAAAGGCAACTTCTGGTCATGATCATTTGTGGATTCTCACAAGGGAGCCGTCAAAATGGGGTCTCTGCTGGACCCTACAAAAATCTGTTTGTCCAGACAATTCCAGAAGAGTAATGCTCCCTTTCCAGAACTGCCTCAGAGAATATTGGTAAGACAGAAAGATAAGAAGAACCCAATTCTAGCAGAGGGAAAAGAAGGAAGGAGAGGTAGATTGTTGGGAATGTCTGATTGTTGCAGACTCATTGTCAGCAACTGGCAACGAGGACCTGATTTCCTGGGAGAGTCCTATGGCCAAAAGGGTCTTCCTCAACCTTAAATACCAGCAGTTAGAAGTCAAGTTGCATTTTTACAAGAGGCACACACACAATCACCAAGGTAACCTCACTTCTTACAGACTCAGGGGAGTGTCCAGTTGAGGCAGACCTGCAGGACAGGTTCTTCCTTGGAGGGTGCTGGTAGATAAACCCACCTGCAAGGTTTGCCCTGGGAATCAGTCACAAGACTCCCTGGCAGCCCCAGGGACTTTTAAAGTCATCCAAAGGACTTGGGATCATGTGGGGAAAGTGGCCTGTTTTAAAGATGCATCCCGTCCCCCCAAAATATCCTTGGCAGAAGCCATAAGAGCGGAGACCCCTTGGTCTGCTGGTGGACCCTCAAGGAACAATGTGTCCGTGGCTCTCCCTCAAGTTGTCTCAAGACCAGGGGAGCTGCTGCCTACCAACCAGAGGGGCAAAGAGTTGGGAATTCTACAAGAACCTCAAGGGACTGTTCAGCAGCCCCCTTCATGCTTCCTCCACCCCCATCCCAAACTCTGCCAGTGGCTTCCTAGGAGACTGAAGTCCAGCTTCTAAGGAGAATCCAGGACTGGGCAGCCTCCGGGGGTCTCAGCTGGAACCAAGGGATAGCTTCAAGCCCTGTGGAGAAATGGGTGTGCAGGATGTAAAGCAAGTAGGCCAGGCACCTAACCCACCAGAGGTTAGATGTTCTGGCAACAAGGGGTCTCTCTCGCTCCCTGTTGGGTGGGCAAGATTTTGATGGTGTCAGATACCCTGTCTCTATTTCTACTTTTGGGGGCTCTGCCATTCTGGTGGGAAGGGGAGACTCAAGGAGGGAAGCTTCATTCGTTTGTGTGGGATTTAGCGGATGCATTTCTTGTGCTTTGTTCTCTCCATCTTTCATGTATCTTTTTAGTGTGAAGAAGGGGGAGGAATGTGTCATCTGCCTTATCCCTGCTCCGTTGTAAAGACGAGGCTAAGCCTGGGAACCATCCCTTATCGCTCTGGTTCTCATAACAACTTTGCACCTGTGGATTGGCTGGAAATGAACTGGACGGTTGGACTCTAGGGAGGGGATTGAAAAGGGATGTTTTAATGTAACATTTTGTGTGGGAAGTCTTTGGATCTTGCCTTGCCTTTCTGCTTTCACTGACTCTCAATAAAAATTCCTGTTTGAAACAATGCTTGTTTCAAGAGTTCTGCTTTCTTGAGAGCACTAGCTGAGACAGGACCTTACATTAGGCAAGATCACAAAGTGGTCAATTTGGAGAGGCATCTGCCCTACTGTGGGGACCGTGCGTGCTATGTTGCTCCATGGCAGTGAGCAAGATGAGACCGAGTGCTGGGAAGAGTCCACCACCAAGACTCACTTCAAAGAGACTTCCTCCAGATGCATGAAGGAGGCAGCTACCATGGAGGAATCCACAAGGAAGACTAGGGTGGAAGAGGCCAGTAGGTAACTTTCACCCGGGGCAGCTGAAGACCAGTCTGGAGGCACAAAATGGAATTGGTCTGTGATGATGAAGACATCAAGGGGGAGCAGGACCGAACTGAACAGATCCTGAAACAGGCAATGCATTTCATGGTCGAAGCTTTTCAAGACCTGAAGGCAAAATTCGAGCGGTGCAGAGGGAGAGATGAGGATCGGCTCGAAGAAGCTATAGGTGGCAAGAGTGAGTTGGCATCTGCTGACGCAGCTGGGGGAATGACTGGCTGTTACCAAGAAGGCAATGGCCACCCAAGCCACCACTCTGTAGGCCAGACCCCTAGGGGCAGCTGACCCTCAAGCAGCCAGGGGGAGAGCCCCACAGCAGGAACCCGAGCCCAAATTGGTCCTTCTTGTGGTGAAATTTGACAGAGATCGCCAGCAGTTGGGATTTTACCTCACTCACGTCCTCACCTACATGCAAGTGTATGAAAGGACCCTCCCCACTGAGGAGGCCAGAGTCAGGGTCATCACCCTGGTCCTGGAAGGCGCCACGGCCCTTTGGATGGTGACCCTGCACAACTCCAAAGCCCCAGAATTCCAGACCTTCAACCATTTTATGGCGGCCCTGCAGAGGAGCTTTGAAGACTATCTAGCCCATGGGTTGGCAACCTGCAGCTCCAGAGCTGCATGTGGCTCTTTGAGCCTTCTCCTACAGTTCCCAGCCTCCTCTGCTATTTGCAGAGAGACAGAGAGAGGCATTTGTGCTTCCCTTCTCTCTCTCTCTCTCTCTCTCTCTCTCTCTCTCTCTCTCTCTCTCTCTCTCTCTCTCTCTCTCTCTCACACACACACACACACACACACACACACACACACTGAGTGGGGGAAAAGAACTGGCAGACCAAGGACAGGAGAGAGCCAGCCCAATAAGAATGTGTGTCAGGGAAGTTCCAGTTCCGGTCTCGCGGTGAGGAGCCATCTCCAGAGAACTCCGAGACGGGGCTCTATTCAACGGCAACTTACCAGGACACCAGGAGCGCGGGCCACCGGGAGAGACAGCAATCTTGGAGAGGACCCTTGGACATACCCAAAAAGGTGAAAAACGCCACGGGAAAGTCCGAGGGAGCCTCAGACAGAGATGAAGAAGCCGGCGGTGGCCGGCCGGCCGGCCCGAAGACGCAAACAGCGGGAGCCGGCGCGAGCGACGGAGGCGGAAGAAAACAGCTGCTCGAGGAGTGTGGGCCGCCAGGAGGGACTACTGGCTTGCAGAGGACCCTTCAGACGAGCCAAAAAAGGTGAAGAACGCCGCGAGAAAAACCGAGGGGGCCTGGCGCGAGCGACGGAGGCGGAGGCGGAAGGTATAGAGACAAAGCAGCAAGGAGGGAGAAGGAGGTGGAAGGCCTGGAAGAGAGCTTCCCCGGCCGCCAGAGAGACATGGGGAGAAAAGCCCTCCTAGCTGCGCCCGAGTTAAGGGAATCAGAGTCCCAGGGGCAGCACAGTGGCCAGAACTTACAGGGGAGGAAGGAGGAGGAAAGAGAGAAAGCGGCCAGAACATACCAGTACTTGAGCTGGGGAAAGGAATACACAGAAGGGTAAGAAGGACCCTGAAAAGAGTGAAGAGAAGAGAGAAGCTGACAGGCTTTAGCTTGGAGGGAGCCAAAGCACAGCAAGGTGGAAGAAAAACGGATGGAATTGAGTCGCAGAAGGAAGGTAGGAGCAATACCAGCTGAAAGAGGTTCCCTAATAGGGTGAGATTCAATTTGAACTGGCCCTAGGATCGCAGATGGCCCCTATCGTGGATCTGCCTGACTACTGACCCTTACCCCTGAGCTGTTTGAATTTTAAATTTGGAGCCTCATCCCTGAAAGGTCAGAATACAAGAACATCACCTGAACATACCTTGGGAGTAATCTGGTTTATCCTAAAAATAAAAAAAAAAGCCAGGCCAACAATAGGCTGAACTCAGGATGGCCACCAAGCAGACCAAGCTGATACCCTCTAAGGGAGCTGCATCCTCCCCAGCTCAGCTTCCTAAAACACCAGGGAGCACTCTACCTACCCTCCCACCCTCCCATCCACCCACAGGCCCCCAGACACATCCGTCAAACCAGGCCTCTCCAACAGCACACATGATGACAGAACTAAAAGAGATGATAGAGGCACTGGGAAAAAGGATGGAGGGAACGGATAAAAAGTTGGAGGAAGTGGGCATACGGATGGAGAGACGATGCAAAGATATAGAACAGAAGCTGGAGGAACAAGGCAGAGATTTAGAAAGAAAGTGGGAAGAACAACGCAGAGCGGTGACTGCAGACCTGGACCAAATCAAGGAAGCAATGCAAACACACAACAAGAGAATGAGGGAAGAAATGGGAAAAAACTTTAAGGAGATCAGGGAGAGTGTGGAAAAAAGGATGGAAGAGGTGGAGAGCCACATGGAGGGACAGAAAACGGAGATGAGAAGTGTGGCTCAGGACCAATCCACTATGATGCAATACTGGCAGATGGAGACAGCAATCAGATTTAGAGGATTGAGAGAGACAACAAACGAAAACCAAAAGGACTTGAAAAGAATCTTTGTAAGGGCCCTGTCAAAATTTCTGGGAAAGGAAACCGAAGATATTTCGTGGCAAATTGACAGGGTCCACAGAGTTAACTCATGGAGGGCAGCAAACAGGCACCTACCAAGGGACGTGGTCATCCATTTTGCAACAAAGGGGTTCCGGGACTTTATCTCCACAACGTCCTACAACAAGAAATTCTATGTAGAGGAGCAAGAGGTGGCGATACTGAAAGAGATCCCCCCAAAGATGCTACGAGACAGAAAAGATTACAAATTCCTGGTCAATGAACTGAGATCACGTGCTGTACAATATCGATGGGAAGCCCCAACTGGAATGTCAATACTCTATAAAAGCAAAAGATACCATCTGAACTCAATCCAGAAAGCCAAAGAATTTCTTGAACAGGAACTGAAGGCGGAAGGTCCTCAACCCACATCGAGGGGCAACTTAGACGGACCACATGAAAGCGGAAGGGACTTAGAACAACGAGCAAACTACACAGAAGCACAGTCCACGGCAACAGCAGAAGAAGTGAAAGGACCACCTCAGGATGCGACGGCACAGAGAGCAGATGGCAACAAGAACAAGGAAGCAGGGCAGATTACCGAGTCAAGGCAATTAAGGTCCACTACCAAACGCGCAGACCAGCAAGAAAAGATCCCACAAAACAATACGAGCACCAACCCGGATACCATGGGAGCGAGACCAAGGAAGAAAGCAGGGGACAAAGCAGAACCGGTCTGGCAGGAGTATCCTGAAGTCGATAATGGCAAGTAAATATCTGACCTGGAATGTTAACGGATTAAACTCCCCACAGAAAAGGAAGAAAATATTTCATTACCTGAATCAAGGTAAAAACGATATAATTTGCCTACAAGAAACACACGTCAGAGTGGCAGACCAGAAATATTTAATCAACAACAGACTAGGCACACAATTTGTTGCAGCGGCAGCAGGAAAGAAGAATGGAATAGTTATATATGTAAAGAAACATGTAAGAGCTAAGCTATTAGAGTCGGACTCCCAAGGTAGATACCTAGCAATCGAAATAATACAGGAAGATAAGAAAATTCTGGTGATGGGCATATATGCACCGAATCAACAACAAGGAAAATTCTACAAAATGATACACAAGAAGTTAACACAACTCAACTACAGATCATGTGTTATAATGGGAGACTGGAACGGTGTCATAGAGATTGCCCTGGATAAAAAGAAGACTGCACCTAAACCGCAAAAACACTCCAAATTACCTAAATCCTTCTTCAACATAAAGGAGGACCTTGAACTGACAGACATTTGGAGGGAAAGGCACGGCAAAGAGCAAGATTTCACATTTTTCTCAGACAGACATCAATCATTCTCCAGAATTGACTTTATATTAACAACAAGTGACTTGCTGGTTAGCCTGAAAACGGTGAAAATCCTACCCAGAGTACTATCAGACCACAACCCGGTATGGATGGAATTAAGACATGGTCGGAAACCGAGGAGATCCTGGAGAATTAATGAAAACCTGTTCAAATACAAAGAAAAGGTGGCTGAATGCAAAACTGCTATGAAGGAATTCTTTAGCATAAACATGAATAATGAGACAACTATAGAAATGATATGGGATGCCAGCAAGGCATATATGCATAGGATTCTCATGGACATGAATAGCAGGCACCGTCGTAAACAAGAACAAAAAAGAAAGGAGTTAGAAGATGAGATAAGTAAGAAGGAGCAGCTATTAATTAAAAGACCGGAGGACAAAGTCACCAAAGAAGGAATCAAGCTTCTAAGGAAGCAATTTGACTTGCTGATGGCAGACCAAGTGGCAAGGAATATACAATACGCAAAACATAAGACATTCTGTAATGCCAACAAACCGGGTCAGTGGCTGGCTTATATCCTAAGGAAGAAGCAGAAATCCCGCATAATTGAAAAGATAGAGTACAAAGGCAAGGAAGAATTTCAACAGGAAACCATCAAGAAGGCTTTTACCGAGTTCTACTCAAAGCTATACGCTGAGGAGAAGACACAAGACAAGGAGATAGATAAGTTTCTACAAAATGAAAAGTTACTGATAATCACCGATGAACAAAGAGATGCTATGAATGCATTGATCACAAAAGAGGAAATACACTCAGTGATCAAACAACTGAAAAAGGGAAAATCGCCCGGGACGGATGGGATAACAGCGACCTACTACAAGCATCTCCTAAAGGAAATGATAGAACCCCTCAGAAAATTATTTGTCAACATACAAGAAGGAGGCCAAGTTCCACCGTCATGGAAAACAGCCTACATCTCTCTAATCCCCAAAGAGGGAAAAGATAACGCACAACCTGAAAATTACAGACCCATTTCACTACTGAACGCAGATTACAAAATCTTCACAAAAATTTTGGCCAACAGATTAATGGCTGTGTTACAAAAAATAATTCACCCGGATCAAACTGGATTTATACAAGGACGTCACCTGAAAACTAACGTAAGACAGCTGCTGAACATAATAGAGTATTTGGAAAGGCACAACCAGGTACCGGCCACTCTCATGTTTGTGGATGCAGAAAAAGCCTTCGACAGATTGAATTGGCCGTTTCTGACAAAACTGGTCGGGGGGATGAAAATGGGAAAACAGTTTCTTAACTCCATAATGGCAATTTACCAGAAACAAACAGGCCAGATCATTGTGAATGGTGACTTAACAGACTCATTTAACATAGAAAGAGGCACGCGACAGGGATGCCCGCTATCACCCTTGCTATTTGTTCTAACGCTGGAGATTCTACTGAACAAGATAAGAGCAGCAGAGGACATAAAGGGCATACAGATTAGACAACAAGACTACAGACTATGTGCCTTCGCAGACGACCTGCTGGTGACAGTGTCGCTTCAAAGTAAATATATCTAAGACGAAGATGCTAGTTAAAAATCTAGACAACAAAGCAAAACAGGACTTGGAAAGAATAACGGGTTGTGAAATAGTTAAGAAAGTTAAATACTTAGGAGTGGAGATAGAAACAACGAATGCGAAATTATACAAAAATAACTACGAGGTGCTGTGGAACAAGATACAAACAGATCTAGACAGGTGGAAAACACTACAATTGTCCCACTGGGCAGGATAGCGGCAGTAAAAATGAACGTATTGCCAAAATTTCTATTTCTCTTTCAAATGCTACCCATACTCAAAAAGGATGTGGACTTGGACGAATGGCAGAAGGGCATCAACAGATTTATTTGGGATGGCAAGAAACCGAGGGTTAAATTAAAAATCATCCAGGATACAAGGAAGAGAGGGGGTTTAAAAATGCCCAATCTGAAGTTATATTACTACGCCGCGGCACTGGTGGCGCTGAGTGACTGGATCAATATGACGAACGACAGAATATTGAATGTTGAAGGGCACGGTCTACTATTCGGCTGGCACGCATATCTGGTGTATGACAAAAAGGCTGACAAGAACTTCAGGGAGAACCCACTACGAACCCCATTGTTGTGGGTCTGGAGGAAATATAAGTACCTTCTACACGATAAGATCCCCATCTGGACGATCCCCGGACACGCAATAGGGGACATAAATATATCCCAAGGGCAGGAAGTGGTGCCCTATAGTAAACTTGTATTGGAAGAAGAAAATGGGTTTTCATTAAAGCCACCAAATACGCTAGCAGATGAAGGAATAGGAGGCACCTGGCTATCATATTTGCAACTGCAGTCTAGGTGGCAAAAAGACATGAAGAAGGGCTTATCCCTGACAGATGAGAATTTAATTGAACAGATTAGAGAGCAGGGGATCATGCATATCAAAAGAGTGTACGGTGTTCTGATAGAAATGGACTCTGAAACTGTGCTAGTCAAGAACTGTATGGTAAAGTGGGAACAAGATTTTGGGCATCCTATCACGATGGAAACATGGGAGGGAATCTGGGTGAGAAATGTAGAATTTACGAAAGCGCAACATCTAAGGGAAAATTTCTATAAGATGTTCTATAGGTGGCATCTAGATCCGAAAAAATTATCATATATCTATCCAGACACCCAACCTAAATGTTGGAGGTGTGGTAATGGGGAGGCTACATATTTTTTTTATTATAAAAATTCTTTTATTAAAACAATCAACATTGAGCATAAAAACCTATTATGCAGCAATCATCATGACACCTGGTATACAATACTAAGTATTAGTCTTTGAAAACATCTGAGTTAGTAAGCCTTTTTCCCCACTCCTCGCATCTAGCCTCAACTATACTCCTGTTACATTTTATTTTGATTGGTGTTTCCCCTATCTGTTTCAATATTAATGTGATCAACATTAAACATAAGATCCTATTGCTAAGCAATCATCCTAGAACATAGCATACAACATTAGGTATTAATCTTTGTGAACATCTGTTTTAGTAAACGTTCTCCCCTCCTCCCTTACATCTTCAAGTATACTCCGAATACATTTTGTTTGATTGGTGTTTCTCTTATATATGGTCTATCTACTGTATCTACTGCTGGTGGGACAATACTGGAAGAGGCCAGAAATACCACCTATTGAAGAATGGACTTTGAAAGTAATAAATTTGGCAGAAATGGCGAAAATATCGGCATATTTGAAGGACCGCTCAAATGAACAATATATGACAGACTGGAAACAGTGGATAGATTATATACAAGAGAAGCACCAATCAAATAAAATGTATCTGGCGTATAGTTGAGGCTCGACGTGAGGAGTGAAGAATGTTTACCAAATTTGACGTATACAAAGACTAATACTTACTGTTGTATTTTATGATCTATGATGAATGCGTCTTAATATGATATTTTGATTAATGTTGATTGCTTTAATAAAAAATTAAAAAAAAAGAATGTGTGTCAGCTTGTCGGAGAACAGCGTGAACCACCGGGTGTTTCAAATGTGGCAAGGAAGAGCATTGCGCTGCTGAATGCCGCTCTCGCACTGCACCCCAACTGAGAAATCAGACCGAACCCCGGATGGGAAATCTGGAAAGCCACCAGCGAAACCGAAGGAGACAGCCATGAAAGGCACAGAGACTGTTGAGTTCCCCACCTCTGCCCAGTGAGGGAAGGGAACTCTGGCCTACATAGCAGGAGTGTCCAACTCATCTGACAACACCTCCAAAGATGAACCTCTGATAAGTGGACCCATCGTGCCCTTCACCAGGATAGTGACCATTCTAGCCCTCACCATGCCTGAAGCTGTAGAAGTCAGGGCATTAATTGACTCTGGGTGTACCCGCTGTCTTATCAGCCCAACACTAGTGGGGAACCGAGGCATACCAGTGAGGAGGCTGAAGAAACCGATTTCTTTTGGTCAATTAGATGGCTCCATAGCAGGGGAGGATGCCTGCCACTCTAGCGATGCTACCACTCCAATTCACCCTGGGGGACCACCTAAAGACTATAACGTTCATAACCCCTGGCATGGAATGCCCCATAATTCTAGGCATGGCGTGACTGGCAAAATAGAACCCGTGGGTGGACTGGAGGACAGCAGAGCTTAGATTCCCAAAAGGGGAATCAATCGAGGCACCAATTCAACCTCCTGTTCTAGGGACCCCGACAGAGGAAGCTGCAATAGGGAGAGAAAAGGAGCTGCTCTAAATATCTGAGTTGTATAGGGACCTGGCTGAAGTATTCAGTGAGAAGCAGTCTGATGAATTGCCACCGCATCGGCTCATCGACTGTGCAATAGAAATCAGACCAGAAGCAAAACTTCCAAAACCTAGATTGTACTCCATGAGCCCACAGGAATCGGAAGAAATGCAGAAATTCATAGACAAAAACTTAGAGAGGGGTTTCATTCAACCAGCGAAACTAAAGATGTCTGCTCCGGTTTTCTTCAGAGAGAAGAAAGACGGGACCTCTCGCCTCTGCGTGGATTATAGGGTTCTGAATACCATAAGCGAAAGCAACCTATACCCTCTCCCCCTCATGAAGGACATGTCCCATCTTTCGAAGGGAAAGATCTTCACTAAGCTAGACTTGAGGGAGGCATACTACTGAATCAGAATCAAGGAAGGGGATAAATGGAAAACTGCATTTAATCGCCCCTTAGGGTGCTAGCAATTCCGAGCCCTACCTTTTGGACTACAGGGAGCCCTGGCTGTCTTTATGCAGCTGATAAATGATGTATTAAGGGAGCACCTGTACAAGGGCATACTGGTATACCTGGTTGATATACTTATATTCACATAAACTATGGATGAACATGTGAAATTGGTTAGAGCAGTCCTAAACAAACTGTGGGCAGCCCACCTCTGTGACCACCTCTATGTCTAAATGTGAATTCCACAAAGACAAAATAGACTATCTGGGATACTGTATCTCCTCTGAGGGCATAGAAATGGATCCCAAAAAAGTTAGGGCGATATTAGAATAAGGAAGCAATTGCAAAGCTTCCTGGGGTTTGCCAATTTCGACTGCCAATTCATTCCCTCGTTTGCCCAAACAGGCCTACCTATTACGAACTTGCTAAAAACCAGAGGGGAGGGCAAACCCAAACCAAGCCAACCACTGAAGTGGACTATGGAATGCCAAGCCACATTAGAGAGGCTGAAAAGGCTGTTTTCCGCCGAACCTGTTCTATGGCACCCCGACACCAACAAGCCTTTTGTAATTCATGCAGATGCTAGTGATGTAGCAGTGGGGCTGTATTGCTACAGGAGAACAATGAAGAGGCATTGCAGCCCTGCGCATACACCTCAAGGAAACTCACCGAAACAGAGCAGAGGTGGGCGGTCTGGGAAAAGGAGGCGTACGCAGTGAGATGGGCGCTTCTCACATGGCGGCATTTTTTGGAAGGGAACAAAATTCCTTTCCAGATGTGGACCAACCATAAGAATCTGGAAGCATTGAAGACACCAAGGAAATGTACCCCTAAACAAGCCCGGTGGTCACAACATTTCCACCAATTCAATTTCACACTAAGACATCTGCCAAGAGGGAAGAATTTCCTAGCAGACGCATTATCCAGAATGCCCCAGTACAACAGCACTCGACCCAGTGTGACAAAACCTCTTTTTTTAAGGGAGGCAGGATGTCAGAACCCATATTTCTAACAGGCCTCTTCTTTCTCTTTAACTCAAACCTCTTTCTCTTTCCTTCCTGGGTTCTGCCATACTCCTGGAGGGGAGGGGGGAATGCTTGCAGGTTATTGCCTTGACTTCCTCTATAGTACAATGTAACACTTCCCTGTTTCTGCATATTTCTTCTGTGAACTATCTCTCCCCTAGTTGTCAGCTAGAAAGGGAGGGGGGAGAAAAAGGAATGTAGCTCCGGCAACTGGTTTATCTTCATGTTCGCAAGGCAAGGTGCGAAAAGCCACTAAAACATCGCTGCTGCAGCTGGAGACGGCCTCATGTTATCTCCCATTTCCCACAAGAAACCTAACACCTGGGAATTGGCCTGTTTAAACTGACCAAATGAACTATGGAGTGGGGTTTTGCTTGGGAACTTTAACCTAACAATTTGAGCGGGAAATCCTCAGATCCTGTTTATTATGCCTACTATCAGTTTCTCCTAATAAAAGCTCCTTTTAGAAGAAACTGCTTCCACAAGGCCCTGACATCCACCATGCTTTACTGCCTGCTTCAAATGTGGAAAGGAGGATCACCGAGCAGCTGAGTGCCATTCAAAAACTTCAGTGAGGAAGGGAGACTGATGGGGGGGGGAGACTGTCAAAAACCCACAATGTCCCAAGGAGATGGTGCTGAAAAGTACTGAGGTCGTGGAGATCCGTCCCACTGCAAAACCAGGAGAAGGAACTCTGACCCCACTGGAGAAGGACTCGGAGTTGGTGAACAGCGACTACAACGAATCCTTGGCAAGTGGACCAATCGCACCAATTATCATGTCTGTAGAACTGTTAATCCTAGGCATGGAGAAGAAGGTAACTCTGAAGGTCTTACTGGACAAAGGAGTTTTGGTGTACCTGGACAATAACTTAATCTACACCGAAACAAATGCTGAGCATGTAAAATTGGTCAGGGCAGTCCTGAATAAACTCCATGCAGCCAAATTGTGTACCAAGCTTTCAAAATGTGAGCTCCACAAAGAGAAGATGGACTATTTGGGCTACCAAATTTTGCACAAGGGGGTGGAGATGGACCCAGAAAAGGTGTGACCCATCTTGCAATGGGCTCCGTCACGCACCCGAAAGCAGCTGCAAAGTTTTCTAGGCTTTGCAAACTTTTACCGGCAGTTCATCCCCTCCATACAAATTGCCCTCCCCATTATTATTTTTTTTTTTTTTAAACAATCAGCATTGGACATAAAAACATATTATGCAGCAATCAACATGATACCTGGTATACAATACTAAGTATTCGTCTTTGAAAAAGTCTGAATTAGTAAGCCTTTTCCCCCCCCCACCCCTCGCGTCTAGTCTCAACTATACTCCTGTTACATTTTATTTGATTGGCGTTTCTTCTATCTGTTTCGAAATTAATGTGGTCAACATGAAACATAAGATCTTATTGCTAAACAACCCTCCTAGAACATAGCATACAACATTAGGTATTAATCTTTGTAAACATCTGTTTTAGTAAACGTTCTACCCTCCTCCCTTGCATCTTCAAGTATAATCCGAATACATTTTGTTGGATTGGTGTTTCTCTTATATATGGTCTATCTACTGTTTCTAGTCTATCGCCTATTGTATGTTTGCGCTTCTGACTTGATTTCATCCCATTACTAGTGCAATCTTTTATAGTCCCTAACCAGAGGTCCTGAGGTGAGAGTTTCATATCCTGAGGTAGAAATTCAGTCTACTTTAGCCATATTAAAGCAAACATCATTAGTCATAAGGTTATGTTAAGAGGTATTAGTTATAGAACATATACATTCAACATTGGGTGTTAGTTTTTGTAAACCTTTGATTTGTTAACCCTTCTTCCCTCCTCCCGTCGAGCCCTAGCTGAACGCCAGCTGCATTCTGTTTGATCGGTGTCTCTCTTGGATATAGTCTATCCAATGTTTCCAGTCCATCACAAATTGTTCATTGGAGCGATTTTTCAAATATGCCGATATTTTTGCCATTTCCGCCAGATTTGTTACTTTCACAGTCCATTCTTCAATAGGCGGTATTTCTGGATTCTTCCAGTACTGTCCCACCAATAATCTTGCTGCTGTAATTAAGTTCAAAAATAAATTTGACTCTGAGGTAGTGATGTCCTCTGTGATCCCTAACAAAAAAGCCTGAGGTAGAAATTCTATACGCTTTTTGAAAATAGTTTGGAGTGTCCACCATATCTTCCTCCAGAATGCTTTGATTTTTCTGCATGCCCACCATATGTGAAAGTAAGTAGCCTCCCCATCTCTGCACCTCCAGCATTTGGGCTGGGTGCCCGGGTAGATGAGTGATATTTTTTTCGGGTCAAGATGCCATCTATAGAACATCTTGTAGAAGTTTTCCCTTAAGTGTTGCGATTTCGTGAATTCTACATTCCTCACCCAGATTTTCTCCCACGTGTCTATGGCTATAGAGTGTCTGAAGTCTTGCGCCCATTTTATCATACAGTTCTTGACTAGCTCGGTTTCAGAGTCCATTTCTATCAGAATGCTGTACACTCGTTTGATGTGCATAATCCCCTGCTCTCTGATCTGTTTAATTAGGTTCTCGTCATTCTGGGAGAAGCCCTTCTTCTTGTCTTTACGCCACCTTGACTGTAGTTGTATATATGATAGCCAATTACTTCCTATTCCTCTGTTTGCCAGCGTTGCTTGAGATTTCAAGAGGAACCCATTTTCTTCTCCCAGTACAAGTTCACTGTAGGGCACCACTTCTTGCCCCTGGGATGTGTTCATATCTCCTGTTGCGTGTCCAGGGATCGTCCAAATGGGAATCTTGTCGTGTAGGAGGTGCTTATATTTCTTCCAGACCCATAGCAATGGGATTCGTAGTGGGTTCTCCTTGAAGTTCCTATCTGCCTTTTTGTCGTATATTAGGTATGCGTGC
Source organism: Bothrops alternatus (assembly GCA_034064705.1). NCBI lineage: Eukaryota > Metazoa > Chordata > Lepidosauria > Squamata > Viperidae > Bothrops > Bothrops alternatus. The sequence continues at coordinate 3,293,922 of JARGCV010000988.1, forward strand.
CAGCCGAATCGTAGACCATGCCCCTCCACATTCAGAACTCTATCATTTGTCATGTTGATCCAGTCACTAACCGCCACCAACGTTGCAGCATAGTAATATAGCTTTAGATTAGGCATTTTGAGTCCCCCCCTCTCCCTTGCGTCTTGGATGATTTTTAGTTTCACCCTCGGTCTCTTGTCGTCACAAATAAATCTGTTGATGCCTTTCTGCCAATTGTCTAAGTCCGCATCCTTCTTGAGTATGGGTAGCATTTGAAAGAGAAATAAAAATCTGGGTAATACATTCATCTTTACTGTCGCTATCCTGCCGAGCAGGGACAGACGTAACGATTTCCACCTTTCCAGGTCTGCTTGTATCTTATTCCACAGGACCTCGTAGTTATTCTTGTATAATTTCGCATTTGTTGATTCTATCTCCACTCCTAAGTATTTGACTTTCTTGACTATTTCACAACCCGTTATTCTTTCCAGGTTCCGTCTTGCTTTGTTGTCTAGGTTTTTGGCTAGCATCTTTGTTTTTGATATATTTACTTTGAAGCCTGACACCCTACCATAGTCCTCCATTATCTCCATCAATTTCCTTGCTGACTGTGCTGGTTGCGACATTGTCACCAGCAGGTCATCCGCAAAGGCACATAGTTTGTATTCTTGTTGTTTAATCTGTATGCCCTGTACCTCCTCTGCCGCTCTTATTCTGTTCAGTAAAATTTCCAGTGTTAGGACAAATAACAGGGGGGACAGCGGGCAGCCCTGTCTCGTGCCTCTGTCTATATTAAATGAGTCTGTTAAGTCTCCATTGACAATGATCTGGCCTGTTTGTTTCTGGTAAATTGCCGTTATGGAGTTGAAGAACTGTGCTCCCATTTTCATCTTCAGGACCAAGTTCGTCAGGAACGGCCAATTCAGTCTGTCGAAGGCTTTTTCTGCATCCACAAACATTAGAGCGGCGGGTATCTGGTTGTGCCTTTGCAGGTACTCTATTATGTTCAACAGCTGTCTCACGTTGGTTTTCATCTGGCGTCCTTGTATAAATCCCCTTTGGTCCGGGTGTATTGTTTTTTGTAGAACTGTCATTAGTCTATTGGCCAAAATTTTTGTGAAGATTTTATAGTCTGTGTTTAGTAGTGAGATGGGCCTGTAGTTTGCGGGCTGTGTGTCGTCTTTCCCCTCCTTTGGGATTAATGAGATGTAGGCTGTTTTCCAGGATGGTGGGACCTGGCCTCCTTCTTGGATGCTGGCGAATAGCTTTCTGAGGGGTTCTAGCATCTCCTCCTGTAGATGCTTGTAGTAGGTCGCTGTCATCCCATCCGTCCCAGGCGATTTTCCTGCTTTCAGTTGTGTGATCACTGAGTGTATTTCCTCCTTTGTGATTGAGGCATTCAGGGCTTCTCTTTGTGTGTCGGTAATCGCCTGTATCTTTTCGTTTTGTAGGAATTCCTCTATCTCTTTGTCTTGTATCTTATCCTCGGCATATAGTTTCGAGTAGAACTCTGTGAAGGCTGTCTTGATGGTTTTTTGTCGGAATTCTAGCTTGCCTTTGTATTCTATCTTTTCAATTATGCGGGATTTCTGTTTCTTTCTTATAGTGTAGGCTAGCCAGCGGCCCGGTTTGTTGGCCTTGCAGAATGTCTTATGTTTTGCATATTGTATATTCCTTGCAACTTGGTCCGCCATCAACATGTCAAATTGCTTTCTTAAGATCTTGAGTCCTTCTTTGGCGACTTTGTCTTCTGGTCTTTTTATCAGTAGCCGCTCCATTTTGCTTATCTCATTTTCTAACTCTTTTCTTTTTTGTTCTTGTTGGCGCCGGTGCCAGCTATTCATGGATATGAGGATCCCTCGCATGTACACCTTGCTGCCGTCCCAGATCTGTTCTATCGGTGTTTCGTTGTTCATATGTGTGCTGAAGTATTCCTTCATAGCTTTTTTGCATTCCGCCACCTTGTCTCCATGTCTAAACAGGTTTTCATTGATTCTCCAGGACCTCCTCTGTGTCTGGCCGTGTCTTAGCTCCATCCTCACAGGGTTGTGGTCCGTCAGAGCTTTGGGTAGGATTTCCACTGCGTTTAGACGAGTTAGCAAGTCGCTAGAAGTTAATATAAAGTCAATTCTGGAGAAGGATTGATGTCTGCCAGAGAAGAAGGTGAATTCTTGTTCTCTGCCATGTCTTTTCCTCCATACATCTGTCAGTTCGAGTTCCTCCTTCATGTCAAAGAAGGATTTAGGCAACTTGGAGTGTTTTTGTGGGTTCGGTGCAGTTCTTTTTTTGTCTAGAGCGGTCTCTATGACCCCGTTCCAGTCGCCCATGATGATGTAAGATCTGTAGTTAAGTTGTGTTATTTTCTTGTGTAGCTTTTTGTAGAATTTGCCTTGCTGCTGATTTGGTGCATATACGCCCATTACTAGAATCTTCTTGTCTTCCTGTGTTATTTCAATTGCCAGGTATCTACCTTGGGGGTCGGATTCTATTAGCTTCGCCATTATATGTTTCTTTACGTATATAACAATCCCGTTCTTTTTTCTTGGCGCCGCTGCCACAAATTGCGCACCTAGTTTGTAGCTGGTCAGATATTTCTGGTCTGCTGCCCTGATGTGTGTTTCTTGTAAGCAAATTATGTCGTTTCCTCCATGAAATAGATAATGAAATATTTTCCTCCTTTTCTGTGGAGAGTTTAGTCCGTTAACGTTCCACGTCAAGTATTTAGTCGTCATTATCGGTTTCAGGATACTCTTCCGAGACCGCTTTCATTCTATCTCCTGTGATAGTCTTTGGTCTCGCTCCCATGGTATCCGAGTTTGTGTTCGAGTTGCATATAGGGATCGCGTCGTGTTGATCTGTGCGTTTGGTGGTGGATCTTGTTATCCTGCCCTCTGCAATCTGACTTGTTCCCTTGTTGTTGTTGTTGCTTCCTGTTCTCTGTGTCGTTGTGTCTCTAGTTGGTCCTTTCCTTTCTCGTGTTCTTGCAGCAGTCTGTCGGTCTGGTGGATTTTCTGCGTTTTCTCTCGTGGTGTATTGGGATCCCTCCGGCATCAGCTCCTTTTCCAGGAATTCTCTGGCTTGTTGAACCGAGTTCAGTTGATGTCTTTTATTTTTATAGTAGAATGTCATCCCCGTGGGGGTTTCCCATCTGAATCGCAAGGCACGTGATCTCAGTTCGTCGACCAGGAACTTATATTCCTTTCTGTCTCGCAGCATCGTCTGGGGGATCTCTTTCAGTACTTTCACTTCTTGCCCCTTTATGTATAAACTCTTGTGGTAAGACGTGGCTGAGATGCGATTCCGGAATCCCTGCGTCACAAAGCGGATGACCACGTCCCTTGGTTGGTGTCTGTTTGTTGTCGTCCGTGCGCCCACTCTGTTGATTCCGTCAATTTGCCATTCGATAGCTGAGGCTGGTAGTCCCAGAAATGCTGCCAGGGCCTCTATAAAGGTTCCGGCCAGGCTTCCTTGGGTTTCGTCTGATGTCTCTTTCAGGCCCCTGAACCTGATTGTGGTCGCCAGCTGCCAGTACTGTATCGTGGTGGCTTGGTCTTGGTTCACCCCTCTCATCTCTGCTATCTCTGTTCTCTGGCCTTCTACTTGATTCTCCACTTTTTCCATCCGCTCGTCCACCTTTTCCCTGATTTCCTGAAAGTTTCTCTCCATTTCCTCCCCTACTTCCTTGTAGTGTGTTTGCATTGCCTCTTTCATTTGCTCCAAATCTGCAGCTATTGCTTTGCGTTGCTCCTCCCATTTTCTCTCTAGCTCTCTACCTTGTTCTCGCAGCATTTGTTTTGTATCTTTGTGTCTTTTTTCCATCTGTGTGCCCATTTCCACCAACCTTTTATCCATTCCATCCATCCTTTCAACCAGCTTCTCTATTACCTCGTGTAATTTTTGTATCATGTGTGCTGTTGGGTCGGTCTGTGTGGGTGTATGGTTCTGGGTGCCTGCATTTGAATGGGAGGGTGTGGGGATGGGTAGAGTAGTTCCTGGTGGTTTAGAACGCTGGGCTGGGGTGGATACAACTCCCTTCGTTTGTGTCAGTGTGGTCTGCTTGGAGGCCATTTTGAGGTTATCTTCCTGTTGTCTTGGCACTGTTTTGGGTCCCAATTTGGATCAAATTGGGCGCTAGGTTGTGATCTGTTGTTGGTCCGGTGGTCTAGCCTTTCGAGGGGGGAGGGGCTTCAGGGCTTAGGCAGTGTGGGGGTAGGGGCCTGTATTCTGGCAATTTTATGTTCAGGGAGCCAGGGAACCAGTTCAGTGTTTTTGCCTTGGTTTCCTCTTCACTCCCCTCTGCCAGTCTATTTCTTCTCCTTGTTCCTTTCTGGTTCCTTCTTTCCCCCCTCTTTCTCTGCCTTCTTGCCCAAGTCGCTTCCTCCCTTCTTCTTTCAGCCTGTGTTTACTGCTCCCCTCTACTTTGCCCTTATTGCTCACCGGGTTGCTTTCCAGCTTTCTTCTTCCCTGCCGTCCGTTGTGGGGGGGGGGGGGAGGAAACAGTGTCTCTGCAGGGTTTTTCCCCTCCCTTCTCTCCCCCTTTGCTTCGTAGCCTCCTCTCACCTGGTCTGTCTTCTCTTGCTCCGCCCGCTTGGCTTCTTGCCGCCTCTGTTACCTTTCTTGGGGGCCTAGGGGGGTCTTCTGAGGGTCCCGTGAAGGCCTCCTCCTCCCGCTGCTATTTTCACCCTCTGGTCAGCGTCCCGCAGCGCTCGGTTCCACCCCCGCCGGTCTCACCGTTTTGCGTTGTCTTCTCCCGACGCTGCTGCCTGTCGTCCTTTCTTTGTATCAGCTGGCTCTCCTCCGCTGCGGCTGGGCGGCTTTGCAGCTTCTTCAGGCCTCCAGCTGGGTAAGTCCCGGGCTCTTCTTCCCTCGTCCCGCTTCTTCCTGGTCGCCTCTCGCTCCCGTCTCCTTCTTCGCTGCTTCCTCGGTCTTCTCTCCTCACTTCTATTGTTTCCGCCCTCGTGTCGTCTTCTTCTGGCCGGCCGCAGCCGGCCTCTCCGTTTTCTTCTTCTGCTCGCGTCCCCTCCGGCGATCCTGCTTCCAATCGGGTGTTTTTCGGGTCGCCGGAGGTTCCGCTATCTGCCGGGAGTCTCCCTTTTTGAATTTGGCGCTTCGGGCTGTCAAAAAGCCGCCGAAAATCCGATCGCCGTAACGGAGCTTCCTAGAGATGGCTCCGTACGGCTCGACCGGAAACCGGAAGTCTCCCCTCCCCATTATTAACCTACTGAAGACTAAGAGAGAAAACAAACCGAAGCCTAGCCAACCCCTGAAATGGACTATGGAGTGCCAGGCAGTATTTGAGAAACTAAAGAGACTTTCCTCCATGGAACCAGTATTAAAACACCCAGATCCAGAAAAGTCATTTGTCATTCAAGCAGATGCCAGTGACATAGCGGAGGGGTGCTACTTCAGGAAAATCAAGCAGGCCAGTTGCAGCCTTGTGCTTACACTTCATAGAACAGCAGTTCTCAACCTGTGGGTCGCGACCCCATTTGGGGTCGAACGACCATTTCACGGGGGTCGCCAAACACCGCAATCCGCCATTTTTTTGTCGGCCATTTTTCCCCTTTGTGATGCGGGCCATCATGCTGCGCATGCGCGATGCAGGACCGCCATTTTTTTGGTCGCCCATTTTGGGGGGGTCGGCCATTTTTTTCCCCTTTGCGATGCGGGCCGTCGCACCGCGCATGCACGATGCGGGCCGGGGTCGAGCCCTGGAAAAGGTTGAGAACCGCTGTCAAAGAAGCTAACAGAGACTGAGCAACACTGGGCTGTTTGGGAGAAGGAAGCTTACACTGTGCGATGGGTTCTCCTCACCTGGAGGCATTTCCCAGAAGACAGCAAGGTCCCTTTCCAAGTGTGGACTGATCATAAAAACCTCAAAGCACTAAAAAACCCTAGAAAGCTATCACCTAAACTTTTGACAGACACCCTGTCACGAATGCCACATTACAACAGCACGAAAGCAGAAGTAGTCAAGCCATCGTTACTTGTGCAGCACCTGGCAGCTCCAGTGACCACAAGAGCACAACTAAAAGCTTCCCATCATTGGACAATGTGACAGCCACTGAGTTCAGACAAGCCCTAGAAAAAGATGGATGGTTCCTCAGCCATAAAGCCCTCTGATGTGAAAGGGGTTAGCTTGGGTGGGAGGGAAACTGAATGTCCCAATGTCCCAAAGACTAAGAATCATGCAGACTTGCCACGATTTGAAACTAGTGGGGCACTTTGGGTTTGTCAAAACCCTCCACCTCATAAAGAGGCAATTTTGGTGGCCATCTTTGAAGAAGGACATTAAAAGTTATGTGGCTAGTTTTCCCATCTGTGCAGCAGCCAAATGGAGGCAAGGGAAAACACCTGGTCTCTTGTAGCTGGTCGCAAACCCTTTAGCACCCTGGAGAGAGATTTCTATGGACTTTATTGTAGAATTACCAGAAAGCGCAGAGGATACCGTCATCTGGGTCATAACAAACCTGTTCTCTAAGCAGGTCCACTTCATCCCATGCCAAAGATTCCAACTTTAAAAGCCTTGGCCAAATTATTTGTACAACATATTTATAGGCTGCATGGGCCCCACAACGCATAATCTCAGATAGAGGAGTCCAATTCACTTCAAAGTTCTGGAAAGCCATTTTGCACCTGTTAGGTACCGATCAGGGCCTGTTGTGCGGTCATCATCCTCAAACAAATGGAGGGACAGAACGAACTCAGTACTAGAACAGTACTTGTGCTGCTTTATCAACTACCAACAAGATAATTGGATCGACCTGTTACCACTTGCTGAAGTATTCTACAACAACACTGTGTATTTGGGTACTGGATGCACCCATTTCCAAGTTGCCATGGAGCAGAGTTTCAACTCGATGCCCAAATTATCTACCAACCTTCCATACCTTCCCTTAAGGAATGGATTAGGCCAGTGATGGCGAACCTTTCAGAGACCCAGTGTTCTATCCCAGCCTATAGCCGTCCTTGTTAAAGGCACAAGGACCAAACCCCTGTTGAGAAAATAGGCTGGAGACTCAAAACAAAACAAACCCCTTTTAATATGGGTAACCAACCTGCCAAATAGTCCAGAAACAAAAGCAGCAAAACACAATCCAAATGGAGGAAATTGTCCACACGAAACACGATGCAAACAGAAAAGTAGTCACCGGCAATACTAACAGAACATGATCCCATGAAGTACTTTGCAACGGTTGCCTTCAGCAACCAGCAAGCACCGCCCACACCTTCCCTTTTTATACAGCAGTCCCAAGGCGTTGCCTTTCAGTGCCTTCTCCTCTTCCCCTGGAGTTATCGAATTGACTGCTGCTGATCGGCTCTTGCTAATTGCCGGCGTCTACGAGCATCAATCATCATGTCCATTAGGTGTGAGTCCTCCAAGTCTGACTCATTCTCCCCACACAGCTGAGCTTCATCAAGAACATGAACACGCCCAGGCTCTTCCTCAAACCGTGAGTCTTATAATTCATCAGAACCTCCCTTTGACCCTGATGGCCCTTCAAATGCCTCCTCCACCTCCTCCTCAGATTGCCCAGACTCAGCTGTTGGGAACACAGGCTGGCACGGAATCACGACACCCAGTGCCCAAACTGCAACCCAAAACCCACTTATTTAGCACTGGGTGCCGGGTGGGTGTGGCCACAGTGGTCATGGCAGACTGGGTGGGCAGGGCCAGGGTGGTCGGGGCCAGTCCCTTGCTATCTCCGGGCATGGCATGCATGCCCACAGAGAGGGCTCTGAGTGCTGCCTCTGGCACGCGTGCCATAGGTTCACCACCACTGGATTAGACAATTGCAAAATACATGGCCAGTAGTCATAAAAGCCCTAGACGAAGCTAGAGCAGCATATAAAGCCCAAGCAGATAAGAAAAGAATGGAACCCAAGCCTTTCAATGTAGGAGACAGAGTATACCTTTCTACCAGGTTCCTGCAGTCCCTACAACCCTCAAAGAAATTAGGGCCAAAATTCATGGGACCCTTCCCTATCAAATGCATCATCAACCCAGTCACAGTGGAACTGGAACTCCCCAAAACATTGAGGCAGATCCACTCTGTATTCCCTTGCAGTTTATTGAAACCTGAAATAAGTTTGCAGTTAAGGCTGGCGACAGCCCCTCTACAACAACCTATCATGGTCGAGGGTGAACATCATTTTAAGGAAATCCTAGATTTACAAAAACATCAGGGGGCAACCCAATAGTTAGTAACTTGGAAGGACCTTCCCCAGTCTCAGAATGAGTGGGTACATAAGAAGCACATTAGGGCCCCTAGATTGCTCAAAAGCTTTCATGCACATTATCCTGACAAATCAGACTAATGGATATTTTCTGTTTTATCCCTATTATTGTTTTCTCTTCTCCAGGTGAACCTGCTCTCATTTTAACAGGGGCCGCATGTCAGACCCTAAATGTATTTTCAATGCATTTCCATTTCACTTCATTTCAGGCGCTGTCATTCTAGTGGGAGGGGAGAGGTTTGTGCCAAGAGGGAGGGGGACAGTTTGAGGAGCCTACACTTTCCTTTGCTTTGTTCTATCCTCTCTGAACTACCTTCCTTGGGGTGTGAAAGGAGGGAGGAATGTGGCTGTAGCCATCTGCCATATCTCCAGTGGGATAGGATGGAGCCATGGAGGAACCGATGCATTGAGAATGGCACCTTATTGCTAGTTGCCCACAATAATTTAACACTTTGTTCTTTACCCCTTTGATGCCTCTGGATGTGAATGGAAGAAGGAATGTGCCATGGGGCAGCTGCCTTATCTCCACTCCAGTGGGAGGAAGCTGAGAGAGGAACTAAACCCCAGGAACTGCACCTTGGAACTGCGCTTATCACTTCAGTTCCCATAATAACATCGCACCTGGGGATTGGATGAAATCAACCTGGACATTTGGCCATTGAGCTGGGGTTTGTTCTGGGATGGTTTAATGAAAAATTTCATGTGGGAAAACTTTAGATCTTGCTTTGCTCTTCTGATATCACTGTCTCTCAATAAAAATTCCTTTTGAACCAATGTCTGTTTCAAGAGTTCTGCTTACTTGGGAGGATTAGTTGAGGCAGGACCTCACACAAGGTCTTCAAGTGAGCGAATCTGTCTAGAGGGAATGTTGTATCATGTAACAATAATAAGGTGTTGATACTTTCTGAAACAGCCTGAAAGTTATGGATGAATATAAACCTAGTTGCCCTCTATTCTGTTGGGCTGGTGAACTATTTTATTCTAAAGTTGCCATTTGGAGATCAATAAAAGCATCTATCTATCTGATCTACCTGATCTATCTATCTCATCAACCTTCTCAAATGTTGTTAAGGTTGTCAGATCTGAGGTCAAATTGCTTGGTGCAAAGCCTGGCCTATTCTGGTCCCTAAGACGGGAGCGCAGAAAAAACACTTCCACCCTGACTGATGACTGCCGTGTCTGAGGGTTACTTTTCTGGCTTTCCCCTCCCAAACTTTTTTCTTCCTGACACCCATCGACCACCTTGGCTTAGCTCGGTGCTCAGTGGTTACAGCTTCGTCAGAGGAACTGGAGGAATGTGAGCTGCTGCCAGTCAGGCCAGCCTGGGAGGCAGCTTTCCCGGAAACAACTACAAAGTTTCTTAGGATTTGCCAACTTCTATCACCAGTTCATACCCTCCTTCATCCAAATCACTCTCCCAATTACAAATCTGTTAAAAACTAAGGGGGAGGGAAAGCTGAAGCCCAGCCAGCTGCTGAAATGGACGATGCCAAGCCGCATTTGAAAGTTGAAAAGACTGTTCTCGGCAAAGCCAGCTTAAAGCATCCAGACACAGAAAAAGCTTCCATTATTCAGGCAGATGCTAGCGACGTAGCACTAGGGGCTGTGTTGCTTCAAGAGAATACTGAAGGGAAGTTGCAACCCTTTTCTTTCTGGGAGAAAGAAATCTACGCAGTATGTTGGGCTCTATTAACGTGGCAACATTTCCTAGATGGGAATAAAATCCCATTCCAGGTATGGACTGACCATAAAAACCTAGATGCTTTAAAAATAGCCAGAAAATTGTCCCCTAAACAAGCAACGTGGTCCCAACTTTTCCATCGGTTTAATTTCACCATTAAGCACTTACCAGTGGGAGGGGAGAATTTCGTAGCGGACGCCCTGTTGCAGTTGCTGCAATACAACAGCACAAAGACAGAGGTAATAGACCCACTGATGCTGTCAAAACAGCTCGCAGCACTGGTGACCACACAAGCACAAGCAAAAAACCCAAAAACCGTTAGTGAGCACAGCAGGAGTAGAATTCAGACAAGCGTTGGGAAAGGACGAGTGGTTCATAAGCCATAAAAACCTATGCACAATGAATGACGAACTACCATGGGTGGGGAAAAAATTATATGTCCCGAAAACCTAGAGACTAAACTTCATGTGCCTTCGCCATGATTCAAAAGTAGCTGGGCATTTCGGGTTTGTGAAAACCCTTCACCTAGTGAAACAAGAGTTTTGGTGGCCCTCTGTAAAAAAGGACATTGAAAGCTATGTGGCCAGCTGTCCCATTTGTGCCGTGAAAAAACCCTGGACTCTTACAAACAATAGCCACACCTTTGGCGCCTTGGTCATCTGGATGGTGACAGACCTCTTCTCAAAGCAAGTGCACTTCATTCCTTGCCAAATACAATAGCGTAAAAATGGAATAAATTAAACCTATCCTCCCTGCCGGCAGCTAGCTGCAGCGGTAACCACGAGGGTTGGGGTACAGAGGCAACCCACTCCTTCCCTGCAGAGCAGCCCAGGACAGCCGTGAGGACCAGCCACTTTGAAATAAGCCAAGCTCGGCCATCTCCAGAACGCTATTTCTAATCTTTGCAGCTGGAAAATGCCAAGCAGTCGGCCGAGAGAAACAGCAGCATGGCAGGGGCTCACAAGGAGCTTTACCAGATTCGCATCGACAGCTTGTCCGCCCAGCTCAGCCAGTTGCAGAAGCAGGTAAGTCTCCCGGGGGAGGGGGGAGGTGGAGAGGGGACTGCTGGTCTCTCACCTGCTCCAACCACCATTTGGTCTCCAGGTGGGGAAATCGCACCTTTTGTTTTGCAAGCAGGAAGCGCTGTCCAGGTGCTTCAACTCACTTTGTGGTATCTGTTTCTGGGTCTCCCTTTGAAGATTTTGGGTGGTTTACAGATAGTCCTTGACTTACAACCATTAGTATAGCGACCGTTCAATGTTACAGTGGCACTGGAAAAAAAGTGACTTAAGAGCAGTCCTCACACCGATGACTGTTGCGGTGTCCCTTCAGTCACATGATCAACCGGCCTGGATTTACAATGGTTGCAGCATCTGCGATCATTTGATCACCATTACGGACCTTCTTAGCTGGCTTCCAACAAGCAGAGTTAATGGGGGAAGCCTGATTTGCTTAATGACTACATGATTCAGTTAATGACTGTGGTGATTTGCTTAATACAAAAGCTTCTAAAATCAGGCAATGGACAATATGGTTGTACGCCAAGGACTTGCCTGTACCTCTGTGAGCAACGTCACATCAGCCACCTTGCAGGTCTCCCTCCCTCTGTGAGGCCCCGGCTGATTCCTCCCAGATGGGGGGTCTGTTCGCCTGGCTTTCCATCTAGGCACTCACCCCTCTCTTGCCTTCCTCCCCACCCAGCTGGAGGCCAAGGAGGTGAAGGTGGGACCATTCCCCATCAAACACATCATAAACCCAGTTATAGTAGAACTGGAACTTCCCAAAACCCTAAGACAAATTCACCCTGTATTCCACAGCAGCTAGTTAAAACCAGAAATGACCTCACCTTTGTGGCCAGCAGTTTCCCCAGCATGGTAGAGGGTGAGCAACACCTTGAGATTAAAGAGATCCTAGACTCCCGTAAATACAATGGCATGACCCAATATTTAGTAGCCTGGAAAGTTCTGCCAGCATCCCAAAATGAATGGGTTCTCCCAGGTTGCTCAAAAAGTTCAATGCACCTTACCCTGACTAACCTCTTCTCTTTTTTTCTCCCATTTATTATTTTATGTATTCTACAGGTTGATTTCGCCTTCTTTTAGGCAGGCAGCCTGTCAGATCCCCTCTGTCTCTATTTCTACTTTACAGAGCTCTGCCATTTTGGTGGAAGAGGGAGGCTTCATTCACTTGGGAGGAGTCTAACAGATGCATTTCTTTTGCTTTGTTCTCTCCATCTTTCATGTACCCTTTTTGGTGTGAAGAAGGGGGGAGGAATGTGTTAGGGCCGGAGATAAGGAATGCCAGGGGCACATTCCTTATCTCTGCTGTTATAAAGATGAGGCTGAGCCTGGGAACCATCCCTTATCACTCTGGTTCTTGTAACAACTTTGCACCTGTGGATTGGCTGTCAACGCTGCTAACATTGAATGTTCTTGCTTTGACAACATATGGAGATGTAGCCATTTCCCCTAACTTGTGTGTTACTCTTAGAGTTAGAATTAGATGATACTTTGGGGGGGGAGTAAGAATGTGTATGGGAATTAGTTAGACATAATAAGATCGTAGTAGTGTGTGATTCGAGATTGTTTGTAATAAGAGATGATAAGACATGGTGGGCTGAATAACTGGTGGGGAAGCCAGCATTTCAAACTAATTGGAGAATGTGATTTATGACAGTTAGTTAGAGGAGGGAATTGTGCTTTGATACTATGTGCTTAGGGGAGGGGAGTCAGATTTTGGCTTGGACTATGAATGTGCCGATATGTTGCTACTCGAATAAAGATCCTTTAAGATAAACAATGCCTCGAAGTTCTTTGAAGAGTTCATCTGTCGGAACCATGACATTAAGCCAAAATCTCCAACTTTTCTAACTATCTAGGGGTCCCAAGCCCCAGTCACTGTCCCTAGAATTGAGGGATAAACTAACAAGGATTCGGGGAAGATTTCATCATGGACAAAGAGGAAATGCCTGAAGTCCGGCTACAGCTGCTACCCTGGGGGGAGGAGCGACAGCCAGTACGCTGGTGGAGAAGTTGCTTTTTCAAGCCTCCCAGCTGGGGACAACTACCAGGTCGCCTGCCACTGAGGACTCAGGTGAGTGGAAATACCTGTCTGCAGCTAGTAGTCAGTCAGTGGAGAGGCTATTGGAAAAATTTGAGGGGCTAGAAATGAGAAGCAGAGAACAACCTTCCCATTCCCTACGTGCCAGCAATCAGGATGATCAACGGGGCAGCCTTCAACTCCTGCTGAGAGGAACACCCAGCTCCTCCTTCACAGATCAGGCAGCCTTCCTGTCCCTGAAGCCCCCTACCTGGGCCTCCAGCCCCACAGAGAGAGACAGCTCCAGTCCCCACCCCTTCAGAAGCCCTGACTGCTACCGATGATATGAGGGCTTGGGCAGTTGCTGGGACAACCAATCCCCAGACTGGTGTGCATGTCGATTACCCAATCTGGGCCCCCTGCAGCAATGGGGAATAGAGCAGCCCCTGTAGGTGGGAAATCAGCAATCTCTGAGCCTACAGCAGCTAATAGAGGCTTTGCAAGAACTGGGGGTGATGCAGAGGCCAGAAGACCAGCAACTGGTGGAAGTACAGCTGCAGCAAGAGGGATGGTCACCGCCCCCTAATGTACAGCAACCACTGAGGGGCCCACAGATGATGGAGATCCAACAACAACCCTCTCCGAGGCTGCAGGGGGAATGAGAACTGTGAGGCTACCTATAGGGCCCAAGCCTATTGATTCAACGGACATTACAGGAAACTTTAGCCCACCCAATGAGCGAGCGCACGTGGCTGCCTCATTGCCACCAGGCAAGCCGCTCATCCCCAGTGAGTACTGGGATCTGGCAGAGGCGTTTAGTGAGAAGGAATGCGACACCCTGCCTCCCCACCGACCCAATGATTGTTCCATCGAACTGTTGCCAGGAGCCAAACTCCCACGACCGAGAATGTACGCCATGTCCCCCCTTGAAATGGAGGAGATACAGCGATACATGGACAAAAACCTAGAGAGGGGGTTCACTGAATGGGCCAAGTCTGCTGGGGGAGCCCCTGTGTTGTTTAAAGAAAAACAAGATGGATCTCTTCATCTCTGTGTAGACTATAAATCTCTGAACGCAGTGAGTGTGGAAAATAAATACCCCTTCCCCCTCCTAAAGCACTTACTAACCCACTTGGCCAAGGGGAGTGTCTTCACTAAATTAGACCTGAGAGAAGCATATTACCGGGTGAGAATAAAGGAGGAAACAAGTGGAAAACTGCCTTCAACTGCCCCTTGGGAAGCTACCAGTTCAAAGTCATGCCATTTGGGCTATAGGGAGCCCCAGCCATATTCATGCAATTGGTTAATGAGACCCTACACGATCATTTATACAAGGGGGTTCTAGTGTATCTTGATGACATCCTGATATACAGCACAAATATGACTGACCATATAAAGCTGGTGAGAGAAATGTTAAAGAAATATTGAATGCCAAGCTTTATGTCAAACTGTCAAAATGCGAATTTCACCAGACCCAATTAGATTATCTTGGCTATAGAAATTCCAACAAGGGCATTGAAATGGACCCAGCCAAAGTGAAAGCTATAATCCAATGGCAGCCCCCAAGGACCCGCAAACAGCTCGTTTCCTAGGTTTTGCCAACTTCTACCGTCAATTCATCCCCTCCTTTGCTGAAATTGCCCTACCCCTTACAGAACTACTCAAAACAGGCAAAGGAGGAGGGAAACCGTGACCAGGCCAACCACCAGCACGGACTATGGGCTGTCAAACCACTTTTGAAAATCTAAAAAGACTACTTGCTGTTAAGCCGGTCCTAAAGCACCCCTGGCCAGGGGAGCCTTTGTAATTCAAGCTGATGGAAGCAACGTGGCCATCGGAGCTGTATTGTTGCAAAGGAAGCAGAGAGGAGCTTTGCAACCCTGTGCCTACACCTAAAAAAAAATTACTGAAAGCGAAAGGAGGTGGGCTGTCTGGGAGAAGGAGGCTTTCGTAATTAGGTGGGCTCTAATAAACTGGCGACACTATCTAGAAGGGAGCAAGGTGTCTTTTAAAGTATGGACAGATCACAAAAATCTAGAAGCACTGAAAACTTACTGCAAATTGTCCCCAAAGCAGTTACAGTGGGCACAGTATTTTAACCATTTTAACTTCACTCTAAAGTACATATCGGGAGGAAAAAAATTCCTAGCTGATTATCCAGGCTGCCCCAATACAAAAACGAATGTGAAGTGGTTAACAAGGCAATTATCTCCTCACTGATCAATGGTTCAAAAACAATCAAACCTCCCTAACATGCAGGGATAGCTTGCTTACAAGGGGGAAATTGTACTTGCCAGAAGCCCTCCATCTCAACGCTCTCAAACACAGCCATGACGTAAAACAGGCTGGATACTTTGGATATTTAAAAACTCTACATCTCATCCGCTGGCAGTTTTGGTGGCCAGGGTTAAAACGGGATGTGGAAAATTATGTCAGGAGTTGTACTGTATGTGCCACCATGAAAAGAATTCCAGGGAAACCCCCTGGGTTACTGCAGTCAGTGGCCAAACCTTCCAAACCATGGGAAGAAATAGCTATGGACTTTATAGTAGACCTACCTGAGAGTAGAGGAAATACTGTCATTTGGACTGTGATAAACTTGTTTTTGAAACAGGCTCATTTCATCGCCTGGAAAGGACTCCCATCTGCCCAACAACTGACTAAATTGTTCCTGAAACGTATCTACTGGGTGCACGGCGCCCCTAAGCAAATAACTTCGAACAGAGGGGTGCAGTTCACAGCTAAGTTTTGGATGAGCTTTCTTAAATTAATTGGCTCATCTGAAGGTCTATCCGCTTTTCACCTGTCTACTATGGGGTCACGGAAGCCGCTAACAAGATGGTGGAGCAATATTTCAGATGTTATGTCTCTTACGAACAAACCGACTGGACCAATCTCCTCCCTTTTGCAGAGGTGGCTTACAATAATTCTGTCCACAGCAGCACTGGCTTCACGCCTTTCAGAGTAGCTACAGGAAAAGAGTTCAGCCCAATACCTGAATACCCTCAGGTGCCCTCTGCTTCCCAGACACTTGATCAGTGGGTGAGGGGGGTGGGAAGAAGTTTGGAGAACCACGAAAACTGCTTTAAAAAAGACTTCCGAGACATATAAAAAAACAGGCAAATAAAAAGAACATTCCAAGTTGGTGAAAAGGTTTATCTGTCGACTAAATACTTACACCTCAAATTACCAGTAAGAAATTAGGACCGAAATTCTTGGGGCCTTTCCCCATTGTAAAGATCATCAACCCGGTCACAGTAGAATTAAAACTTCCTAGGCTTTTAGGGAAAGTGCACCCTGTCTTCCATTGCAGCTTGTTGAAATCTTTTTGGGGCTCCACTTTAAGACCTCCCCCTAAGGCACCCAGATCCCTTGTAGTGGCGGGTCAGACTCACTATGAACTAAAGCATATTCTTTAGAATTTTTAAGGGGAAATTGCAGTACCTGGTACAATGGAAGGGATACTCGCTGTCTGTAACCACTTGGGTAAGATCTAGCGATGTGAAAGCCGACAGACTCATCAAAAGGTTCTATAGAAAACACCCTAACAGAGAGTCCCTAACATATGTTTTGTTTACATTACAAGATCTGTCCTTTTTGTAAGGGGGGGGGCGGATGTCAACACTGCTAACATCAAATGTTCTTGCTTTGACAACATGTAGAGAGGCAGCCATTTTCCCTAACTTGTGTGTTACTCTTGCGAGTTAGAATTAGATGATACTGGGGGGGGGAGGAAAAATGTGTATGGGAATTAGTTAGACATAACAAGATCGTAGTAGTGTTTGATTCAAGGTTGTTTGTAATAAGAGATAAGACACGGTGGGCTGAAGAACTGGTGGGGAAGCCAGCATTTCAAACTAATTGGAGAATGTGATTTATGACTGCTAGTTAGACGAGGGAATTGTCCTTTGATACTATGTGCTTAGGGGAGGGGAGTCAGATTTTGGATTGGACTATGAATGTGCCGATGTGTTGCTACTCGAATAAAGATCCTTTAAGGTAAACAATGTCTCGAAGTTCTTTGAAGAGTTTCATCTGTAGGAACCATGACATTGGCTGGAAATGAAGCGAACAGTTGAGCTCTAGGGAGGGGTTTGAAAAGGGATGCTTTAATGTAACATTTTACAGAACTTTCCAGAACTGCCTCAGAGAATATTAGTAAGACACAAAGATAAGAAGAACCCAGTTCTAGCAGAGGGGAAAGGAGGAAGGAGAGGTAGATTGTTGGGAATGTCTGATTGTTGCAGACTCATTGTCAGCAACTGGCAACGAGGACCTGATTTCCTGGGAGAGTCCTATGGCCAAAAGGGTCTTCCTCAACCTTAAATACCAGCAGTTAGAAGTCAAGTTGCATTTTTACAAGAGGCACACACACAATCACCAAGGTAACCTCACTTCTTACAGACTCAGGGGAGTGTCCAGTTGAGGCAGACCTGCAGGACAGGTTCTTCCTTGGAGGGTGCTGGTAGATAAACCCACCTGCAAGGTTTGCCCTGGGAATCAGTCACAAGACTCCCTGGCAGCCCCAGGGACTTTTAAAGTCATCCAAAGGACTTGGGATCATGTGGGGAAAGTGGCCTGTTTTAAAGATGCATCCCGTCCCCCAAAATATCCTTGGCAGAAGCCATAAGAGCGGAGACCCCTTGGTCTGCTGGTGGACCCTCAAGGAACAATGTGTCCGTGGCTCTCCCTCAAGTTGTCTCAAGACCAGGGGAGCTGCTGCCTACCAACCAGAGGGGCAAAGAGTTGGGAATTCCACAAGAACCTCAAGGGACTGTTCAGCAGCTCCCTTCATGCTTCCTCCCCCCACATCCCAAACTCTGCCAGTGGCTTCCTAGGAGACTGAAGTCCAGCTTCTAAGGAGAATCCAGGACTGGGCAGCCTCCGGGGGTCTCAGCTGGAACCAAGGGATAGCTTCAAGCCCTGTGGAGAAATGGGTGTGCAGGATGGAAAGGAAGTAGGCCGGGCACCTGGTGGAGGGGGGGCCCTCTCCTTCGCCAGGGAAAGACCTGGTGGTTTCTGGGTGGCCTCCTCACTTTCTAACCCACCAGAGGTTAGATGTTCTGGCAACAAGGGGTCTCTCTCGCTCCCTGTTGGGTGGGCAAGACTTTGATGGGCTCAATGGTGGTCCCATGGCTGAACTCTGTCTCAGGTTGCCCTCCTGCAAGTTGTCGCTGGGATACAATCCGGTAGATTTCTGGAGGAGAAGAAAAGAGAGAGGAGGCCAAGTGGAGTTGGACGTCAACCTCAGTCTGGAGCAGAAGCCGTCATGGGAGGAGAAGACAATCAAGGCTAAAAAAATAACTCAGGTCCAGAGATCCCAGGAGATTGATCTGCACACCACTGATTTCCCTTCTGAAGTATATTACGTGCTGCATCGTTATAATTAGCTTCTCCAACGGCCCTGCATCCTGTCATCTTCTCACTGCAAAGAGGGTCATTAAACACGGATGTCATGCTGAAGTGATTTCTTTCCATTTCAGTCAGAACATGGGCATTTCAAAAAGCTTTGATCTGGCACCCATCCAAGGGTGGGGTTCAGATGACTTCTGCATCTGCTGGGCTATAAAACTTCCCACGTATTGCGGTGGCCTTCCTGAAGGGAAAGTCTGAGTATTGCAGAGTTAGGGAAGAGGCCACCTCTCCTGAAGCCTGCAGAGATTATGAGACCCACCTACACAGCAGGAGGAGAGGCTGCTTGCCCAGGGACACCTTCTGGCCTTGCACGACATTTTGAAGCACAAAATAGCCTCATGATATGGAACACACAAAGGACAAAAATACAAACCAACCTGTACAAAGTTAGAGTAAGCCCAGCTTCAGGTGACCTGTTTGCACCTGCTGGATGAATGCACCCTGGGTCAAAGGTTGAGCAAGTACTTCCAAAACTATTCTTTTCCTACTCTTAGGCACAACTTCCTCTAAAGCAGCATTTCCTGACCTCAGGAGCTTTAGGATGGGTGGACCTCAACTTCCAGAGTTCCCCCCAGACGGCATGCTGAGGGGGGAATTCTGGGAGTTGAAATCCACCCGTCTTAAAGCTCCTGAGGTCGAGAAACACCACTTTAAAGTGAAGCCTTTATGTCTGCCCAGGCATTCCTAGGAGGAGGAAGGAGTTTGGTTTTGGAGCCTGCCTCCACAGCCAGGTGTTGTCCTTAATATCCCCCCCTGCAGGGAACCTTCGGTTAACCTTTCTTGGTGCTCATGACATCCAAGGTGCGTTGTAGGCCCTGCCAGCCAGAGCTGGGTCTGCCTGCCTTTTGCCACTCCCAAAGCAGAGCACAACCTGTGTCCACCCGGGTAGGTATGAAGGGAAACCATACATACCTGCCAGGATGTTGTGAAAGGCTGCCTCCACGTTGGTGGAATCTAGAGCTGATGCCTCAATGAAAGACAAGCCGTTCTTTTCTATGGCAGGTGAAGACACAGAAAAAGGTATCATCAGTCAGTGATGGTCCACACATACTCTCTGTGAGAAGCTCCATCCAGCCCTCATGTGCTCCTCAGACCTCAGCTGCCTCATCACCACCAGAAGTGCTGAGGCTCAAAACAATCTCATCCCATCTCCCACCTGTCCGGAGATGTTGCCCTTCTTAAGTGACACCAGGTTTAGGCTCCAACCTCAGAGCATCGGCAGGTGGCACCTGATGACCATCTCTTCTCAGAGCCCCCGGAGCGGATTGCCTCCCTTTCAGTTAAATACTTTTTTTATGCTTTTCAGATCCATTTTATGCTTTAATGTACACCATTTATCTTCTGGTTTTAAAATGTTTGTCAGCCCCTTTGGGAAAATCTCTTTTTAGCTGTAGCTTACAAATTCATAAATAAATAAAAGTTAGGCTGAATGTCCTAGAATAGTCCATCATTTTTAAAGATAGCGAGGGTTGTGTGTCCAGAAGACACTGACAAAGTTCAGAATGAGGATCCAGGAATCTTAGATGTCTTTTTCTAATTAAAAAAATACACATGTTTAGCTCCCTGAACCATGTTGCTGGAAATTTAGTGTCCAAATAAGGGTTTTTAAGTGAATTAATTTTGCCCCTCGCCCTAATTTAAAAATGAATGAAAAAAAACAGTGACATCTTAACCCCTCTGGGTTTCCCGCATGCTTCCAACAGCCAGTGGAAAAGGCGGCCAGTCTTAAACACACTGCTCCTTCTGTGCAGCACTTCCTGTGGCGAAGTGGAGCAGATGAAGGGCTCTGAGCTGGCCAGAATTTCCCTGAGTGAAGGAGAGAGCCTTCTCTGTTGCGGCCCCGGCCCTCTGGAACCAACTTCCCCCGGAGATCCGTGTCGCCCCCACCCTCTCCGCCTTTCGTAAATTGCTTAAAACATACTTTTGCCGGCAGGCCTGGGGCAGCTAACACCTTGCCCCTAGTCAGTATATGTTTGTGGAATGATTGGTTTCTTTTTTAACTAAGGGTTTTTATATTTATGTATTTTATTGTAATTTCTATCATGTTGTGAGCCGCCCTGAGTTCTCCGGAATAGGGCGGCATAGAAAATAAATAAATAAATAAATAAAATAAATAAGCCTCCTCCTCCTCCATGGGCCCGGAGCCTTACCTGCAAAGCTCTTGGCCTCGTCAGTGGGCACGGCCCGCAGGTGTCGCAGGTCGCTCTTGTTGCCCACAAGCATAATGACGATGTTGGCGTCCGCGTGGTCCTGCAGCTCCTTCAGCCAGCACTCTGCGTTTTCATAGGTCAAGTACTTGGCGATGTCATAAACCAGAAGGGCACCGACAGCCCCACGGTAGTAGCTGCAGGGGGCGGGGGAGGTGAGGAGGGGTAGAGTCACTTGCCAGCAGAACCAGACCATCAGCACCATCTCCCTCCCACCACCAATGGGGGGGGGCACCGATCCCAACATGGCCTCCGGTCCTCTCCTTTACAGGGGGCTGTCAGGCTTTGCACAGAAATCTGGGGTCATTGCTAGAACAAACCTCGCAGGACCATCTTGCCAAGCCGAGAAAATTATATTTGATTTAAGTGCCATTTCCAGCATCTCATGGTCAGGTGATCACAATTCATGATGTTTTTGCAGAAAACGTCCAGTTTCTAGCATGGCTGGCTGGGGAATTCTGGGAGTTGAAGTCCACCTGGCTTAAAGTGCCAAGGTTGGGAAATACTACCCTAGATGGATTTGTTTCGTTTGCCTCAGGTCCCAAGCAGAAGCACTGGGCTCCAGGGAGCCTTCGCAAGCTAATACAGATCAAGGAACCGGATTAGAGGGCAATATCCACCTTTAACTTTTCCATTAGAAAAGAAGGCCCTGCCTAGCCAAGCTGCCCTCTCCCCTTCCCTCTTGGGCGCCCAAAAGCAGCAACCAAGTCTCTTACGCGGAAGTGATGGCCCGGTAGCGCTCCTGCCCAGCTGTGTCCCAGATCTGGGCCTTCACGGTCTTGTTATCCACCTGGATGCTGCGCGTGGCAAACTCCACCCCAATGGTGCTTTTGCTCTCCAGGCTGAACTCATTCCGGGTGAAGCGCGAAAGCAGGTTGCTCTTCCCAACACCAGAGTCCCCGATGAGGACGACTGCAAAGAGGCAAGTGACTCTGTGATTAATTAAAATACCTCAGGAGACCCCTCTGAAAAATTATGTTTCGTGCTTGGTTTTTGTTTTTGTAAGGAAGTTTATCTCATCCACATTTCTGAATTGTTTTGAGCCAAAGAATAGGCCAGGCTTTGCACAAAGCAATTTGACATCAAAACCTGAACCTCCCCGAATATGGTGAGTGAGATGGAAGTTTCTACATAAAATTGATGGATGGATAGATGGATGGATGATTGGATGCTAGAGAAAGGCTAGATACATAGAAGATAGATGATTAGATAGGTAGATGATAGATAGATAGATAGATAGATAGATAGATAGATAGATAGATAGATAGATAGATAGATAGATAGATAGATAGATAGATAGATAGACAGACAGACAGATTTATTGATGTCAAAATGGCCACTTTAGAATAAAATAATTCACCAGCCCAACAGAAGAGAGGGCAGCTGGGTTATATTCATCAATAAGTTTCAGGCTGCTTCAGAAAATATCAATAAACAACCCTGGGTTTTTAACACCTTATTATTGTTACATGATGCAAAAGTTCTCTCTAGATCAGGAATAGGCAACCTGGGCTCTTTTATGACTTGTAGATTTCAACTCCCAGAATTCCTGAGTCAGCATGGCTGGTTCAGGAATTTTGGGTGTTGAAGTCCAAAAGTCATAAAGGAGCCAGGTTGCCTACTCTTGATCTAGACAAGGGGTAGGCAACCTTGGCTCTTGAAGACCCTGCCTCCCCATCATCCTACACCAGTTAAGCCACACCATTTATCCAAAGAAAAAGTTGCAGCTCTCACCAGCTTTATAATGAAATGTACTAGGCTTAAAGGATGCTAGCAGACTCGTTCTGAATGTTGCCCCATCTGAAGGCGGAAACAGAACAGTAAAGGCAGCTTCACAAAGCAACTCCAGGCCTCTTTATGTAGAGAGGAGACTCTGCTCTTCCTTTTATTATTTTATGTTTCATTATAAAATAAAAATGCGGACTTTTCCAACTTTTTTCAGTGCAGTAAAATATAAGAAAAACCCCATCTTAACCTTTTGTTTTCCACTTCACATTTCAAGCTGTTTCTATTAACACCAAGATTATTCTAGAAACCTAAAATCAAATCATTTCTTTCAGTTTCTAGCACAAATCCAGAAACGTTTTCCAAGGAGAGAAAAAACTAGATAAATTCTTCTCTTTAATCAAAACCACCTCTGCTAGCTCCGTCACTTTTACAATCCACTCTTCCGTTCTGTGAAGAAGTGTGTCTTTCCATTTTTGTGCATGTAAGACGTGCATAATTGATGCACACCCTGCTCTTCCCAGAGACCTACAAAAGGGGATCTCCTCACCAAAATCCCCGGGGCTCCTGAGCCACTGGCAGGTCCCTCATTCTGGCCTCTGACAAACGGGCAGATGAGGCGTGTGGCAGGTGGCCTGTCCCACACCTGGAGCCGCCCTGAGTCCCAGCCCTGACTCACCGGCTGAAAAACTCTGTTTGGGCAACACCGAGCGAGACCAAAGGCCTGGCTGGCTGGGGAATTCCAGGAGTTGAAACCCACCTATCTTACAGTTACCAAGCCAGAGAAACACTGGTATAAACAGACAAATGGGTGCCAAAGGCCTTTAAACCTCAGGATAGCCGGATGTGTGAAAGCAGCATCTAACTCGGGGGTGTCCAACCTGGGAACTTGAAGACCTGTGGACTCCCAGAATTCCCAGCTAGAAAAGCTTAATTCTAGTTGTTTTCCTTCCTCCTTTCCATTCCGAATTGAATGAAAGCTGAAAGTTGATTCCCCAGCTGGCTGAGGAATTCTGGGAATTGAAGTCCACAAGTCACGTTCCCAAGGTTGGACGCCCCTAGGTCGGCTCGGAATTTGGGGAGGGGGTCTCCTCCCAGCCCACCTGGAGCAGTCAGGTGAATCCCCGCGAAGGCTCCTCCGCGGGAGCGGTGCCGCTTTGAGGGCTGGATCAATCCGGAGTGGGAAGCGGGAAGGAAAAGGAAGCGGGATTCCCACGAACGGGCAGCCAGAGAAAGTTCACCGGCTCTGCGGAACTGCCCCGGCGAAACCGGGGAATCGCTTCCAGGCCTCTTACGGCCTCGGAACCGGGAAATGAGAACGGAGCAGCGTTTCCACCTAGCAGGCGAGCCCGAGGGGCGAAGGGCTGCTCCGGCGCAGAGCCTGCGAGCAGGCGGGGTGGGGGGGGGCAGTGTGCCAGCTCTCACTCACTCTTGAACAGGTAGTCGTACTCGTCGTCCTTGCCCCGCATCGCCCCGGACTTCTGCGCTGCCTCCCGACGGAGCAGGTCAGCCACACCTGCGCGTCTCTCCTCGCCCGGAAGCGCTGGCGCAGATCTCCCGGCCTGGCGAATTCCCGCGTCTGGCCGGCTTCGGCTGGCCGGTTGAGTCGGGCTTTCCCGGCTGGGCTGGCGCCTCCCCCGTGCCGCTGATTGGCCCGGCCTCGCCCCGCTGCTTTACTGACTGCAGGCGGTTTATTGGGCTGCTCACCTGGGCAGGTAGGAGGAGGGGAGGCTGCAGAGAGGAACTTACTCAGAGGTCTGAAGCCTCCCCCATCCGCCCGTCTGGGCTCAGCCTGCCTGCCTACCTGCCCACCTGCCCACCAGCTGTTCTTGGGAAAGTCCTGACTGAGGTTTACTGACAGCAAAGCTTTGCCCTTTGTGTGTTTCCAGATCCACAGGTAAAGGTGGAAGAACAGGTAGTCCTCAACAACCCTTTGCCTGGCGATGCTTGGAGATACAGCGACATTGTAACAGGGATTTACGAGCTGTCCTTGCACTTATGAGGGAGGCAGCATCCCCACAGCCACTCAAAATTCAGCCGATTGGCAACAGACATGTATTGACAACAGTTGTCGTTTCCCAGGGTCATGAGATCACCGCCTGAAACTCCCCCGCTCCCCCCCAAGCCAGCTTCCAACAAGCAAAACCAATGAGGAAGCTGGATTCATTTAATAACCCTGTGACTCACTTCACAACTGTGGCCAAAAAAAGGTCATAAAATCAGGAGTGACTCACCTTATTTTGCTATGGCAATCCTGGTCCCAACTGGTGGCATAAGCTGAGGGCTATCTACACTACATTCTGTGGTGCTCAGCTGGAAGAGACCTGTTACAGTATGTGTGACTTTGACCCTCTCGTGATGCATCTAATCTGTGCTTAAATCTGAATTAAGGAAGCATAGCTGTTTGGGGCTGGAAAAATCATTTTGGTCATTTTTCCCTAGCTCTGATAATTACACCAAATCCATTTTTTTAAACAGCAATTGATATTCACCATTCTTCTTAGGGCAGAGTTTGGCCTATCCTCGGGGAGTGCCTGGCTACATTAATGGCAATCCATGGATCTTAACCAATCCTTTCAAGGTCTGAACCAGACTAAAAATCAGCACTCGACAGTTTAATGTTCTTTTCATTGGGTTCCCACAAATGCCTGCCTGAGTAACCTGGATTTTCCTTTGAGTGATTTTAGGGGTGCTGGGTCCTGGCCTCTTGCATGATGCACACCTGAAAACACAGTCCTTGAGAACTGGTTGCCTGCCAAATGTAAACTTATACCAACTAAACCAGTTCTAAGATACCACGGGAGGTTAATTTGATACCCACGAGACGCATCAGGCAGCCCATACTTAAGTAGCCTGCTCATCACACTGTCATGGGACACTTTGTCAAAAGCATTCATAGCCTTCCCACCATGTAATAAGGAGGTTCTTTGAGGGCAGTTGATCAGCAAGATTTCTTCTTCTTATTATTCCATGTTCTAGGTTTTATTTTTTATTTTTATTTTACTGGTTAAATTTGTTTGCTGCAAAGGGACAATCTTCTGGACATATCCTTGCTGACTCCTGGTGCTAACCTGCAGTGATCGTGGCACTTTGTCCTCAGGAAGGAAGGAGCCCAACCTGGCGCAGAGAGGCAGCCAGAGCACGAGACAGCGATCTCCAGCGGAAAACTCAAAGGAGCAGAGCATTATGGAGTCAACCTTCAGCTGACTGGACAGGAGGAGAAATTGGCAGTCAAAACAGGCATTGCTGACCGAGGGGCAGAGGGGCTAAGAAATTTGAGAAGTGGACTTCTCTCTCCACTGGGGTTATCAAGTCTGAATTTTGTCCTTGTGGGGGGGAGAAGTTGGAGAGGGAATTATGGTGGTCTGAGGTCCTACAGCCTCTTCCACCTGTCCTCCTGCACTGGGCACTCCCCCTTTAAACCTGCCTGGTCCTCAGGGATGGAGGTCTTCTGGATCTGGTGGCCTGTCTGGGAGAACCCCACTTCTTCTCATCTTGTTGAGGGGGATCCAGGATGCCTCGCACGCCCCTCCCAGTTCCCTTCACTTTGCAAGACATGCTATTGTTTTCCCCTAAGAGGACCATCATATTAAGCCATGTGATAAACATATGCACTCCATCATCCAGAACAATTTATTTACAAATATGTTAATATATACACATTTATAAATGTACACACACAGTATGAGAGACTCCCATCCCACAGTCACATGTCTTGTGGGTGGAAGATTTGGAAAAGAATCAAGTGATGCTCGCAGGCAAAAGGAATCACTGCAAGTCAGAACTCTCTGCCTGATGCTGAAGGCACCGAAGGAGGGCATGAAAAGCGCCTGCCGAGCCCAACCTGGTTCCCAAGTTACCACCTGGAAATGTCTACAAGGGGAGGGCTACCTGCGACTTTCAGCTTCACTTCTCTGCAAGCAAGCAAGCAATTTAGGCTTCTGACAGGGCCGATTGGTCTACCTGCAGCCCCTAAACAAGGAAGAAAGGGAAGAGACTAAAGGGAGGTCGCCAAGGATATGTTGGTCTTCTCGTGGTCCATTCACCCTGGCCCCACTGAACCGATTATTCCCAAGGGAAGACATCGCTCCACATCAAAAAAGTGGCATGAGGAACCAGCTTCCTCTGTTCTCCCTGCCCCCAACTGAAGGATCAGCAATATCCCACTTCTACATACATGCATCACAAGGCACCATTCTCTCAACCGATTGTGGTGAAAACCAACCACAATTTGGTGCAGGTGTGCTGTACAGTAAGCCACAATTCATATTTCCTTGACTCAGTGGCTGGGCCCACACGCTGCCCTTAGCTAGAACATCACCTGCCTGTGTTGACCTCTTTGTATTCATTGCTTAAATTGAAATGGCCACCCATCTGATCTACGTGACTCAAAGCGGGTAGCAAAACATTGTTTAGCATTTCCTTTGAACTCAGTTACTGTAGATTGCAACCATGGACAGTAACTTGGTGTCGTGTGTAAATTCATGGTTTGTGTGTGTCTTGGTCAAGGTCTCTTTTGCCAGTTCCTCAGAAGGGTTTCATCCACCAGCCCTCACCCCTTCCTAGGAGTCCAGTTTCATACATGAACAATACTTCTGTCCAGCCCACCGGCTGCCCACCATTTGCTCATAGTTACAGATTCTACTTCCAGGTCACCAATCGCCAGGTCCTTGGAGGAATAAAATCTTTGTCTTTCATTTGGATTAGCAGATTCAACATATACCTTGAGCCATGGAATTTCCCTGCACAGCAACCCTTTCCGGATTTCAACACTTTCTCTAGGATGGCCAAGGTGTTGGGCTGGTGTTCTGCCTGGACCACCTTCTCAAGGTAGATTCCTGTGCATTTTTACTCCTGGATCAGGTGAGGAGACTATTTTTTAATCATCTTCCTGCCAGAAATGGCAGAACGCTTTCCAATTTCATCCAGTTTTTTTGTAAAAAGCCCTCTAATTTCACTTTCACGGATGAGAAGGAAATGGCTGTGAAGAGCTGAGGACCAGAGGAGAGGAGTGTTCCTGCTCCCGCATGGAGTAGCCAAAGTGAGCAGGAGTGTGTATGTGTGTGTGTCTTGCCTACAATGGAGTCAAGCTTTGCAGGGCAGCTGGAGAAAAACTCTCGCACCAATCCAGATCAGAAAACCCTTTTAAGCACCACCAGAAAGACCAATAGAGGTTCAGATAGGGCTCTCTTTGAGGAATCATGGCTAAGACCAGATAGGAAGCCCCTCCCCATCACCCCCATTCTAGCACAGGTTCTGCTCTCACGCTGGGCCAGGAGGAGCTGCCAGGTAGCAAAAGGCACTTTCCCCTGGCAAGGCTGCCCAAACCGGTGGGTCCTCCGAGGCAGCCATGGTTAACATCAGGGGTTGGAAGGCAAGATCAGGAAGTATCAGTAGGTGGGGAGTGTTTGTTTCGCAGGTACAGCCAGACATCTGGACTTAGAACTGACCTGTTGGCTGTCAACGCTGCTAACATGGGATGTTCTTGCTTTGACAACAGATGAAAAGGCAGCCATTTTCTCTATTGCTTTTAGAATTAGTTGATGCTGGGAGGGGGAAATGGGATGAGAGTCCAGCTAGTCATAATAATAATAATTTAGCTGTGGGAACCCAAGGACATTGGGCTCAGAGCTGATAGTGTTTTGGCGGGCTGGAGAGCTGGGGAGAAAGCCCGTGCTTTAAGCTAATTGGGAAATGTGATTTATGACTGTTATTTGGAGGAGGGAATTGTACTTTGTTACTTTGTATCCAGGGGAGGGGAATTTAGTTTTTGGTTTCAACTATGTAGTGCCGATACTTTGTTTCTTGAATAAAAGATTATTTAAGGTAAACAATGGCTCGAAGTTCTTTTGAAGAGTTTCATCTGTCGGAACCATGCCATCGGCTTCAGTGAGTCTGTTCTATGCGTGGGTCAATCTGGATCCACTCTAGATCCAGCTTTGGAACAATTTCCTATGTTGCTCCAACACAAGACCAAATTCCTGAAGTTGAGGTAGGCAAACCAGGTAAAGAAATTCCAAAGCCCATCTATGGCTAAGTTGCTTTTAGCCTATCATGGCTTAATTTTGGCTTAATGTGAACCCAGCCACTAGCTCGTTGGGCAACCCAGGATTAAAATGTCCTCTTGGCTCAATGCAGTGCATGACCCCGACTGATGACTCCCACTCACCAGCCCCCTCAAAGGTTCATGCAGCAGGCCTTCTTCTGCTCAGCCGCCGCCGAGGAGGATGCCGCGTTGGGATTTTCGGTAGAGAGTGAAATTTTCTTGTCTAGAGGGCTCTTCTGTTTCTGCTTCTGCACTTTATTGAAAATGTCTAGGAATAGGAAATGAAAAGAAAGTGGGTTTTCTATCTTTTACGTCTGCAGTGAAGAGACACCATCAATTTGCCCTTCAATAACTTGATGTAACATAAAACACAAAACGTGACATAACATATGTATATAATAATACAATAATATAAATTCTGGGAGTTGAAGTCCACACAGCTTAAAGTTGCCAAGGCTGAGAAATGGGTTCAGAGGATCAGTAACCTCTGATCCTTCAAAAGGGCCTTTGGGGACGGGAGAGACAATCAGGTAAAGAACAAGCGGGTTTGTGGTCAATGCTCTGTTTTCTATTTAGTTTGCTACATGCTGACAGCTTAGCCCAGGGATGGGGAACTATGGCCCTGTTATGAAGTGTGGACTTCAACTCCCAGAATTCCTGAGCCAGCCATGCTGCCTTAAGAATTCTTGAAGTCCACAGGTCATAAAGGGACCACAGTTCGCCACCCCAGTTTAGCCTCAGTGGTGTATCTAATCTGTTTACTGGATTATCGAGTGAATGCTTCTCCAAGATGCATCTGACTAGAGAGGCATATAATAAATAAATAAATACCCCACCCCCTTGAAGAGCCTTGCCCGGCATTCTGAGGGCTGGAAGCAGCTCTCCAGTTAAACTCTGGGCCATCTTTGCCAATTTGTCTCTGATCCAGAAGAAATCCAGATACCATCAAATTATGTTAAATAGCAGAACTCATTTGTTTCAGCCAAGGCAGCTGAGAACAGAAGTCTACTATGGACCAAACTCAGAACTAGGTAACATCTTGAATTTTCAAACTGAGTTCCTGGCGAATTTAGGAAAGATTCCCTAAAGAAGCCCGCCAAAGACGATTGCAGTTACAGTGTCTTCTACTTCTTGCTGGATAATCAGGTAGAAGTCTATCAAGCTCCATGTTCTTTCTGATGCCAAGTAAATAAGGTGTTAAAGACTTCCCTGCATAGTGGAAAGCCTAAGTCTAGACTGGCAGCCACAGAGCATCTGCTCCTCCAGAGGCGCCTCTGCCCCAGGTCGCCCCCACCTACCTCTCAAAATGGTCTCGAAAGCCAGTTCCACGTTGGTGGAGTCCAAGGCAGACGTCTCCACAAAGAGCAGCCCGTTGTTTTCTGCGGCAAGGAAGACAGAAAAATCCCCTCAATGGCCAAAGAAGCAATGGAGTTTAACTGAACAAAGGTGTGAGAAAGCCACTGAAATGAAATTTGTTCCTGTTTGCAGGAAGACACTGTGAGGTGCCCGGCTCCTTCTTCAGGGAATAGCCACCATCTTAGAGAAGAAATGTCGACTTCAAATATAATGACAGCAGTGCCCACATCTCATTTTAAAAAAAGGACTTGTATGCTTTTTTCTTTGGATCTGTTTTTCTTCTAATGCCCATTTTAATGTGTTTTATTAAGATCATTAAATCAGGGTGAATAAATTGCTGGGCATGCCACTTCCTTCCCCTTGCAGCTTGTAGCTGAAGACCAAGCCCACTAATTACTTCCAAACTATTTTGAGCTTCAGATCCATCAACATGAACTGCTGGGGCTGATGGGGATTGTCATCCAAAGCATCCACAAGGCCTGGAGCAGCCCATCTGGTTTTTCATCCAGAGTCAAAGCCGTGAGCCACATCCTGCCTTGACTCAGCGCTGCACTCACAGTCACTCAAGTCCCACCGCCCTGGGGAAGCTGCAGCCGCCCCTTCCTACCAGCATACATCTTGGCCTCATCTGTGGGCACCTCTCGGGCTTGGGCCAGGTCCGTCTTGTTGCCCACCAGCATCACAATGATGGTCGCCTCTGCGTGGTCATACAGCTCCTTCAGCCAGCGCTCCACCACGTCGTAGGTTTGATGCTTGGTGATGTCGAACACCAAGAGGGCTCCCACCGCCCCACGATAGTATCTGTGGCAGAGAATGCAGGGAAAAAGTGAGGACAGAGAACAAGATGAGAAGAGGAAGAACTCTGCAACATCTCCGCCGGGAAGGTCATCCCTGGTGGGGCTCATCACTCGGAGCTTCTGCTTCTTCCCAGAGCTTTTAACTCTGCTTGGCCTCTCCAGCCATTAACCACTCCCAGATCAGGCCGAGGGCGATGTGTTGGCCAAGGCTGGTGGCCCTTTTCTGGCCAGGAGATGGCTTTCCTCAGAGAGACCAAAGGTTTCACCTAAGAGCCTCTGCTCCAGTGCGGAGGACAGCTGGCACAGTGCTGTCAACAAGATAGCCAGGGATTTGGGCGACAGCACTGAGCACGGCCATGATCTCTGAGCGTTTCTGGTGCCACAAATGCCTCACAGAAACTGAAGCAGCTGCTTACCAGACTTTTCCCATTCAGGTAAGGAACAGAGGAAGAGAAAAATACACTGGCACAGAGACACCTTTGCTATCACTAAAGGAGAATATTTGCAGCTCAGAATTGAACTGAGGGGTCCTTGGTGCTCTCTGAGCTTGGCTGTTTTCTTGGAGCCATTTCATTACCCAACTGAGTAACATCATCAATGCTAGATAACACTGGCAATGTTACCCAGTTGGGTAAGGAAACATTTGTTAGAAAAGAAGCAACCTCAGAGAACACCAAGGTCCCTATAGTTGTCCTCCTCCTCCTCTACTCTGCAAACCCTACCTTCTAGCACTGATGATGTTACCTAGCTGGGTAATGAAATGTCTGCAAGAAAACATCAAGCTCAGACAGCACCAAGGATCCCACATCTGTGCTATCTTTATTGCAATACATGGACTGAGTGTGCACAGTATGCTTAACCAGGTTAGCAAAAGGCCCAAGGGTTACATGGATGTCATCCATCAAACCGGTTTATGAAAATTTAATATCAGATGGTGTAAACCCAGCTGCTTCAGTTTATGTTGAACCTAGAAAATGGGCGACTCCAGTCATCCTGTATGACATACATAGTTTCTCCTTCACACCTACAAGATGTTCCTCTAAGTTAAGACACGTCTAGATATGCCCTGATCCAACCCTGCCTGCATCCACATCCAGGCTGATCCTCCTATGACTCATTAATATACCCAACAGGTTCTGTGGGAAATCACCTGTAAACACCTGATCAGGTCACTCAAAGCACCAATAATAAGTCAAAAACTGTTAGACTGAGAAAAGTGGAAGGAAGGAGACATTTGACCAAGTGGAGACCTTCCTAGCTCTCAGCCCACTGCCCTCCTTGGCCACCCACCCTTTGCCTCTACTTACGCCGATGTGATGGCCCGGTAGCGCTCCAGCCCGGCCGTGTCCCAGATCTGGGCCTTCACCAGGGCATCTCCCACCAGGATGGTGCGCGTGGAGAACTCCACCCCAATCGTGGTGCGGCTGTCGTGGTTGAACTCATTGCGAGTGAAGCGTGAGAGCAGATTGGTTTTCCCCACTCCAGATTCTCCAATCAGAACCACTGGGAGGAGGAAGAAGACAACGCTGTTTAAGACGCTGGGTGCATATCTCCATCACTACATGCACATCCATTGCGTTAAGCCAGGCTTGTTTTAATCGTGGATTTGGGTTTGGGGATTTTTTTTAGTCAATCACAGTGGTTGACTTCAGACAGCCCTCTTGATAGTTGAAGCTGCAGAGGCCGAGTTCAGCCAAACCATCCCATTCCTCACAATTTGGCCAGCTGTGATTTGTACCTTCTGCAGCATTGTGGTCAAATCCAGAAAACAACTGAGCCAAGGGAATGTGCGGTTTCAGACAGTGAAAGAGGGAGCCGTGAGAGTACTGTGAGGAGCCGGGTTAGTTTCCCAGGACAGAGGAAGAATTCCCCAGAGGCAAACCGAGGTTCCCCTTGGCCTTGCAGGGGCCCCCCAAGACCCCTTTGCCCAGCAAGGCAAGCTCTTCCCCACCCACCACACTGGGGCTGAGATTGTGCAAGCGGCTAACCACATTTTAGCTAAGGGGGTGCAAATCCAGTGAATGTGGTCACTCTGTGGTTCCTGAATTGCACTATTCTCCTCCCTCGGGAAATGGGGTTGAGTAAACTGAGGTTCAGTTAGCCATGGGGAAGGCATTTGTGAAATGAATACGCACACGCACACACATGCATACCGTTCAAATATTTTTTTATCTTTATAAGAGAATCTGCTGCACGCTCCTGAGCAGGTTTGGGTGACTCAGAAGTTATGTCTGAAGTTATTCTGTGGCCTCAGAAGGGCCCTCCTCTTTTAAGATTTCACTTCTAGCAATGGGGAGGGTGTGCTGAAAACCGAGTAGCCCCCCTCCAATGCACATGCTAATTAGGGAGAACAAAACCTTCCCCATCTCTTTGATGAAGCACCAATGCAAAATGTGTGTTGCTTACCCTACTGCAGCCTTCCTCAATTGAACCCATTGGAGATGCTGGATTACAACTCCCATCCTTCCCAGCCACCATGGAAGCATCCGGCTGAGAAAACTGGGTTATTGGGATCCCACCCTATTGCTCCCCCAGCCAGACCAGCACCGTCTGTGGGAAAGGAGCCTGTCCTGGAGGGTGAGCCCTGGCAGAGACCAGCCTGGCTGCTAAAAGGCATCCCGAAGCCCGGATCCTTGTCCTTTGCAAAGGGCTGCTTGCTTTTCCCAAAGGCCTCCGCCAGAAACACGGGCAGGCGTTCTGCTCTGGGCAAAGCTCTCCAGAACTCATTTGGCAGCGGAGATTGCACGCCCTGAAGGTTTTGCAACTTCACTGTGGCCGAAAGGGCAAATGCAACGGGCCATAAGGAGGTGAAGTGCACTGCCAGGCAGGGCACTCAAGGACTGGCAGCTGAAGAAAATTCCCTGAAAAGAAGGCAGCAGCCAGGGGAGATACGATCCTCTGATCATCCAGGGACTCATGGATTGGACTTTCTAGATCCTGAGGGAGGAGGCCTGATACAGCAGAATCGATGCTAGGATCGGCCTCCCTGCTGGCACACAGCAGGAAGCAGCCTCCCTCAGGGTCCCACTTTATAGGGTCCCAGGCAGGAGCACACTCCTTCTCCTTCTCCTTCTCCTTCTCCTTCTCATCTCTCTCTCTCTCTCTCTCTCTCTCTCTCTCTCTCTCTCCTCCCTCTCTCTCATCTCTCCTCTCTCTCCCTCTCTCTCTCTCCCTCTCTCTCTCTCCCTCTCTCTCTCTCTCTCTCTCTCTCTCTCTCTCTCTCTCTCTCTCTCTCTCTCTCTGCTAGAAATAGCCCAAGCAGGGAATGACCGGCAAGGGAGGGGCAAAGTACTCAGGTGCCCTGGCCTGACTCGCAGGAACCCCAGACTGCAGTGCCATCTGACCCCCAGGACTTTCCAGGGCTGGAGTCCTTCCAAGCAAGGTGAACCCTGAGCTGGGTCAGCAGCCGCACCCCAGGCGGGAGGGAGCCCTGCACAGAGCAGGCATTTCCTGGAGGAACCGGCTCCAGGGCCCCTCCCTGGGGCTGAACCGCTTCGCTTCTGCTGGCAGTTTGTTTGCCTGCCTGTCCACCGCCCAGCCCTGGCCTGGCAGGTCTTGCTGACTTCCCTCATGCTGAAGGCGGATGTGGGGGCTCTGCCTGTGACCTCAGGGTTCACTGCGATGGCTGCCAGTTGCCACCCAGGTGAGAGGTTTTCCTTGTGCGGCCCTGGTGTGTCTTGCCAATCTCATCAACACTAAAAATCTCCACTTGTCAATAAAAGTACTGTAATAACAGCCCAGTCAAAGGAAGTTTGCCAATAACAAAAGAGAGATCCCCCTGAAATGTCAGCCCTTAAGAGTCCTGACAAAAGAATTGTAAAATGTTAAATGGAAAACATTTGAACTGATTATCCGTTTGGCTCTAAGGACACTTTGACTTTTATAACACTACACCTTGGCACCTGCCTGGGCCAAGAGCTAAATTGCCCTGAGCCAGAATCATGGAAGACATCGAACAAAGTCATCAAAGAAACACCCGGATTAAAGGAAAATGTGTCCAGATTGAAGTTGATGAAAGTACACATCCAGCCTGTTCCTAGAAGATCTTCTTTTCAGTTTGCATTACCTTGTTCATATACACCTTTCTGCTTACGGTACATAAAAGCACCCAAGACCATGTGCAACAATAAGAGTTGAGGAAACTCCATGTGGGGCCCGCATAATTTGTTGCTTCTCAAGGTGGTTTCTGTTTTCATAATGGAAATGATGACTTCTTGTTCACACCAGGAAGCAGAGGGGGGAACTCTCTTACTTCTAGAGTTGTCTCATTTGGCCCTGCTTCTCTCTCTCCCTCCCTCCCCCCCCCGTGTGTGTGTGATGCCCCCCCCCTGCACACAGAGGAAAAGCTCCTCCTTTGGCTGTGAAGGGAGAGGGTGAAGGCTGGGCAGGCAGAGGACCTTCCTAAGGGCGCATTCAAATGCCCAACTGTGCTAAGAAAGGGTTCCTAAGGGCGCAAGTGGAGGAAAGAAGCAGGGGGAGGAACTGGGGGGATGTGGATGGGACCCACATCCTCCAGAACATTCACACCTTTGGAGAGTAAGGCTTCTGTTCTGGGCATTTTTATCTAAAAAAAAAAAAAATACAACTCTTCAGAAAGAAGTAGGCCAAGTCTCAAAGGCTAACAATGGGCTCAGATGCCAAACGGAACGGGCGAGGAGGGCCGAGCACATTTGGGGGTCCCAGAGGCCGCAAGAAGAGGCGGGTCCCTTCTGGCCCCTGGCAAAGGTCAGGTCCTTCCAGGAGGAGGAGGAGGAGGAGGAGACGCCTGGTGCCCCAACGAGGGCTGCGGGGCTGCAAGGTCTCTGCCTGGGCCAAGCACCCCCACCCTGGCCAAGTCCAGCTTTTTTCACCCCCTTTCTTGGCAAAGCAATTCAGCTAAATAGGAGCTTTGGGGGGGGAATGAATGGGGTGAATTAATCAAAGGCCCTGAAAATTCAAACAGTTTCAGGACACCTGAGCCCCGCCGAGTTTCGCTCCTGATCAGGAAGTTTGAAAGAGCTGAACCGGCGGGGCGGCGGCGGGGGGGGGCGGGGGGGAGCGCGGCAGGTGCGGCCGCAAATGAAACTCGCCCATTAGCCTTCCAGGGATCGGGAGGCTGAAATCCGGCAGGGGCATCGAGGGGATCCCACCTCGGCGGCCGTTTCTTGGGCGCCTGAAGAAGGCCGCCCGCGGAAGGAAGGGCCGAGCGGGGCTCCGAGGCTCGTCGACCCCGCCCCGCTTCCCAGCAACTTTCGCCAAGCGAGCCCCCCCCCGCCCGCCCGCCCGCCCCCCCCCGGGCCGCGGTCCGGCCGTGCCCTGCAGGGGAGACCCCGCCCGCTCGCCCCGCTCGCCGCCCCCCGGGGCCCCCCGCGCTGCCGCCCCTCGCCTTTGAAGACGAAGTTGTAGTCGTCGTCCGCCGCCGCCGCCTTCGCCATGGCTGGACGCGCCGCTGCGGCTGCTGCTCTGCGGGCGGGCGGGCGGGCGGGCGGGGCGGCGCTCACCTGGGGGCGGGGCCGGCGGCAGGTGAGGCGGGCGGGCTCCGGGGGCGCCGCGGTTGTGCGGCCGCCGCTGCCCTGCCGGGCCGAGCCGGCGCCCTCGGAGGCCGGGGAGACGGGCCGGCGGGATCGGGGGCCGCCGCTTCCTTGGCTCCGCCGTCGGGCTTTCCCCGGCAGCGGCTCGGGTGCTCCTTTGCGAAGCTGGCCGCCGCCAAGCGGAGCATCGCGCCCGAGGCTGGTCGGCGGCGCCTCGGCTTCCAAAGCCGGGTCGGAGGCGGGCTGTGGCCGAAGGAGCCCCGGCGCTCTCCGCGTGCCCGAGCCCCGTTTTCAGCCCGGCCCAGACGGCCGGCGCGGCTCGGAGAGGAGTCTGGACTCGCGCGAGCGCGCTTCTTGCCCCCCCCCCGGCGGCGGGAGTGCCGAGCGGCTCGGAGGGCGAGGGCGGCAGCGACCCCGGCCGGGCTCGGCCGCCGCAGCTGAGCTCCTCCTGCGCCCCTCGCCTCGGGGCTGGGTGAAGCCCCGGGCGGGGAGCGAAGCCTCCGGTGTGGGACTCATCAGTGGAGGGAAGCCCTGCAGACCCAAAGGGCGCCTGTGGCCGTGATTACAACAAGCCTGCCCGGTAGGCCGGTGGGCTAACTCAGCTGCCCCACCTTGGAATTGAAACGAGGCTTTTTTCTGCCTTTTTAGACCACCACCCCCCCCGTCTCCGGCTGGGTGGGCTTCTTGTATCGGCGCTGAAGTTTGGGAACCCCGCAGAATCTTTTTACCGATTACACTGTTGTACAGATTGACTCTACAGAAAAATGTTACTGACAGAATATTATAAAGGGAGAAGGCTTGGAAAACTCTATCATACTCAAAGTAACTCCCAAATAATTGGGCAAATTATCTCCTTTCATGCCCCTTGGTGGAAGAAATGACCAATTGTCTTTCATCTCTGCCAATCTATATCAGTACTTTTCAACCCTGGCAAC
This sequence comes from Bothrops alternatus, assembly GCA_034064705.1. Taxonomy (NCBI): domain Eukaryota; kingdom Metazoa; phylum Chordata; class Lepidosauria; order Squamata; family Viperidae; genus Bothrops; species Bothrops alternatus. Next base: position 3,330,850 of record JARGCV010000988.1, read on the forward strand.
TTTAAGATTTGTGGACTTCAACTCCCAGAGTTCCCCAGCCAGCCATGTTGGCAGAGAACATTTGCTGATATCCTAGTGGTGCAAATCAGGTGTGGTCACATCCTCCCGGGGCAAACCATTTGAGCAGAGCTGGTGAGCTCTGGATGATGGCCTTTCCTGTGGGGAGCAGGCATGTGCTCCTTTGCCCCAGCGGCCCTTGGCCTTTGTAGGCCACAGGAAGCTGACTCTGAAGGGACTCCTTTGGCAGTGATGCCCCAAGCAGGCTGAGTGCTGAGCCTCCCCGTCCATCTGGCCAGACCAGAAGGGAGGAATGCGGAGGTGGTGACCTCAGCTTGGCTGCAATGTGGAAAGGCAAGCTGAGGTGGGGCTGGCAGGCCTCCAGAGTCACCTTGTTTACTTTTAAGCTCAAAACACTTGGAGACGCTCAAGGATGTCCACAAGGTGTTGGTCGAAAAACTTGAGAAGGTGGCCAGGGACGGCATGATTAAAACGTGACCTGCTTTTTTATGTACAGCCTGTGGCAAAATGCATTTTAAAAAGTGGAACTTTGATTATACTGTTGTCAAGATCTGATATGGGACTCGCCCCAAGAAGATCCCTGAATGGGAAGCGAGAGCAGACTGGCTCTCTGGACGGGCAGACCTGCCACCCTCTTCCCCAACCTGACGCTGACCCTGCTCTTACGGTCCCTGGCCAGTAGAGAATGTCTTCAGCTACCGCAGGGCTTTGTTCTCTTCCACTCCCAGGCCCCGTCTTCATCTAGCTTCATCTAGCTTACTGGGGGTGAACAAAAGGCAATGAAAGCATCCGTGGCAATGTATGTAAAAACAGAACTTTCAGATTCGTAAGAGTGATAAGATAAACACAGCATCCTCATTTGATCGGCCTAGTGGGTGGCTTCTCAAGAGTGAGAAATATAATTTTATCACGTTGGGGCTAAGATGAAGTGTAATTTTTCCTGAGTCTGAGCTAGAGTTTTGGGGGATGATGTCAAGGAGAGAACAGTTCGGATTTTGCCTGGAAAGTGGCTTGACCATGCAAGGTGAGAGGATTCAGCTGTGGCTGATTCCAAGCAGGGCCTCTCCTGGGACAGCCCTGCCGCACCCAGGAAATCCTTGGAGGATGATTCCAGCTTACAACCCTCTGGGAACATCCAAACTTTGAGGGATTTAAATGCATCCTGGATTTAATATGGAAATCTCTGACTAGTCGGTGCGGTTTGCCCAATCAGGAGCCACGTGTGGCCTTTTAGAAAGCTTTGGCATGCGCTGGGGAGTTGGGGTTCCTCCCCCCCAAACTAAGGAACTGTTGCCACTTTGATTTTTTCCTCAGCCTGAAATACGGATTGGTACTTGTGTGATTAGTAAGAAGAGGGCAGGCCAGCACACCTCGCATAATTCCATTTTTTGCCACAGCCCATGCCATCCATGGCTGATGGGAACTAAGACCCCCAAGTAGTAGGAGGCTTGGTGTATCCTAGTGAGGGTGAATGTGACCCCTGGCATCAACAGGCCATGGGTTGGCCACTCCTGAAACACCCTCTTTGGAGACCAAGGGTTCCCAAGGATGCCATCTGGTTACGCAAAGCCCTGTGTGAGCAAAAGGTACACTTAGGACTCCAGCTGGAGACTCTGGAAGACCTGCAGGGTCTGAAGCCACAACTGAGTTAACCCTGCTTGCTGTTAGGGGGTGATGTGCCCCCACTCCTGCCCACAGCCAGTTTCCTTGAACTGAGTTGTGGTGAAGCCTCTGCACTGACAGAACCTCTCACAACTGCCAGTCATTTGCAGAGGCGCTCTGGGAAACTAGAAGGCAGCCCGTTGCCAGCTGCATCTGTGCCCAGTTCTATCGCTCTTAGGGATCTTGGAACGTCACATGCAAGCTGGCGACACTCAGCCACGTATGTCTCTGCCACCACTGAACCGGGTGTTGCGTGCATGACTGACCAAGGCTGGAAGACAGCCAGTTGACTGAGAAGCTGATCTTGGTATGAATGGGGCTGTTTGAATGGGCAGGTCCCAGTTCCAGGGCTAGGCATCATGTGCTGGGTGGGGTAGCCTGGCAGAAGAGGCACCAGGGCAAAGCAGTGGGCAAAGCTGTTTCTCTGAAAAGCTGACATTGCTGGCCAAGAACATCAGCGAGCAGCTTCAGCTGGAGTGACAGTCTCCTGATCAATGCCAGCTCCTGTGCACGCTTCTAAACGCCTCCCCCCCATCGGCCAAGGCCAGGCTGAGCATCGAGAGGGGTGCCGGGCCGTTCCTGAGCCTCAGCAGATGACTGTGGGAGAGGCTTTTCAGGTTTTTATTTTCCACTGTTGCTGTTCTATCTTTCATGGCATTATTGTAAAGCACTTTGAGATCCTGTGGGAAAACAGAAGGCTGGTCATTCAGATTTTTAAGAAATTCTATTCATAATCCTACATTGGAAAGTTTGAAAACTTTCATTGCCAACAGATAAGGACAATTCTCTGCTCCTTACCTCCTTGATGCTTTAAGGGCTTATCTGAGTTAACTGAATTACCTCAGTTTTCTCTTTCTGATCCCTGCGATGATTTAACTGCTTTGCTTTTTGTTTCAGGGGCTGGAAGAGGTTTCCAGTTAGTGCAGGAGACACCAGGAAAGCTCTTCCTATTTCTCAGTCAGCCAGAAGCTCCAGCAGAGACCTTTTGCATGGCTAGAAGCCTTTCCCAGCTTCTAGAATCAGCAGTCGAGGCTTCCAAGTGATAGGAAAGGCCCTGAGGAGGTGACTCAGGGCTGCCTCGCCCCTGAAGCCCGGCACAATAACACTAAGAGGAGGAAGGTGCGGCAGGTGCAGCTTCCCACTTGGCACTGGAAACCTCCTGAAACTCCCTCCCCTCCCATGGGCCTCTCCCTGCAACAGACCGAAGCCAACCCGAAACCCTACCTGGGAAGGGGCCATTCATACTCCAAGGAGGCCTGCAGGGCAACCAAGAGAGTTAGGGGAAGGGAGAATTTATCTCCTTCCAGCCATCTCCACTCGGGTGGGTTGGTTGAAACGGTCCAATTTGCAAGTCCAACTTTAGGACAGGCCAACAGGACCTCTCCCTCCCTCCCACCCACCCCCTACTTGAAGGCTCCCCCTAGGCACAGCGTCAGCCCTTCCCTGGGAAAAGGGTCCTTTTGACCAGAGATATGCCCAGCAAGCGCCAAGGTAGGCAGATCTGAAATCAAGCAAGACCAGCAAGGAGTGGAATCATCTTCCTGAGTCTTGGGTGACACCAAGTGGTGGCCTTCAGTATTGCCTTCAAACTTAGGAACCCCAGCTAAAGAGGGGCTCCTGCCTTCCCCAGGATATATAGTCCTCGACTTATGACCAAAATTGGGACCAGAATTTCCATTGTTAAGCAAGTCACACCTGAGTTTATGGCCTTTTTTGCCAGGGCTGTTAAGCAAATTTCTAGTTCTTATCTTGTATTTCTCAGAGAGGAGTTCTGGGCGGTGATCGTGTGGTTGTTACCCAAGCCCATCTTTACCCACCGACTTTGCTTGTCAGAAGCCGGCTGGGAAGGTGGCAAATAGTGGGGATGCTGCAAGGATCGTCACCTTTTCAGCAACGCTGTAACAGTGGCTGAATGAATGGTTATAAGTCGAGGACTACCTGGGCTCCCAGGTAAACGTCTTTGGACGATTCCCTCCTGCCGTGTCAGGGTCCACTTCCTTCTTTCTGGAACAATGGCTCCACTTCTCTCCCCTTCGGACAGCTCTGGGCAGCAGGTCTGCCCTCGAGGTCATCCCAGCCCCTTTCATCCATCCTCAGGCAGAGAAAAGCTGCTAAGAACATCCTTTATTCCTTTCCCCGGGTCCCCCTCGTGTCTGAAAGAAGCACCTGGTCGGTGCTCAGCGCCCTTCAAGGTCTGCTCGGAGGCAGGACTCGCCAGACTGAGAAGCCGACCAGGTCCCATCAGGAAGCAGCCACCTGGGCCAGGGGGTCTTCGAGGTATTGCACCAAGGCTTGAGCCTGCAGAGAGAAGGGAAAATGCTGGCCTGTCAAGAGAGCCTTGTAGCCAAGCTCGGCTTCAACTCAGCTGCAGGTCTCTGCTGCAGTCTTGTAAGAGGCTCTCCTGCTGCTGGGACGAAAGAGAGAACACCTATTCTAAAGTTTCCTGGAGGGATTTACCCAATTTTAAAACATGGAATGGCTAACTGCATTTTAGTCTAATATGATGTGGGCCATGGTGCAGCATGATTTTTGACAAGTGTATCGTGAGAATCCAGGAAACAGGATTAATTCCATAATCTAGCACTTAAAATAACCATGTATAAGCATGTCGTGGAATACTACTGAAAATATTATTCCAAAGACTCTTTGAAGCCCAATTCCAGATGCAGGAATAGGCCCCTCACAAAGGAGACGAGTCTAATTTATTGAACAGGAAGCCTTCTATGGACTTTTTGGGTAGAAATGAACAAAATGAACCTGTGATCTACAATTTTGATGGTTAGACAAACTATAGAAAGAGAAATATAACTTTATTTTTACTTATAATTGCGATGAAGAATATCAGAATCCATTTCTTTATATTTCCCCCCCCCCCGTCTTTTCCATTTTTTCCCCTCTTACCTTTGCTTTCAACATGCCAAAGCCCACCGTCTCCTTCGCATACATGCACAACAGCAGATTAGAAACTCTGGTGATTGCCACACGGCCCTCCTGGATTTTGGGAAAGAAAGGGAGCTAGGAGAAACAATTCCAAACTGGAGATCTCTTGGCTTAGCACCCCTCCACTTTAGCCCCGGAGCAACTTTGGACAACTTTCACCCTGTCTCCAGTGTATCTTTTATAAGGAAGATTGTTGAGAAAGTGGTCACGCTGCTACTTGACAGAACTTTGCAGGAAGCAGATTACTGGAACCCTTCCAGTTGCATTTCAGATCTGGGTACAGGACTGAAACAGCCCTGATCACCCTCCAGCCTTCCAGAGCAGGGGTGGGCAACTAGAGTCCCTTGATGACCTGTGGACTTCCACTCCCAGAATTCTGGGAGTGGAAGTTCACAGGTCATTAAGGGGCAATAGTTGTTGGACTTCTGGTTCCGGATCGCGGCACTGGCGGTCGTGCAGAGAGTCATCTCTTCACCGGCAGGCCCTTAACAGGGTCGAAAGTCGCCCTGGAGGAGCGACTACTGATGAGGAGGACTCTCGTCGATCGCGGAAGGGCAGCAGCTCCTTTCGCGGTCCGAGGCAGCTCCTTAGGGCCGACAGAGAAAAGATCGGCCATTAATATGGCTGATCACTTAGCCGCACCAGCCGAAAGTCAGAAGAACATCTAAGCATAAAGAACCACCGTGGAAGATCCAGGTGAGACCTTTCCTTCCCTCTCTTTACCTTAACTATCTCCCTGTGAAAAGCTTTTGGAACTATTTCCCTGCTTTGAGAAAGCGGTGTCTGTTTACTGGGGGAAAAGAGCTCAGGAAACAAAGAAAAAATAATTAATTTTTACTATTTTCATTCTTGGATACTCTGGGATCCTGAAAACATTCCTACATTGAACTTTATTACTCTACTCTTTATTACTCTACTTATTAAGCTGGAGAATTTATTTTATTTTTACTTTTACTTTTTTTACTTTCCTAACTAGATAAAACTGTATTGGAATCTGGAAAAAACATTTTACAGCCTACTGGGGACATCTTGTGGTGAAAGCTGACACTGCAATTGTATTTCCTCTTTGATTTTGAGGCTGGGTTTGACCTTCAAATTATTATAAAAGGGAAAAGATAAAAGTTTTGAAACAGCTGGGTGGTGAAACTGCTTAGTAGAAACTGTGGAGGTGGATATTGGCTGACTGTTAGTAAACATAGCCTCCACTAAAAGACTAAAAGATTATTTCACCACTGAAATGGAGGAATTTTACCCACAGCTTAACTATAAGCTTATACTGGAAAAAATTTTGGAGGTTACGGAGCAAATGAACTCTAGGATGAATACCAAAAATGATATTCCAGAACTACAAATTGAACCTCAAATTTTAACTGATCAACTTATAGGCCAAAAAATAATAGAGGAGGAACAGATTAACTTCAAAGAGGCCTGTATGCAACAACACACATAATTTAATGAGATGGAGGAGCCTCATTCACAACTTAAGTATAAATTTATACTGGAAAATTTTTTTGAAGCTACTGAGCAAGTGAATTCCAAAATAAAAGCCCTTGCACCAAAATTTCAAACTGATTTCCAGACTCCAATTGACTATAAGTCAAAAAACAACAGAAGAGGAACAAATCAACACAGAAGACAACATTACACAATCCTACGTACCACTCATTGAGAGCTTTGACGACCAAAGAATGACTTTAATTAAAACACTTGTAATACCAAAAGCAACAGGAAATGATTTGCAAATACGAGGTATTGAAAACTGTGATAACGTGGATAACCAACTAGTAACCACAACATTGAACAAAACTGATTATACTACTCAGACGATACTGGAAGAAGGAGAAAAGAAGTACGACCAGACTGAATTGTTGATAAACACTCCTAATCAAATACTGAGATTTGATGATATAGAGGCTTTTGTCAACGCTGCTAATATTGAATATTCTTGCTTTGACAAAATATGCAGAACTGTCTGGTACTTTTAGAGTTAACTCAGATGAAAATGGGAGGGGGGAGAATGTGTAGAGAGTAATTGCGCGGGCTTCAGAAGGAAGTGAACCTTTGCCCCCCAGGCTGGTTGGAGAACTTGACTCATGACAGCAAAAGAGGGAGGGAAAATGCTAGCAAAATAACTGCTCTGGGGTGGAGATTTCAGATCTTGGCATCCATCCATGATGTGCCGAAAATTTGTTACACTGTAATAAAGGCTTTTTAGGATAAACAATGCCTGGAAGTTCTTTGAAGTGTTTCATTAGTCAGAACTCTGACAGCTTTTTTATGGAAACCTGTCTGGCACAAAAAGAAAGCCAGAGTTAGATTCAAAAATGAGACTTAAAATTTTACTTAATGGGTTTAAAAGGCTTTTAGAGATTTTGACTGATTTAATACAGTACCAATTGAGATGAATTATTGACTAGATTATAGTTTGGAATTGTAATAAGAAAAAGGTTTTATATAAAGAGTTATTAGGATAAGAAATAGAAATGGATTTTTTTTGAGTAATATTTTTATTTTAGGTATGATAATCACTTTGCAATGGAAGGAGAACAAGAAAATGAATTGTGATAAAGGAAGACATGGCATTAATAAATGAGTTATTAGAATAAGAAATAGAATATATTTGGGAAATGTAAGAATGTAACTGTTGGAATGATATGTTTATTTTAGATATAATTATGTTATGAAACAAGGGAATTTAGGGATACCCGAAGTGTAAATAATGTGTTTATTAAGGCTAAATTGGATTATGGTAACTGTAAGTTAGTAAAGCTCGAAAACAGGATTTGGACTTATATAGGTGAAATGCTATTGATAATTTTTTTTGATTGAACTTTATTTAGAAATGTATTAATTTGAATATGTTATATTGAGGGAAATAGAGAGGGAATCTTTAAAGAATTAACCTGAGCCATATATGTACAATTTTGTTTTTGGATGATTGATTACCCCATCACCACGTTGTTTCCTAAGCATCTTGATGTAAAAACTAAACAAATTAATAAAGTTCAAAATAAAAAGGGGCCCATAGTTGCTCAGCCCTGTTGCAGAAGCTTCTGAGAAGAAGAGCCAGAGAGAAAATCAAATTGTAGGTCGCCTACCATGCAGTCCATCAGGATAAACTTTAAATTGTCCTCATTGAATGCTTGGTGCCCATTCTTGTCGTAGGCCACCCATATATTGCTGGCTATGGCAGCTGTGACTCTGGCATCCGTGTCTCCGTAGCCGGAATAAGCGAGAAGAGAACCCTCATTGTTCAGGAGCCTGGAGGAGGAGAAAAGAATGGCAAAACAAACAGATTAGGCAATGTACAGTTTACATATATGCTGCTAGAAAAATGCCACGCAGTACTGTATAACTTTAACCCAGAGTGCAGTGCAAGAGTGCTATGCTTCAGTGGGGATTCTGGGAGCTGAAGTCCACACATCTTAAAAGTTGTTGAGATTGAGAAACACTGAGCCAGAGGAAAAAATGCCAATTATCAAATCTCTTCCAGAATTACAGGTAGTCCTCGACTTACAACAACTCACTTAGTGACCGTTCAAAGTTACAACAGCATCGAAAAAAGCGACTTACGACCTTTTTTCACATTTATGACCATTGCAGCCTCCCCAGGGTCACGTGATCAAAATTCAGCCACTTGGCAACCGGCTCATATTTATGACGGTTGCAGTTTGATCACTTTTGGTGACCTTCTGTCAAGCAAACTCAATGCAGAAGGTAGGTTTACTTAACAACTGTTGGCTAACTTAACAACCACACTCACTCAACAATTGGGGCAAAAACGTAAAATGGGTCAAAACTCACTTAACAAATGTGTCACTTAGCAAAGGAAATGTTGGGCTCCACTGTGGTGGTAAGTCGAGGGCTACCTGTACGGCATTTATAAAAACTCTGAAGGATATAAAATTCAGAATAATTCCGGCTCGCAGCCGCTCCTTTCTTTCTCTGTCAGTCTGGGGCCCAGACTGCCGCTACTCGGCTGCACCAGCCAGCCCTCCCTCCACGCGGCCCCTCCTCGTACACACGTGCAGCGCAAACTCCTTTTATCCGCCGCTCCCCCCAACCGCCCCGCGGCAAAGGAGCGTCTCCGTGGGGCTCCGGGAAGCACCGCGGGAAGCAGAAACGCCGATCCGGGCAGGGCAGATGCGGAAGAGCGGGCCGGGCGGGTCTCCGCACGGCCTCCGCGGAGGACTCACAGGGTGCTCTGGACGCCTCCCGTGTTGGCCTGGCTCAGCACCTGCGTCAGGGCCTTGGGGCGCAGCATGGCCCCCGCTCCGCGTTCAGGAGGGGAGACGGGGAACACTACGGCGCCCGGTTTTCTCAGCTGACCGGGCCCGCTCCCTCGCTGCACGCTGGGAGTTGTAGTCTTCGGCTCTTCCTGTTCCGAATACTCCCGCCTTTCCCCGGCGCCACTCTATCCGCGCTCCTCTGTCCTCTGAGACAAGTCGGGGCGCTCTGGGAGCTCGTCTCGCTGCGCTACCCGTCCCTCGGGCGACCCCGGGCCCTGGCGCGTTAGGAGGCCGGAGGCCGTTCTTCTATCGCAGCGTTCCGAGCTTCCCAAGGACGGGCTTTTGGGACAAGCGACGCGACTTTCCGGAATAACCTCGGCCGTGAACTATGAACTCCGCCGGCGGCCCTCCGAGAGTTCCGGAACGGCGCCCAGACCGCCGGAAGTGCCCCGCCGGCACCGCTCTGCGCTCCCCCTCGGCCAAGATGGCGGAGCTGAGTGGCGGCGGCGCCTCGTCCTCCTCGCAGCCGGGCCAAGGCGGGGGCCAAGGCGGGGGCGACGGCGAGCCCGCGGCGACAGCAGCCACGACGGGCGCCCTGATCCGCGTGACGGTGAAGACGCCGAAGGACAAGGAGGAGATCGTGACGGGCGAGCGCGTCTCCGTCAGGGAGGTCCGGCCGGGCGGGGCTGCGGGGGAGGGGCGGGCGAGGGGGGGAGCGTCGCTGCGGCTTGCCTGACCCCGGCCCCCCCTCTTTTCTGTGCCCCCCCCGCAGTTCAAGGAGGAGATCTCGCGGCGGTTCAAGGCCAAGCAGGAGCAGCTGGTGCTGATCTTCGCGGGGAAGATCCTGAAGGACGGCGACTCGCTGCTGCAGCACGGCGTCAAGGACGGGCTGACGGTGCACCTGGTCATCAAGACCCCGCAGAAGTGAGACCCCCCCTCCCAGCCTCCCCCTCCCGCCGCCAGGCCGAGCTTTCCTCTCCAGGGGGGGCTGGGGGAGACCCGGCTTCCTCTGGCCGGTTGTGCGAATCAGGTCCCGTGTTCAGCTGTCACACATCGACGGTGGGGGGGGGCGGGGGGTCCGTCCTTGCCTGTGAGCGGCTTCTGCTTCGGGCTAGGCGGAGGACGCGGCTGCACTGAAAGGGCGGAAGATCCTCCTTTGCAGGGAGGGCCAATCTGAGCAGAGCCACCGCGAACAGCTGGGGAATGGCTCAGATGGGCTTCTTTATTGTTGATCACCAGTTCACAATAGAACAACAGAGTTGGAAGGGACCTTGGAGGTCTTCTAGTCCAGCCCCCTGCTCAAGCAGGAGGCCCTGTACCATTCCGGGCAAATGGCTGCCCAGTCTCTTTTTAAAAGCCTCCAGTGATGGAGCAGCCGTGACTTCTGGAGGGAAGCCCTCACCATTGGGAAGTTTCTCCTTAGTTTTAGGTTCCTTCTCTCCTTGCCCCACCAGATCGCCTGTTTTCCCCTGGGAAATGATAAATACAAACCTAAGATGATGTTACCTAGTTAGGGTAATGAAATGTCTGTAAGAAAAGAACCAAGTTCAGAAAAGCACCAACGATTTCTCACAAACCTGAGTTTGACACTCCCCCCCCCTTGAACGGACTCCTCATCCCGCCCCCGTTTGGGACCTCTTCTCCTTCAGCCAGTGGTTGCCTCCCCAATGGTGATTTTCGTGTCTTGCTTGATTTGTAGGGTGCAAGAACCTCCCGGGGTGACAGTGGCTTCCCCTCCGGTCCCCTCCGCCACTGCTTTGCCTGCCACAGGGTTAGTTCTGGCCCCTTCCGCAGCTCCTGCTTCACCTGCGGCCCCCTCCCAGCCATCCACCTCCAGCAGTAGTCTTTCAGACGTAGGAAACAGCAACTGGAGGAGCAGCGCTTTGGGAGGCACGCCGGGGTCAGCAGGGGAAGGAATGCCCAGCGGCGCCACCTCCATCCTCTGTAAGTATCTCTTCACTGGCAGAGCTCTTAGAAAGCAGCTCGGGGGCAGACACTACTTCTTGGGGGTCTGAATTGCCAGTGTCTTGGTGACCTACGGTGGGGTCATCCATCCAGAGATGGCAAAAAAAATGATGAGGGACCGGCTTTCAAGTACCTATAGACAGGAATGATGGGTAGACAACCAGATGTTTAGGAGTTGGTTTGCCTGCTTCTCCTTAAGCTCTGTTCCAGACCAGATTTGGGTAGTCAGCCCCAAGCCTGCTGTCAGATCTGCCCCTGTCAGATCCCTTAGGAAAGAAAGACCCTCGACTCCATTTGGGTGAAGTGATGGGCTCCTTTACTAAAAGTTGCTGTCTGCAGTAAAGTCAGGCTACAACTAAGATTTCCCCATTCCACTCTCGGGGGGGGGAGGGGCTGGCCTTGAGTGCTGGCACACACTGGTTCTGCGCCAGCCTGTCATTCCCCCCCCCCCGTCCCTATTTCCCATCAAATAATCCCCTTGCTTGTTTATTGCCTATTTGTCCCCCCTTGCCCTGTCCCTCCTAGCCTTTGATGGCAGGATGCCGGCAAGGCACCAAGCTGAAGATGGCAGAGCTGACACCTGCTTCCTTCCTTGGAGGTCGTTGTCTGAGGTGCTCTTCCTTTCCTCCTTGCCTCTCCCAGCCGGCTTTGGGGGCATTGCTGGGCTTGGCCACCTGGGGATGGGTTCGGCAAACTTCATGGAGCTTCAGCAGCAGATGCAGCGGCAGCTGATGTCCAATCCAGAGATGCTGTCCCAGATCATGGAGAACCCCTTGGTCCAGAGCATGATGTCCAACCCAGACTTCATGAGGCGGACGATCACGGCCAACCCTCAGATGCAACAGCTGATGGAACGGAACCCAGAGATCACCCACATGCTGAACAACCCCGAGCTGATGCGCCAGGTGGGCACCTTCTCCCTTCTCCTTGGACTTGTGGGATTGGCTGCCTTTGCAGGTAAGACCAAGGCAGGTGTGAGGAGCACGGCCCGTAAGCATCCCTCAGCTACAGCAGTTGGCGGTTCCCAACCAATACGGGAGCTTCTCTGCGCTGTTGATTGGTTTGTGGCTCGTGGGTGGTCACATGATCTCTGCTCCCTGCCTTCTCCTGACAGGTGAAGTATCTTTGGGGGGTACCTGAAGCAGAAGGAAGGAGGGGACATTTTCAGCAGGGCTTGCACAGCGAAAAGAAGCTTGTGCCGATCCGCCAGTCACGCGATGCCTAGCTGGGGAGGAGAGGGGAGGGGCAGCAGACCCTCAAGCTCACCCTTTGGCAGCCCGCAGGGCCCGTGCTGCAGACGCCCTAGCGATTCAGATCGGCCCTGATGCAAGGCTGCCCTCAGCAGTGGGGAATTTCACCCCCTAGGAAAGTTTGGATGATGCTGAGTCCCACCTCTAGGCTGGGAGTCCTTGAGAACCTCGTTGGAAGCTCCTGAGCAAGTGAAATTCGATTGGCTGGCTGAAGTGCCGTGTGGGGCAGACTGAGCGCTGGCTCAGAGTGGCTGTGATGGTTTTGTCTGTCTCTTGGATGACTCCTGCCAGGTGGACTTAGTCAGTCAGGCGGTTGGAGAAATAGGTGGTGTGGGATGTGCAGCCAAGCACTGCTTTGCGTCTCGGGGCAGAGCTTTTGTGTGGAAGCCTTTCGCGGCCTCACCCTCCTGTGTCTGGGTGGGTGTCTGCGCTTTGGGGGATGTGATGGATGCATCAGGCTGGGTGGAGGAGTTCTCCCCTGTGGGCTTCAGCCAAGTTGATTGTTCTTCTTTCTTGGTCTGGCTGTCCTCTGCATACTGGAAGCCAGGCCTTTTCCATCTTCCCTGCTTTCTCTACATTCCCCTCCCTTGGTGGGGAAAATGTTGGGCTAGCGCTGGGCAGTCCAAGATTCAAGTCCTCCTGCAGACCAGCTAAGGTGTGAATGAATCGTGGTTTAAGACCCTGCCCAGCCATTTTTCTGTCCAGCCTCTTTCCAGAAGCAGAACAACAGGTGCAATTGCTTTTCCAAACAGGATTTTGTACCTATCCTGTCTGCTTGGACCCTAGCTTCTGAGTTTGACTCTGCCTTGCTTGCTCATTTTTCAGTTGCTCTGCCACCAACTCCAGACCAATGATGGTCAATCCTTGCTTGTTGCAGACTCTTAGGAAAGAAGTGAAGGCTGTATTTACTTAATTAAATAATGTAATATTTATGCCACTCACCTCCCCCCACAAGGTGACTCTACTTCGGCAGTGTTGGCTGTCCGTTGTGCCTCATGCCACAAAAAAGGCAATGCCAAGCAAGGTGGCTGCCCCTGGTTGGCTTAGATCCTCTGTCTCTCTCCTCAGACCATGGAGTTGGCACGCAACCCAGCCATGATGCAAGAGATGATGCGCAACCAGGACCGAGCCCTGAGCAACTTGGAGAGTGTTCCCGGAGGGTACAGTGCCTTGCGGCGCATGTACACGGATATCCAGGAACCGATGTTCAGCGCTGCCAGGGAACAGGTGTGCATGGCTGTGCTTTGCGGAGTGCTGTTTTCAGCTGCTAATTAGAACAGCAGAGTCTTAATCATGACCAGCAGGGACTCATGACTTGGGCGTCTTTTAAAGTTACACACAGTTGTTCCTTGGGGAGGATCATATATTTGTGTATCCTTAAGAACTCAGGTGAGTGGAAATCTTGGGCCGTTCTAAGAGACCCTGTTGGCTCAAATATGGGTTGTAATGAAGACCCAGTGTGTTGTAGCCTAGAATGACATTCATAATTGCAAATGCACGAGTAGCTGAGCTTAGCTGCTTTCCTTGGTGGTGGTTCTCTTGATCCAGGTCAGTTTTACCAGACGTTAGTTGATCTGCAAACCTGCTCAGAAAATGGATTCTGCTTCTGCTTTACAGGATCTGATTGCAAACAGAGATTAGCCAGATCCCACAGATTTGTAGATTTCTATAAAGAGAAAACTTTCTGATCAATCCTTGACCTGCTGCTCTCCCATCACACCTGCGAGAAGGCAGCCCTAAGTGAGGATGCACAAGTCCTCTGCCATTGTCTTCTCTTTCTAGTTTGGCAACAATCCCTTCTCTGCGCTCTCTGGGAGTTTGGACACCCCAAACTCCCAGCCTCTGCGGACGGAGAACCGAGAGCCGTTGCCCAACCCTTGGAATCCCGTTCCTGCTTCTCAGGGCCAGGAGCCGGAGAACGAAGGAAGCCCTGAGCCCGTCCCAAGCCGGAGCACGCCCACCATCTCCAACCCTCTGGGGGTCAATGCAGCTGCTTTGGGATCAGGTACGGCCTTCACCCGGAGGCGCTTTGGCAGCCGCACCAGCCTTTCCGGCTCAGTGCCATCGCCTTTATTTCAGAGAGGGGCCCTAGGTGCAGCATCACGCCTTGCACTGGAGGTCTCTGTTATTTTAAGGACAGTGAATGAGTTGATGCTTTTCGTGGGTTTTATCTGGAATGCCAGTTAAGTAGAAAACCTGACTTTTCAAGCGAAAAGTCTGTTTCTCATGCAACCCAGTGCAGCTTGGGCAAAGCAGCATTTATAGGCAGGCGGAAAGGTGAACCAGCTGCCGAATCAACCCTGGCCGTGGCTGTGGGATATGAAAACTAGTGAAATCCCTCACATGCCCCCCATTTCTAGAGAAAGACTCCCTCCTCACAGAACCCAGCCCCTAATACTGCCGCAGTCCTGCTCCACTTCCAGTATTCTTTCTCTGCCTCTGCCTGAGATTGTATGGTTTCCGATTGTGCCCTTTATTCCGAGGGGGGCTGGTAATCGTCCCATAAACGACATTAATGGCATTTTCTTCAGTGCCTTCTGAGAGGCTTTTGGGGGGGGGGAATTCTTGCCATGGCGTCATTCGCTATAGATGAATGTCCTCTCCCAACCCCGCAGGAATGTTCAGCAGCCCAGAGATGCAGGGTCTCCTCCAGCAGGTCTCTGAGAATCCTCAGCTGATGCAGAGTGCGATTTCGGCTCCTTACATGCGCACAATGTTGCAGACGCTCGCCCAGAACCCAGAGGTTGCCGCTCAGGTGGGTACAACTCTTTCCCCCCATGGCTGGGTGGTTGAGGGACCACCGGAGCTAGTCAGATGCTCTAATTCTCCAACAGAGTTATTAATTATTATTATTATTATAATTATTATTATAACAGAGTTGTCCCTCTATTGCATTACATTTGCAGTGCAAAGTGGTTTCCTTAAGATTAATACAGGTAGTCCTGTTTAGTGACCATTTGCAGTTACGATGGTGATGAAAAAGTAACTTTGTGGCCAAGCCTCACATTTACGACCTTCGAAGATCTGTAAAGCAAAGGAAATCTGAAGTCAGAGCGTAAGCACAGTTGCGGTTTCACTCAGCTTCACCTAATGACCAAGTGGCAGGTCCCAGTTATAGTCACCATGAAGTTGGGGAGACAGCCCTGCATGCCGTGGCCTCCGGTGGTGTGTTCCTGCGAGGGGAGTTAGGGAAGGGCTTGGACTCTGCCCACTAGGCCGGGCTCCTCTGTTTCCTTCCAGATGATGGTCAACGCTCCGCTCTTTTCTGGCAACCCTTCCCTTCAGGAGCAGCTGCGCCTTCAGCTGCCCGCCTTCCTACAGCAGGTGCACCTGGGGTGAAAACTGGTGGGGGCTGCAGATTTGAGTCTGGAGTAGAGGCCAGAATCGTAGCCCTCTGTTTCAGCCCCCCTCCTCTCTTCTCCCCCCCTCCCCCGGTTGCAGCTCTGGGTCTGAGCACTGGACTCACAAGGAGATCTAGCCTCCTCGCCTTAGCAGTGGCCTTGAACACACTCATGATTCACTTATGGCTCTTTATTACACCCCCAGATGCAGAACCCCGACTCGCTCTCGATCCTGACGAACCCTCGTGCCATGCAGGCTTTGCTTCAGATCCAGCAGGGACTCCAGATGCTGCAGACGGAGGCCCCAGGCCTCGTGCCCAGGTGGGCCCGGTCGCGGGATTCAGCCCTGGAGGGATAGCGTCAAAGTGGCGTCTTTCTGGTGGCTGCTGCAGACAGGTCTCCAGCTCTCTGCCTTGCTTCTTTGCTGAAGAAATGCATTCTTGCCTTGTAGTCTGGGATCTCTTGGGCCCCCCCAGCCCCCTGCACCTTCTGCCGGAGGAACTGCAGTCCCGGAGCCTCCCGTATCCAGCATCTTGGCCCCTGCCAGCGCCTCCCCAGCTGGGGACAGTAACCCCTCCCAGCTCATGCAGCACATGGTCCAGCTCCTGGCCAGTGCCAACTCTCAGGTAGGCGGTGGTGGAAGCAGCCCCTCGTGTCCCACATGCATTTGTCCTCTTCTGATTGCTGAGCCCTTTCTCCTCTGGGGGTTCTCTCTCTCTCTCAGCCCCCCCCTTCAAGAGGGCCGGGAAGTTCCTTTCCACTTGAAGCTTTGAATGAGAGTCAGACAGGGTCTCCCGCGGCACTTCACAGGCTCTTTGGATGGCTCCCAAATCTCTTCCAGAGAGCATTTGGCCCTTCATCCCAACTTGGCTTGGTTATAGTGTGGTTTAATGTTTGTTTTTCATGAGTTTGTGGGCTTTTAATCTGTGTTCTTATCTGTAAACTGCCAGGGTCCTTAGTGATTTGGTGGTTTGTAAATATAATAACTAGATCACCTGTGACTTCTTGGGCTTTGTTTCAGGCATATTTCCTTACCAGCTTCAACAATGGCTATGCTTCTGACGTAACAGAAAAGTTCCCCCAAAATTCAGGGAGATATTCAGAGATGGACCTGCCTTGAAAGTAGCTCATGTTGAACTGTGTAATGTCAGCAGTTGACCACAGGAAATGTTTTATGACATTTTGTATTATGTCATACTATTATAATTTTTATTGCATAAAATGTTATATAAGCTTTGCCAAATTTCAATTCCACAAGAGTTGTGAGCTCTGGATTTTGGACCTACTTTGGTTCAAAGATGATTCTCTGCGGTGCACTGTTTTGCCCAGTTAAAGGTTACAGACACCGGAGTAGTGTATAAATAAGAGCTTGGACACCTGAAAGGTGATGCCACTCGGACAGCGGTTAGGAACGATGATAGACTGACACCCACCCGTTGCTGAACAGCTCACGAGGGTTTTCTTTTCACGGCAGGCGCAAAGCCCAGAGGTCCGGTTCCAACAACAGCTGGAGCAGCTGAACGCTATGGGCTTCATCAACCGCGAGGCCAACCTCCAGGCCCTCATTGCTACGGGAGGAGACATCAACGCCGCCATTGAGAGACTGTTGGGCTTCCAGGCTTCCTAACACCATGCCAGGCGCCTCTGATGTGCTCCGGGCTCTTGGGGACCTTTCCAGGGGCGAGCCATGTTCATAGCCAACCCTGGCCGCTGCCCATCCCTAAAGGACTGGAACCAAACTCCTCCAGTTCAGTTCAGCCAGCCCAGTCTTGCACCAAATGCTTTAGACCAGGGCTGTCCAACCTTGGCTACTTTAAGACTTGCGGACTGCAGCTCCCAGAATTCTGGGAGCTGAAGTCCAGAGGTCTTAAGGTTGTACACCCCTGCTTTAGATGCTGCATTGTGCATGGATTCCAGGCCCCACGACTGTTTCGCAACTGTTTCTCCCCCTCCCCTTATTCCTGCCCCCACTTTGTTCTCAAAATTAGGTTCCTCCTCCTTTTAGTTCATATTAATATAACTTCTAGATAACCCAAACTGTTGTGTTCAATTAGTTTTCCCTTTAGATTTTTTTCCCCTTCCCATCCAAAGCTACACCAGAAGGAAATGCCAGCGGTGGTCCTCCTGTCCAGAGTGGGTCTCGTGCAAGAGAGAAAGATGGGACAATATGATTAAATGCTAGTAAAAATAACCAGAAGGTCTTCTGTCCTTCACAATGACTCCCATCTCTCAGTGGGAAGTATCAGCTGGTGTGTCTGGCAGTGGGGAACCTCGCTCTGCCCTTGCCAAGGTGGGTGCTGGGATCTGCTTCTACCACAGTGGGGCGGAAGGGCCTGAAGTTGGAGTTCTCCCAACACAAAGGGGTGCTTGGAAGGGCCGGGCCCCACTGGGTACGATGCTCTCCTGGGGTCGGTCTGGGCTCCTTGCTATCTCTGATCTAGTAGCGTCTTGCTCCTCCCATCCAAAGTTTTGAAGATGAAAGGAGGGAAGTAACCTACTTTGGGGTGTCCTTCTCCTGTTTGGTTCAAGCTGCTTGAAATCGCCAAGTCTTCCCAAACTGGCAGCTATTTTTATCTGAACCTTTCAATCCAGGCCCACAGCGCACAACATTCATTCTGACTCGCTCTGCTGCCCATGCCCCCCTCGCAGACTGCTGGACTACCTGCTGAGCTCAGCCTGTTTTTCCTGGGCTTTGAAGAAGCAGGATGTAAAAAGTTCTGTTCCACTCAACAGAACTTGTTCTGGATCCACTTTTCAAAAAGATGGGAATTTCACTGCTGCTGTTTTCCAATCGATCCCACTTTTGGCTGAGCCTCAGGATCGCGTTGCCTTCCTCAAAAAAGTCCATTCAAGCCCATTCAGCCCGTGTTTGCTCCCCAGCATGAAGATAGCCATAGAGAAGGCGCCTCACCCCGAGTCCTTGGGATGGAATTTCCTATCCCTGTGACAGCCCCCCCCCACCGCAACGTTCTCGTGAAGAGCCCCCTCTCCGCATCTTCCCTCCAGCCTCTCCATCCCCTTAGCAAAGACTGTTGATTTCGAAAAAGATGGAACGAGCTTTCCCCCATCTTATTTCTATTCAAGGAAGACAAAATCCAATTTATACAAAGCATGAACTAAGCCTCCTTGAGAGACTAACAAAGAGCTGCTCCCTTGGACAGATCTGAAATACAACCAAATTGGGCGAGCCTCTTGCTGGCTCTGGGAGCAAGATCTAATCTGTCCTCATGGGGGGGGGGATGTTGGGATGTAGACCTGCAGAACTGCCCCCTACAGCCACAGCTCCTCTTCCCCAGCAGATGGGCCTTGGAGTCTGTTGCACTCTGCAGGGCCGGCTCTAGGAGAGGCGCAGGACAGATTCCGTCTCTGGGTAGGGTGGCAGGTTAAGCGCGTATTTCTTCTGCAGGGCCTCGGGCACAAACCTGCCCCCCAGGAAATGGTAGCGCCCCTGGAAGTGCCGGGCCGCCTTCTTGGGTGCTGTGAGTGAAATCAGCATGTCCGGCTGCAGCCCGTCAGGACTCCCCTTCTCCACGTCCCAGCCTGGCAACGAGAGGAAAGGGCCGTGAGCGAAAGGCAGGCTGTCTGCAGGGAGCCGTCCGAGGGCCCAACTTGCCCCGAGGCACCAAAGGCAGCACCGCCCTGGCCCTCTGGCTTACTTAAACTGCAGACCCCTCGACTCCCCCCTTGGCAAAATCACCCCCGTTTTCTCCATATTTCAGGAGGAGGAGGCAAAGCAGAACCAGAACAGAAGGAGAACATGAAAAATTCAAACAACACTGAGTGAGGTGAGCAATACAGAGCCAGAAGAGTTAAACCAGCCCCCGCTTCCTCTGTTTGTTTTGGGGGGAGGTCTGGACCCCCCCTGTACAGCCCTGGAGCCTCTGGGGAGAAAGAGGACACTGGGGGTCAGCGCAGGATTCCATTTTGCACTTTTAAATTTGCCTAAGGCGGGGGTCCCCACCTCTTCGGCTGGCTCTTCATGAAGCTTCACACTGTTCATCAATCCCCAAAGATTTATTACACAAAAATAATAAATACAACTTTAACTAATTGTACTATTAATAATAATAATAATAACAGTGAATAGTCCCATCAGCCCAGGAGGGGTTGATATTGACCACTTCGGAGAATCCTGCTTTAATTACTAATGTCCACTCTGAATAGTTAACCATTTGTAGTATGGGGACTGCAGCCAAGACATTAGAAGACGCTTGCTCCTGGGGAGGAAAGCTATGGCAAATCTAGACAGCATACTAAAAAGCAGAGACATCACCTTGCCAACAAAAGTGCATATAGTCACGGTCATGGTTTTCCCAGTTGCAACGTATGGCTGTGAAAGTGGGACCATAAGAAAGGCTGAGCGCCAAAGAATTGAGGCCTTTGAACTATGATGTTGGAGAAGACTCCTGCGAGTCCCCTGGACTGCAAGGCGATCAAACCGGTCAGTCCCAGAGGAGATCAACCCCGACTGCTTTTTAGAAGGCCAGATCCTGAAGTTGAAACTCAAGTACTTTGGCCACCTAATGAGAAGGAAGGACTCACTGGAGAAGGGCCTAATGCTGGGAAAGATGGAGGGCAATAGAAGAAGGGGACGACAGAATGAGGTGCTGGATGGAGTCACTGAAGCAGTAGGCGTGAGCTTAAATGGACTCCAGAAGATTGCAGAGGACAAGAAGGCCTGGGGGAACGTCCATGGGGTCGCGATGGGTCGAACACAACTTTGCAATTAACAAGTCGGGGGGGGGGGGAGAAATAAACTGCAGCTATGAAATAATCCAGGCTAATAGTAGGAACACAAGGCTAGAAACCAAAAGAGTTCTAGTCCTGTCTTGGCACAAAGCCAATGGGTGACCTTGGGCCAGCTACTTTCAGCCCTAGGAAAGAGGCAATGGCAACACCCAAACCGCGTTCCCCCCCCTGAAAAACCTTGCAAAGAAAATTATAGGCAGCCTCAGAATCAGACACAATTGAATGGAAGGGGGAAAAGTATTTTATCTCTTCCAAATTACAAGTCTAGAATCTGTTAAAAGTTAAATTTCTCAGCACTGGCCCAAATTCTATTCCCTGACCTGAATTCTCCAAAACTGCTCTCCAGCAAAATTATTTCTGGGGCTCAGCAGAGCTTATTTCTGGGAGGGAAATTTGGGTGGGCAACAGAAGAACAGGCCAGCACGAACCAGCCCAAGCCTTTCACCCCACCTGGGCCAAACATACCGGAAGGAATATCGATGCTGACCACAGGGATGGTCACCTTTTCCAAGGTGCTCAGGATTGTACCGAAAGGCTCCCGCACGGCTCCCTGGAAGCTGAATCCAAAGATGGCATCCACCACCAGGCCGTAAACCTCGTCGATGAGGGCAGCCTGTGATGGAAATCAAACTTGTGTGAACACAACTCAAGGGTGCAGATGGCGACGAGATGCTTCATTCCAGCCGTCTCCAACCGGGGCTCTCAATCTTGGCACTTCAAGACGGGTGGATTTCAACTCCTAGAATCCCCCACCAGCCTTAACCAGGAGCCATGGTGGTGCAGTGGTTAGAATGCAGTATTGCCAGCAGTTTGATTCTCACTGGCTCAAGGTTGGCTCAGCCTTCTGTCCTTCTGAGGTCGGTAAAAGGAGGACCCAGATTGTTGGAGGGAAATATGACCACTGCAAACCGCTTGGAGGGGGCTGTAAAGCACTGTGAAGCGGTTTATAAGTCTAAGTGCCGTTGCTATTAACCCTAACACACCCTTGCAGAACTGTATCTCGACTTTGGCAGTGTGAAGATGGGTGGACCTCACCTTTCTTTCTTTTTGACTTACTTCAGATGGAAACTCTGTGAGGAATGGGATCTCCATCTTCTTACACTGGGTGGTTAAACCTTCAAAAAGTGGCTTGTTGGGGCGTTTGGGATAATAGAGGGTTGGCTCGTAGCCCTGCAAAGACAAGAAGGTTGATCTGTTGCTGCTGGAAGGCATTTCTGGTCTCTGGGGTCAGCTTTCTTCCTTGATGCCTTTTGTGCGACCACAGTGTGAGAAAACTTCCTCAATGGGCGGAAGGGCAGCCATCCAAACATGGCACAAACACTCCTCCATGGCAGAGGCTGGCAAGCCTGAGGTTCAGCTGCCAGGGTGTGGTGTGTGTGCATTGCAAGTGTTCCCTGCCAGCAGCACTTACAAACTCAACGGGGAAAGGTGCAAATCACTCACAAACATTTTCAGATGACGGGCACAGACTAATCCATCTCCACCGTTGTTCCCAGGGCCGCACACGATCAGCACCGCTGGCTGGCTGATGGTGAAAGTACTGGTTGGGTATGCCTTGGGGAAAAGAGGTTCATCCTGAGAATGACAAATTTCTTGGGAGACCCACAAACACAAAAGGGATAGCGGGAAACAGTGTCAAGATTCCTAATTCTAATCTAATGAAATGCAAGGGTTCTAGTTCTCAAAAGTCTATTCATAAGCTCCTTGAAATAGATAACACTGTACATAAACGCAGTTTTAGGACTCCTGGATTTTGTGACCTTCAACAATAAATAGAGTTTTATACATTTGCATCATATTCCCAGTCCCCTCACTGATGTCTACTTAAAAGGAAGATAGTTATTCCCTCCCCACAAAAGGATAGAAAAATATATCAAGAAATGAAAGATGATTGATAAGTTTTGGACCCCTGAACTGAAGATCTGTTACAAAACATTGCTTTCAGTGGTGGACTTATATCTTGGGACTTATTGGATTATAACGGCTACATACAAAGACTATAAAAATTATGTGAGACATTGCTATATTGACTCTAAGATTGGTCGCATTAGATAAGGTCAATACTTGGGGAATACAATAGTTTTGACAGAATATTTGGAGGGGGGGGAAGAAAATGGGAATCTATATTGAGGAAGTGAATATATATTGAGTAACAAATGGACTCAGACAACACGCTGTTTACTAAGCACTTATGATTTGTAAAAACTGAAAATTAATAAAATATTTTATAAAAAAAGAAATGAAAGATGATTCTTTTATTTCATCCCATTGGAAACATAAATTATTTGGAGAGAACTTTCTTTTCAAGGAAACGCTGCCCACACACACACTCTCACACACACACAGAGGCCAAAAGCTCTATAATTCCTACGCAACTTTCACAGAACTTAACTCTAATGGGGGGTTAAGAGAATATAAATACTGCGTTTTTATATCATGCCATGCTGCACACAATTCTCTCCTTCACATGAACATGGGAAGGCACACGGATACCAGCATCCTTCACTCTCAGCTCCGCTCTCTCACCAGAATGTTGTACAAACCCAGCTTTTCATTCTCTGGAAATGGAACTGCTCAAGACAACAATGTGAAGGTTTCAACTTCCCCGGCAGCTGGTCTTTGCTTGGAATCCCTACAGTTGAGGCGAGCCCCCTCCTTACCTTGGCAATGGCCGTGGCACAGCTGAGACCCGCCAGCTCCATCAGCTGGTCCACGCTGAACTTGTACTCCTCAAAGAGCTCCTGGTCGACGGCCTGGGCTTCTTTCTGCCTGGAGGGGACAGGAGGGAACTGCTGAGCCCATTTCCCCCCTCCCCCGCAGAGCGGCATTGATCGTTCCCTGCCCGCTACCCAGAGAGGCAGGTCCACAGTCCCCAAATGGTTGACTGGACCCCGAACCCCCTTTTCCCGCCCCTGGCTGGACTGCTTGGCGCATTCTGTGCTGGGCGGGCGGGCGGGCGGCAAGGACGGGGCTGCCTGCTGCCTTCGCCCTTTTTGGAAGATGAAAACCCAGCATGAGCCGATCCCGGCTCCAAAGGAGATTGGACGGATCAGATCTGACTGCCTCCTCGACCAGCTTCCGGCAAGTAAATGATCGAGAGAAACGTCGCTGGCTGGGGACGGGAGGGAGGGGGCGAAGCTGCTGCCCCTTCTCAGAATCCAGGGCTGCCCTTGGAGGAGGAGCCGAGGGGCTCTGCGCCCAGGAGGACCGGCGTGCCCGGCTGGCCTCTCTCCTCCTGGGGCGGCCCCTCCAGGCCACTAACCGGCTCCTTACACCTTTAGTCCGGCGACCTCAGGCTGCGGCTCGCACACAAACTCCGGCGCGGCCTCGGGGCAGCGCTTCCGCGGGAGGCTGAAGGCGGCGGGGAGGGGCCTTTGCCTCTCGGTTCTTTTTCGGGGGGAGCCGGGGGGCTCGTGCATTGTGCAAAGACGGGCGACCGGAGTCGATAGCCCAAAGTCCCCCCCTTCCAAACCCGCCTCTGCCGACGGGGGCTGTCTCAGCCGGCCGGCCCCGCGTCCGTCCTCCCTCCCTCCGCGGCTTCGGGGCTCGCCTTCCCTTCGGGCGCCTCCCCCCCCTCCCCCGCCGCCGCCTACCCCAGGAACTTGAGGCCGGGCGCGGCGGCGCTCTGCATGGCGCGGGGAGGCGGCCAGAGCGCGGCTGGACAGCGCCCCGCGGCCCCCGCTCTGGACAGCAGCAGGCCGAGTCCCAGCAGGGCCGCCCTGGACATGCGGCAGCTCCCTTCTTCGGCAGGCAGGCAGGCAGGCAGGCGGCGGCGGCGGCGGCGCTTCCGACAGTAGCCCCGCGGAAGGGCCGCCCGCAGGGACCCGGGCCCAGCCCCCACTGGCGGGCGTGACTCGCGGAGGGGCGGCCGGAGCGTCTGAGCGGGACGGGGCGCCTCTGGGACGAAGCCCCGCCCGGCCCGGTCACGCCCCCCGGGAAGAGCTGCGGCGCCCAGCAGGCTCTGCGGCCGGCCCAGCGAGCGCCAGGCGGCGGCGCGGGAGATTCAAACCTCGCAGACGGAGCGAGTGGGAGCGGCGATGGCGCAGCGCGGCCGGGCTCCCTCCGGCTGTGAGTCTGCGGGCGGGCGGCGGGCGGATCGGGAGGGAGGGAGGGAGCTGGCTGCAGGACGCGGCGGCGGGGAAGCCGAGCGCGGAGCTGTGCGCTCCGGTCCCTCCGCTCCGGAGCCGCGCCAGGCTGGCTGCCGGCGCTGGGTCTGGCCGCTGGGCCTCCGGAGGCGGCCTTGCCCTTTGCGCCCTCGGGGAGGGGAGGGGAGGGGAAGAAACCCGACGGAGCCTCGTCGTTCCCCTGGCCGCGCAGGGCGGACGTTAAGCGGGCAGCGGGAGCCGCGCCTGCGTTCTCGGCCCCGGGGAGGGTGCGCAGCCTCTCCTGCCCTCGAGGCGCCCTTGGCGGGGAAGGGTCGGAGAGCGGACGGGGAGGTCCTCCCGGGGCTGCCGGGGTCAGCCGGGCCCTTTATGCAAGCACGGATGTCCAGCCTTTGGGCTTGCCTGGGCCAGCCTGAGCGAAGAGGAATCGTCTTGGGCCCCGTATAAAATACGTAGTATAGCTGAAGCATATAAATAACAAACTTCCTTTATTTTTTGTATTACATTTACAATCTTGTGGGGCCCTTGTCCCTGGTTTAGAGCAAGGTTTCCAAGCCTTGGCAAGTTTTAGAGGTGTGGACTTCCAACTCCCAGAATTCCCTAGTCAGCATATAAATAACAAATACAGCTGGCTAGGGAATTCTGGGAGTTGAAGTCCACACCTCTAAAACTTGCCAAGGCTGAGAAACAATACTTTAGAAGTTGGCAGATTAAAAACAAATAAGCATGTTCTTAAGTTCAGAGTGCAGAAAGCTAAGATGCAAATTGTTGCGTCCGCTGATGTGGCATGAATATTCTGTATGAAACCTCCAGAGACCCTCCAGGCAATGAGAAAATGAATAGGTCCAGACACTTGCTGTGCTATGTTTATTTGTGGCTCCCTCGACTGTGTCTCACTGACTGAGTGACAAAGGTTGTATTCACAAACTACTGGGCTAAAACACTCGTCCCTCATTTCAGCCACGTTGCCCAGCCAAAGCTGAAAGCAAATTCCAAAACTGGGGAGTGGGATGTGGGGGGGCATCTTGGGCCCCGGGATGCCATTCTTGGGGAGATCAAAGAGAACCTGCAGGATGGTTATTTATTACATTCCTATTCTCACCAATGAGGTGACTGGACAACTTACAAAAATTGCCTGGGGACTCTCCTGGAATTTTGTCTTGGGGTGAAATTCTTTCTGGTTCCCCCAGATGAGCGTCTCACAGCGGATGAGATGGACGAGAGGCGGCGGCAGAACGTGGCCTACCAGTATCTCTGCCACTTGGAGGAAGCCAAGCGGTGAGACAGTTTTGGGGGTAGCTGGGTGGGAGAGAACACCCGATTCGCTTTCACGGGGAAGCCCTTTGTATTTGAAAGACTGCCCCCCCTCCCCAAAAGATCCTGAGAAGTGGTAATTTCCCTTGCAATATGTGTGATCAATTATCATGGATTAAAATTAATCCATGTGCTTGCTAGAAGCCAGAAACAACTTTGAGGCCATAATTATAACAGGTGACCGGGCTGGAGAGCCACAAAGAGCTGAAAGGACCTCAGAGGTCATCCTGACCAACCCCTGTTCAGTGCAGGATCCACCAGAGCAGTGTTTCTCAATCTTGGCCACTTGAAAAACTCCCACAGAATTCTGGGAGTCCCCCCATCTTCAAGTGGCCATTGAGAAACTCTGCCCTAGCCATTTAGCTGTTCCTCATAAGGTTTCGTTCCCATGTCTGAACTTGCTTTTGTTTTGAAGCAAGTGGATCTGAATGGGGGAGGGGCTGAAGGAACCCAAGCGGGTCTGAATGTTGTGGGTAGGTTTGCGTGTACGCTTTAATTTGGATTTGGATCCCCCTAAAGGAGTTTGAACTACATGACCATTGAGGGGACTCCCAGCACTGCCCCTCTGAAAAGAAGGGGGGGCTCTTCCTGTAAAAGGCAAGGCCAGCCCTGCCTTGTTTCAGAGAGGGATGCAGCTAGAGAGCCCCCCCCCAGAGACGAGGGACCAGAGGGCGCCTGTGTGAACATCCAGAAGGAAACTGGGTAGAGATGCTTCCTCCTCCTCCTCCTCCTCCCCTTCGCCACAGGACTTGGAGAGTTAGCCACTTAATTTAAAAAAGTGGTTGGTGTTTGGACACTTCTGCCCAGTGGGAGGACAGGGCTTTGCTGGCGCCCCTGCCCCAAATCTTAGGTCAGACTAGGTGTCTCCTGAGGGGCTGCTGACAAAATCCGATGGACGCCTGGGGTCGAGAGGGGTAACCCTGCTCTGCTTTCCCCCTCAGCTGGATGGAGGCTTGCCTGAAGGAGCCGCTGCCCCCTCCGACGGAGCTGGAGGAGAGTCTGCGCAATGGCGTCACCCTGGCCAAGCTCGGGCATTTCTTTGCTCCGGATGTCTGTCCCTTGGGGAAGATCTATGACCTCGACCAGGCCCATTTCCAGGTGAGGGACTCAGGGGGCCTGGAGCCCTCTTGGTCTGGGGGTCAAGCAGGAGTTCCCTCTGGTCTTGCTGGCTTCTGCTACACCCCATCCCCTCGGGGTTCCAAGAGCTGGTCCTGGGGCCTCTGCAGGCAGGAGTGGGGTAAACAAGCTTGGAAAGGCCCCCTTCCAGCCCCGAGGCTGGTGGTCCTGGACAGGAGTCTAGAGCTGGGGCTCTTGCAGGCCACCACAGCTTGGGTTTTGCTTCTAAGATGCTTGTGTGGCTAGGGTGGAGACCCCCAAAGGGAGACAGACAGCTTCTGGTCTGGGGTCTGCCATTCCTGGACAGTCTTGCTCACCAAGGCAGCTGGTCCTTCCCACCAGGAAGTGTCTCTCCCCCTTGTCCTTCTGCTTGTTGGGACAATCCATGGCTTTTCCCCCAACTTGAAGGCTGGACGGATGCTCCTCCCTGCCCAGGGCTTTTGGGCAGGGTCCTGTTGCTGGGATCCTAGGGCAAGATGGTCTCACAGGGACACCCCCCCTCTCCTTGCCACAATCTCTCCTGCACATTCGCTTGACTTTTCCCATGCCCGTCGCACCATGTAGAACGGTGGTTTCCAATCTTGGCAAATTTAAAACTTGTGGACTTCAAGTCCCAGACTCCCCCCGCCAGCCATGGCTGGCTAGGGAATTCTGGGACTTGAAATCCACAAATCTTAAAGTTGCCAGGATTGGACACCTCTGATCCAGAAGCAAGACTGCTCCATCTTCATATTTGGCAGAGGAGAAGCTACAGCTTGGGACTTTCCAGTGCCTAGTAAAGGGGGTGCCAGCCTCTGGTGAGGGTCTTGGCACAGCTGCAAAGTCTTCCTTCTGACTCCAAAATAGGGGGCTGCTCAATTCTGGAGCAGTCCCTGCCCCCAAGGTCTCGTGATGGGTCTAGTAGGGGTGACAATGTTCTCTGTCTTCTCTTCCTCTCTGAAGGCCTGTGGGCTCCATTTTCGACACACGGACAACATCAACCGCTGGCGGGATGCCATGAGCCATGTTGGGCTGCCTGTGGTAAGGCCCTGGACCCTTCCCACCTTCGCTGGGGATCTGGGGGAGGGTCCCCTTCATGCTCTGACACCTGCTCCTTTCTCCCAGATTTTTCAGCCCGAAACCACCGATATCTATGACAAGAAGAACATGCCTCGTGTGGTGTATTGCATCCATGCCTTAAGGTGAGCCTTCAGGTGTGTGTGTGGGGGGGAGAAAAGACCCTCCCCCAATAGATATCACTTTGGTCTCAGTTCACAAGGAGTGGGGTAAACTTGGTCACTTCAGACCAAGCAGCTTTCTGAGATCTTTTTTTTAAAAAATATTTTATTAGTTTTATAATTATAAATATAAACAGAAAATCAAATTAAATACCACTCAACTGAATAAACTCTTTTACAACTTTTTCCAAGACAAAACAAGACATATAGAAAAAAAAACTTACATAAAATAGATAAAATAAATAAATATGGGTATTGCTCGGCAGCACCCCCTCCCCACATCCCCCTCTCTTCCTCCCTATCTCCTACTTCTCTCCCCCCACCATCACTCCCTCTCTCTCTCTCTCCACCCTCCTCCAACAACCTCCCTACTTCCCTCCGCCTTCACTCCTCAATCTCCACCCCCTCCAGATGTGGTACCGAGGTACTACCCGAGCAACCCCTCTCTTATCAAAAAGTATGTCATTCTTATATAATGCCGATATTGCAGTTGAGTACATTGTAACACCCACCCAACCCACCCACCCACCCACCCCGACTTCCCAAAGTGAATACAGGGTAAAAACACAAGAAAACCCACTAAACTAAACCAAATTATTATATAAATCCTATTGAAAGTTTAACTATATTTTTCAAACCATCATATAAGAATTTAACTATATGCTAAATACAATTTCTTAGAATGATATTTCCCTTGTATATAGTCTATCCATTTTTTCCAGTCCAACAAATATTTTTTGTTTGAGTGATCCTTCAAATATGAAGATATTTTAGCCATTTCAGCCAAATTTATAACTTTCAAAGTCCATTCTTCGATAGATGGTAGTTCTGGCTGCTTCCAGTATTGTCCCACCAACAGTCTTGCTGCTGTAATCAAGTTCAAAGTTAAGTTCATCTCAATGGTGGTGCAGTCTTTTATAATGCCTAACAAAAACAGCTGTGGTGAAAATTCAATACGTTTTTTCAAAATGTTTTGAAGTATCCACCATATTTTTATCCAAAAGGCCTTAATTTTTCTGCAAGTCCACCATACATGAAAATAAGTAGCGTCCGTACATTCACATCTCCAACACTTAGATTGTAAATTAGGGTACATATGTGATAATTTTTTCGGATCCAAATGCCATCTATAAAACATTTTATAAAAATTTTCTCTTAAATGTTGCGCTTGTGTAAATCTTACATTTTTCACCCAGATCCTCCCAAGTTTCCATCATAATTGATTGTCCAAAATTTTGTTCCCACTTTATCGTACAGTCCTTAACTAGTTCAGTTTCAGAATCTATTTCTATCAATATGTTATACAATCTTTTAATATGCATAGACCTTTGGTCTCTAACTTGTTTGATTAAATTTTCATCTATTTGAGATAAACCCATCTTCAAATCTTTTTTCCATCTAGTCTGCAATTGTAGATATGAAAACCAAGTATGAACTATTCCTTCCTCACTTAACATATTCAAGGACTTTAATAATAACGAATTCCCTTCTTTAATTAGGAGTTTCTCATAGGGCACCACATCTTGAACTTGTACTCTATTTATATTCTCTATTGCTTGTCTGGGGACCGTCCAAACAGGAATCTTTTCATTTAATATATACTGATACTTTTTCCAAACACACAACAGAGCACTTCTCAATAGGTGCTCTTTGAAACTCCTATCCTCCTTTTTATCATAAACTAAATATGCATGCCAACCATATAATAAACCATACCCTTCAATATTCAATATTCTATCATTAGTTAGATTAACCCAGTCACTTATCGCTACTAAAACAGCAGCGTGGTAATGTTGTGAGTGTCTCTAGACAGGCTGGGTACATATCAGAGGATGACGAAGCACAACCAGGCCCCTCTGGGTATTTTCCCCTCCCGGCAGCCGAGCTAGACAATGAGGAGATTTGTATGCAGGATGAGTCAGACTCTCAAAGTGATGAGTCAGATTCGGATCAGGAAGATAGATGGCTTGATCCAAGATTCCGAAGGTTTGATAGGCGGAGGAGTCAGTTAAGTGGAAAAAGGAAGTGACGTATTGAAAACTATATTAGAAGAGGAAGAAGGAACTAATTCTTTGTCACGAGCAATGTTAATATCAAGAGGCAGTCTGATGCATCACCGAGTTCGTTGGAACTCAGTTTTCTGGTGTTTTTGAAATCTATGGAAGATTAATGAAGTCTTGGACAATGTAAGAGATAAAGAGTGAGTTAATTGGAAGGTGGGAGAATGTTTAATCTAAATGTAAATAAATCAGACTTGGCCGTTCCGGCCAACAAATTGCCAGCAGCTTGCTTTGAAGTGAATCTTTTGAAATGTGTTAAATAAAACTCTTAAAGAAATATTTATGTGGATTTCACTCAGCTGAGAAGGGCCAGATACAACAGGTAATATAACTTAAAATTGGGCATTTTCAAACCACCTCTTTCCCTTATATCCTGAATGATTTTTAATTTAACCCTCGGTTTCTTGCCATTCCAAATAAATCTATTAATACCCTTCTGCCACTCCTCCAAATTCGTGTCCTTTTTAAGTATAAGTAACATTTGAAAAAGAAATAAAAATTTTGGCAATACATTCATTTTAACTGCCGCTATCCTACCCAGCATAGACAATTGTAATTTTTTCCATTTCTCCAATTCTATTTGTATCTTATTCCACAAAACTTCATAATTATTTTTATATAGCTTCCCATTAGAGGCTTCAATATCAATTCCTAAATATTTAACTTTCTTAACTATCTCACAACCCGTTATTCTTTCCAAATCCTGTTTTGAATTAATATCTAAATTTTTAACTAACATCTTTGTCTTAGATATATTTAACTTAAAACCTGATACCCTCCCATAATTTTTAATTATCTCCATCAATCTATTAGCTGACTGTATTGGTTGAGTCAGTGTCACTAACAAATCATCAGCAAAAGCACATAATCTATAGTCATGTTGTCTAATCTGTATACCTTTTAAGTCATCTGCTGCTCTTATCCTATTCAATAAAACCTCCAAAGTTAAAACAAACAACAAAGGGGATAATGGACATCCCTGTCTAGTACCCTTCTCTATATTAAATGAATCTGTTAAATCCCCACTCACAATAATCTGACCTGTTTGTTTCTGATAAACTGCCAATATAGAATTAATAAACTGATCCCCCATTCCCATCCTAACAATTAATTTTTTCAAAAACAACCAATTCAGTCTATCAAAGGCTTTTTCCGCATCCAAAAACATAAGAACTGCGGGCACCTGGATATGCTTCTCCAAGTATTCTAATATATTAATAAGTTGTCTAACATTAGTTTTCATCTGTCTCCCTTGTAAAAAACCAGTTTGGTCTGAATGAATTATTTGTTGCAGAACTGTCAATAGTCTATTAGCCATAATTTTTGCAAAAATCTTATAATCCGTATTCAACAATGAAATGGGTCTAAAATTTTCTGGCTGAACATTATCTCTACCCTCTTTGGGAATTAACAAAACATAGGCTGTTTTCCATGAAGGTGGAACCTGACCACCCTCTTCTATATTAACAAATAACTGTCTAAGAGGTTCCACCATTTCCATTTGAAGATGTTTATAATAAATTGCCGTTAACCCATCAGTCCCGGGGGATTTTCCCATTTTCAATTGTTTAATCACTGAAATTATTTCTTCTGATGTAATCAATGCATTTAATCTGTCACTTTGTTCATTGGTGATTATCAATACATTTTCATTTTGCAAAAAAGTGTCTATCTCCTTCTCTTGTAT